>VZRX01004221.1:28157-47806 GCA_013398075.1 Notiomystis cincta | reverse complement strand
TCTCTCCCTCCCCTGCTCATTTGCATCATTCAGCCATACACAGACTCCTGCACATGTGCCTCTTCCTCATAAATTATCTTCAAAATCTTCACCCAACTCCATGTCCAGGAGACTGAAACTGTGAAAGCGATTGGTACTGAAGATTGTTTAGAGACTCATTTGATTTTGCTCTGAAAAGGAGAGCTCAAATGGGTCCATGTGATTTCTTCACTCTGGGTCAACCATAAATGCCTGAAGGAAGTAAGAGGAAGTTGAAGGGCAATGGCTTTGTAGACACTTCAGAACAGAGAGCAAGCACTTGCCAACCATCTGCATTGTGGTTCATGTAAGTAAATGTACCTATTACAGCAGTGACATTTGCTTCCAGGCTCCCTTTATATTCGGAGGAGAGAAAGGGGCATTTTTGTATGAGAATCACACCACCATAAAATAGATTTATAAAACAATGTTCCCAAAATCCTTGTTTCTGGCTGCTGATTATACAAGAATGCACGATTCTTATCTTAGATACACAGAACTAGTGCTGATGAAATGAATCTTACCCTTTTAGTTTGATTGTCCTGCTGCTGTGCTCCATTATTGGGTTATTTTTTCACTTATGATATATTACAGCCTTGTTTGCCATGAGTGAGAAATGATCAAAGCATGACAGTCTCTTCTAAAGTTAATTTTAAAGATGAAAAAACCCTTGCAGTTCAATTTCCTCATAATACAAGATACCATTTGCTTGGCTGTTTCTTCTTGCCCATTTACATATGTAACAATATACCCTGTCAATAACACCTTTTCTGAAATGTATTCCAGGAAAGAATGAGTAAGCCACAAAGTGGTGAAGGAAGTTACTTTAGACAGGTTATCATTACCCAAATAAAAATAGTGTTTATTCTCACAGTTGATATTAGGATAAGGTGGTCATGAGACTTAGTCTGACATTCAATTCATTCTGGTTAAGTTTTGTTCAGCAAGTAGTCAAAGAATAAATATCTGACTGAAGTCTGCTGTGTTCACATTCTGAACTCTTGATTGCTTAGAGGAGGGAAAAGGACTTGTAGCCCCAAATCAAATGTTACAGCTCCTATAAAGTAACAAGATTCTGAAATACATATTTTCCTGTTAATTTACATTTTTCTATCTAAATTCAGAAAAACATACTGCTTCCATTCTGGAAGACATAACTGAGCCCTATTCCTTTTCAAGTATTTTTTGCTAATTTGTATGTTTGAATACCAACCAATTTTTGCAGAATTTTCTGTTTTCATAGAATTTTGCAATTTCATTGTGTGAAAAAAAATCTGTTGATGAGGTCATAATACAACCAAAGACTGTTTTAGAGAAAATGAAGAGAAGTTTTGGTTTCTGCAATTGCTGTTTGCTGTTTGTCACATCCATCATTATGGAGACTAGCCTGTTGTTACTAAGTGATCCAATTGCAATAATTTCTATCTTTTCATTTGAATTCTGGAAAACCGACCAAAAATTCCCTTTTGATTTTGCAGCAAAAAGTTTACAATATGTTCCAGTTCTTCTGACATGTTCTCTGGCTTCAGAAGGAGCTGACTTGCATCTCCTAAGGTATTTCTCATTAATGTTTTTCAGGAGGGCAGAGGAGAAAAAACAACTTAAAGATCTTATTACAGATGTTTAGATTAAGCAGTGATCCAGGTGGATATGAAAGGATGGACACAGCTTATTGTGTTTCAACCATCAGAGTTACTCAGATACAGTGGAAAGGATGGATCCTGATCATTCTGCCTCCTCTGGACTCACTCCAACACATCCACATCCTATTTATGTTGGGAACCACAGAGATGGATGCAGCACTGTAGGTGGAGTCTTACCAGAGCAGAACAGAGAGGGAGAATCCCCTGCCTCGACCTGCTGCCCATGGTACTTTGGATGCAGCCCAGGACACAGCTGAAACTCTCTGGGCTGCCAGAGCACATGGCTGGGTCATGGGGAGCTTCTCATCAACCAACACCCCAAGTCCTTCTCCCCAGGCCTGCTCTCAAACCATCTCTGCCCAGCCTTTACTTGTGCTTGGGGTTGCTCCAGGCTAAGTGGAGGAACTGGTACTTGGCCTTGTTAAACTCTATGAGGTTCAGTCAGTTCCACCTCTCCAGCCTGTCCAGGCCCCTCTATATAGCATTCCTTCCCTCCAGTGTGTGACTGCACCACACAGCTCAGTGGTGTTGGTAAAAGTGCTGAGGGTGCCCTGGGATCCCGGCTCCATTTTGGTGACCAAGACGTTAAGAGGTTTTGGTCCCAATACTCACTTGTGAGGTGTCTCCATTAAGACATCAAGCCCTTGACCACAACTCTTTGAGTTTGACCATCCAGTCAATTCCTTGTCCACTGAATTGTCCATCCATCACATCCAGGTCTCTCTATGCCAGTTTGGAGAATCAGCCCAAGACACTCTCCTCTTGAGAGACAAGGATGTCATGCAGGACAATGTCAAATGCTTTAGTCACCAGCTTTCCACCTTATAAAGAAGCATGATTTTGAAATACATGTCATAAATCCCATCCCTGTGGCCTCAAGAGGGTCTGAAAATATGATCATGAGTGTCCAGAATGGCATAATCATGCCAAACCCCTAAACATAGCACAGCCAGTGGGACTGGGGGTTTTGCCATGCAAAGACTACCTCAAACCTGTTCTTGAATAGTTCTTGCATGTGGAGTTTGAAAGTATGAGGGAGAAATAGAAGACAAAGGAGGGAAATGGAGAGTTCAATGAGAAAATTTTGGTGCTGCCTGATGCTTAAGTTTTGGTGAAGAGTGAGGTAGGGATATGACATTAAAGACTTTATTTCTTCACGAAACACAATTGGAATCAAATTAGATATGCACATTTCACTGGGAATAGCTCACAAATAATTCTCCATGGCCATATGCATTTCATTCAGTCCAGAGTTAATTTTGCATTTTGTTATCCTCAGAGGATAGTTTAACTTTAGTTCTATTCTAAGGATGTAATGAATAGCTAAGAGACTGGTTGTGTGTGTGTGTGTGTGTATGTGAAAGAGAACATAGTTGTTTCTTTTAAAAAGGAGGGGAAAAGAAAAGGAGATTGTTTTTATTCTGGCTTCTATTCAGGATACTGTGGGTTAATCTCTTCACTTAAGACAATTTACTGTAAATTCTGGATTAAACATATTTATGTGTTGAAACAGCAATTCCATACGCTCAAAATGCAAATTTTCAACTTATACAATTCACAATTTTTCTTTAACAACTAATTTCTTTCCACTAGCTAAAGTGTTTCCACAGTTCAGTGCTACTAAAGATATCACAGTAAAACCTGATTTAACCACAAATAGGAAAATGACAGAAAGTTTTGTAAACCAAGGCTTTACATTTGAAATGAAATGTTCTAGTTTAACTTATTATGGGAAGCTCAATCATTATAGAGAAAGATGAAAATATCTTACAGGAATAACTACATGGTCTTGAGGACAGGAGGAATTGAAACCAAATTAATTTAACAGACTGAATTTCCATACTATTCTTTCCAAGAAGGATGGGAAGAATTTTGGTTTTAGAACAAAGCCTGATGGGGATGAAGATAATAATCTTGGATGGAGATATTTTTCAGCAGTTATTATTATCAGTTTAACTTGGATAGTTTTAGGATCCTGGGGATGCAGGGAAGAAGAAATGTCATTTGTACAATGTGGCTTGATAAGAAATACTAGGAATAATTATGGGAATCAAATCAAATGGGGAAAGGAATAAACAGGGACTGTTACAGAGACCAGAGAATGGAGAAACCATCGAACTAGGGTAGATGAAAGCATCTGAGTGCTTTTAGCCTGGAAAAATGAAAGGTGACAGAATATGGCTGCAGCAAATAAACATTTTGAGAGGGTGAACATTAGAAAGCAAGACAGGCTACTTCAAGAGAGAGAGAGAGACATTCCAGTAGAAAAGAAAATACATATATAATGGCTGGAAAACAAATAAGCAAATGTTTTAAAAAATACTTTCTAAGAACAGAAGAACAAGGCTCAGGAACTGACTTGGTAATGTGGTCACAGAAACAAGGCAAAGGTAAAATGGTTGAGATTTCAGTGTTGCCTGTATGTCACTTTTGCCTGCAAAAAGTAAGTCTGGACTCCATGTCTCAGTAGGTACCTTACTGCCAATATCCTGAAGCCTGTGTTAGCTTTTGAAACTCTGAGGTTTTGATAATTCAATTTTAGAAGGGGATATGTGTGCAATATACAATCCAGCCACAGACACCTGCATAGAAATGACAAGGAGCATGAAGTATGCCACCTACCTGAGTGGGTAAAATTGTCAGTAAGTGTGTGGTCCTGAAATAACCCAGATGTCTGAAACTTGATGAAAGAATGCATTAGAAATGAAAGGGTGCTCCCAAACTCATACTTCCACATAAACATACTTCCAAAAGGATACTTCCACATGTCTGGAAGCCATAAAGGAAGAAGTGCTCTATATTACACACATAACACTGAGAACTTAAAATAACTTTGAATTTAATTTACAAAACTAATGAGTAAAATTATTTTTATCTTCACTTCTTTTTCATTTTTCATTCTGAAGGAAAGATGTAAGAACATAAGCAGAACAAGTCACTCTATTTGATTTCATTCTAATCACTGCTACAGTTATGAAAAATCCAGGACCACTTTTTAGATGTGAATGCAATTTTTATGGATTACTTTTAAAATGAATGAAAATAGTCCCTAAACTGAATGAGAAGAGGATTTCCTGAAAGTCTGTATAGAGTTTCACAAAAGAAAAACAAGAAAAAGCAAAACAAACCCGCATGGAATAAATAAGTAGGTCCCAATTCAGTTTTGTCAGCTTTTGTGAAAACTGTTCTTTGGTTTCTGTGTAACATTTGATGCCGTACAAAAGTTTCATATTTAGCACCTTGTTGCTTCTCTGCTTTTATCCTGCTGGCAGAAACTGTTTTTTTGCATATGGTAACTACACATGGGACATTGGGCTAAAAAATAAAAATAAACCTGTTTGAAATTCTGACGCATATACTGAGAAACACTTGATTGAGAAAAAGATGCAGATGAAATTTGGTTTCCAAATTCTCAACTTTTAAAAATAATCATCAAGCAGTTCTGGTCCCTAAAGGTTTTTATTTTTCATGCATGAAAATTCAGTTTATGAGCAAAACATTTTGTAGGGTTCCAGTCACAGCTCATTGGGTGTTGTTCTTCATTTGTCTTCACCACTGGAAGCAACTGTCTAAAACAGCTCTGCACTCTATTGACTTCAGAAACATGTGAGCTTGAACACCAATAGTGTCTCAGTTTGCCACCTGTGATCTTTTCCTCTGCAGAGGACCTTTTGATTCCAAGGTTGTTCAGCTTACATGGAAAGCAACATTGAACATACTGTGAAAGCAGTTGTTTCCCACAGGGGAATGGTTTGGGGTTTTTTCCTATGTTTTATAAACCCTCTTACTATATCCTAACCTCTATAGGGTTAATGTGCTATGCTTGGGAGATGTTTCTGGTGTGGTATGAAAGGTGAATTTCGTGTGTGTGTGTCTGGGTGCATGTGTGTGTGTGTGTGTGCACGTGTGTGTGTGTGTGTGTGCACATGTGTGTGTGTGTTTAATACCTAATATTATATATTTTCAGGATAGTCTAAGTAAAATAGAATCGTGGAATGGTTTTTGTTGGGCTAGAAGGGATTTTGAAAGTTGTCTGGTTCTGGCCCCCCTGCCATGGTCAGAGAAACATCTCCTTGCACTTTCCACCTTCCCCATCCATCATGGTCTTGAACATTTCCTGGATGAGGAACAGACTCCCAAGTCTCAGACAAGATCCTCAAACAGATCTTTTTTGGCCCAAGTCTGGTCTCTGTCTGGCTGTGGTGGTTACTTTAAAGAATCAATGTTTGTCTTTTCTCAGGGCATCGTGTTTCACTTGCACATATACCTGACCCCTAAGAGAGGAATTGTAGCTGAGTGATCTTTAAGGTGTCTTCCAACCCAAGCCATTCCGTGATTCTGTGATTCAAAGTGGATGAANGATACAAGGGTGGTGAAGGACCTTTAGGGGAAGCTGTGTGAGGAACAGCTGAGGGCACTGGGTCTGTTCAGCCTGGAAAAGAGGAGGCTGAAGGGAGACCTCAGTGTAATTACAACTTCCTTGAGAGGGGAAGAGGAGGAGCAAGCACTGATGTCTTTCCTGTGGCAAGTTACAGAACTAGAGGAAGAGGCATGAAGTTGTGTCAGGGGAGGTTTCGATGGATATCAGGAAAAGGTTCTTCCCCCAGAGGATGGTTGGGCACTGGAACAGGATCCCCAGGGAATGGTCACAGCACCAAGCCTAATGGAGTGCAAGCAGTATTTGGACAAAGGTCTCAGGAATGTGGTAGGATCATTGGAATANTCTTGAACATTTCCTGGATGAGGAACAGACTCCCAAGTCTCAGACAAGATCCTCAAACAGATCTTTTTTGGCCCAAGTCTGGTCTCTGTCTGGCTGTGGTGGTTACTTTAAAGAATCAATGTTTGTCTTTTCTCAGGGCATCGTGTTTCACTTGCACATATACCTGACCCCTAAGAGAGGAATTGTAGCTGAGTGATCTTTAAGGTGTCTTCCAACCCAAGCCATTCCGTGATTCTGTGATTCAAAGTGGATGAATAACTAATGGACATCTTTCCTGTTTGTAGGGCAACAGGTACTAAGTCAGGCTCCTTGCTAGATATTATCTCCTAAGAGATGTGATATGTTGGACAAAGATCCTTTTGGTCATGAAAAATCTCTACACAGAGACTTTGAGGACATATCCACCTTGGGAAATGAGTATGAGAAGTCCCTGACAAGTGGTTGTGTTGAATGTGAATCTTCTCCCAGCACTTTCTGGGTGACATGTCTGGGTGACAAGGCTGCTTACACATAGATGCAAAAGGCACAGATATCAGGAAAGTCTTCTGTCTCCTGGTTAAGAGACATCATAATTAAGAACCAGGCAGATAAAAGACAAGATTGTCCTGCTTTGCTCTGCACTGATGCAGCCTCACTTTGAGTGAGGGGGGCAGTTTTGGGTGCTGCAATATCAAAAAAACCATAAAACCATTAGAGAGTGTCCAAAGGAGAGATACAAGGGTGGTGAAGGACCTTTAGGGGAAGCTGTGTGAGGAACAGCTGAGGGCACTGGGTCTGTTCAGCCTGGAAAAGAGGAGGCTGAAGGGAGACCTCAGTGTAATTACAACTTCCTTGAGAGGGGAAGAGGAGGAGCAAGCACTGATGTCTTTCCTGTGGCAAGTTACAGAACTAGAGGAAGAGGCATGAAGTTGTGTCAGGGGAGGTTTCGATGGATATCAGGAAAAGGTTCTTCCCCCAGAGGATGGTTGGGCACTGGAACAGGATCCCCAGGGAATGGTCACAGCACCAAGCCTAATGGAGTGCAAGCAGTATTTGGACAAAGGTCTCAGGAATGTGGTAGGATCATTGGAATATTCTGTGCAGGGCTAGGAGTTGGACTCCATGATCCTGATGAGTCCATTCCAACTCGGCATATTTTACGGCTCTATGAAAGGAATTACCACCATCTACACTTCTGAGGACTGGTTCAGTCCAAGACTCAAAAAATGTTTTTCATGAGGAAAACAGAGAGTGGTGTGGAGAATGCTTTCCTGGCCTGGGCTCAGTGGCTGATGCAAGCATGCAGAGGGAGAAAAGGGTTTTGAGAGATAAGCATGGGAATAACTGAGAATTATTTCCTAATTGTGGTGTGTTCAGGTACAGAAAAATAAAGAAACAGTGATAAGAGCTGTTGACATTCCTCTAAATGACGTTAGCCAGTCTGGCTGCATAATAAAGAGTTTAGAGAAATTAGGACCTGAACAAAAAGCCTGGCCCATATGTTTGTTTTTATCTTGTTCCTCCAAAGGGCAAGTATCCCCTGTTCAGAGCACAGCATAAATAGTGGCAGAAAATGGCACACAGCATGCAAGCTTGTTTACCAAGTAGTACAGCTTCTTTCCAGTTTTGTTATCATGGGAAAATATTGTTGTGTAATTGGGAAAAGAAATTAACAAACTTCCATCACACTTTACCTTTGTTTAGAAACACAGATCCTCCAAGAACAATGCCTTTTATTTCACATTAAGGGAAACATTCTTTTTTTGGCTGTTTGAACCAGATCTGAATATTAATAGAGTAATATTGGCTTGATAGTTTCTCAGCATCTTCTATTTGATGCTCTGCTAAAAGACCATAAAACTATAACAACAGAAGACAAATCTTCCTCATGTACCAGTGTCTGACATCAAAGGGTTGTCTGCTGTGTGGCTTTGCTCTTTGCACTGCTGCTTCTGTTTTCAAGGCATTTTCAAGGCTAAGAATCTTTTCTCTCCCTCCAGAAATTAACACTGGTAGAGATGTGCTGGTACAGTTTTGCACAGAGACAGAAAGTGACTTAATGAATAATATGAGTACACCATGTAGAAAGAGTGAATTCCAGCAGTGGCAAGTTCAGCAAGACTCCTGCTGGCTTTGCTGGCAGGAGACCTCACTTCAGCAGAGGGTCTATTATGTCCTTATCAGGTACATCAGCCTCCTGAGAATTGAGAGGTTCTGCTCTGGGAGCTGGCCTTGGCCATGTTTCTTTCACATGGACTTCTTAGTGAATGGGTAACAATATCAATATTGGAAATTTCAGTCACTAAAATGTCTTACTCTTCTCTCGTTGTCCTTCAGTGATGAAGCAAATAAATTATTTCAGTTTTCTGAAGGATGGGTGTGGACAATTCTGGACAAACACCTTTTCCTTTCCCTTTAAAACCACATGGCCTCATAAGTTTTCTCTCCCATCTTAACACTTTGTCAGGCAGCAAAACCTTCAATTGGAACATATCATGAGTCCAAAACAGACTGAAATTTAAGGATTCCAAATAAATGGCCTGATGTTCAGGAGGACTGACCTCCTAGAAAAACAACTTTACCACCTTAACATGTGTTAAGGAACTGTATGTTAGACTCTAGTTTCAGAAAATAATAGGTACGAGGATTAACTAGAATAGGAAAGGTTAAATTCTGCTTTAATTTCTGACAACAAGTGTGATGAATTCAATAATAAAGAAAATGACTGAGCTCTGCAAAGAAAGCTATATTTCCAGGTCTTAGTAAGGGGGAATAAAAAAGAAGGTTCTGTCAAAACCTTTTATTTGTTTGTTTGTTTGTTTGTTTGGAAAAATTGATATGAAACATTTTTATTTTTCAGTTTAGTTTACATATGGTAAATATTGTTGTTTCACAAAAATATCTGAAAGCATTTGATTCAGCCAAGCTCTTAAAATAACAATAATAAAAACAAAAGCCAATATATTATTTGTCATTACTGTGGCTTTTCTTATTGAAACTCTGCTTCTGAGATCTGTGATATCAAACAGCTTAGGCTTTCTGGAGGAATTTATTTAAAATAAATATTTTTTTCTGTGGTGCATATTTTCATATTTACAACTCATTCCTATCTAGAACCAAAAAGAGATGAGTCTGTACAAATATATGAAGAACTGAGTTGAGTCAATCAGTCATTTGCTGCAGAAAATAATTTTTCTCTTTTAATATACTAGTAAAATATCAATTTTATTTTATTTTTTCCCTTAAGTATCATAACACAAATTACAAACAATTAATATACTCTCTCATTGGACTGATTTGCTGAATGGATGAGGTGATGGGGGAGAACACTACTCAGGTAATGAGATCTAAAAGGCACAAGTTTTGATGAGTTTCAGAAGTCTTAGAAATCTTAGCATTGAAATTTATTGGTCTGTGTCATAGGTCTCTAAAGCAGAATGTGATTGCCTTCAGAGAGTTTGGAGTACAACTTGCACAGGCAGTGCTGCCCTGGGTTTGATTGTGGGACTGTCTTTGCTCACCATTAGTCAACAGATCTACTGTGGAAGAGAGATAATATTGATGAACTGAAAAGACAAGGCCAAATATTCCTTTTCTTATGCTAGATGGCCAATGAACTATGTAACTCAAACTGCTTGGAAGTCTCTGTAAACATTTTCAGCTAAAATTAAAATAAGTATTTCTAGGTATGTTGGATGTTTTAGAGAAATACATTTTTGTTGGAAAAATAATCATATTTTGGTTTTTCTTCCTATGCTTGTTATTTTCTTCTTTAAATATAAATAAAGGGAAAAAAAACAAGCAATAAAGATACATAGGAGAAAATAATACTATTTTGATTTTAGAAAAAAAGGTAAAATCAATCAGAAGTATAAAAAAAACTCATTAAGAAAAAAATATAAAAAGTATTTAGTGTAAAATGTTCATCATTTAATACTGCAGTAAAGATGTCTTTCTACATCAATTCCATCTTAAATGTGCACGGTGATGTTATGTCCCATGTTTTCTCCTGGGCAGACATTTATTGTGTATAACTTCTGGAATAATCACCAACACTTGGGTTCTTAAACAAATGATCACTTTAAATGTCTATTTCAACTTTCTACATGTTTTCAGTCTTAAACTCAGCTGACCTCTGTGTTCCAGCAACAGAAGAAAAAAGCTCTATTTGCTTAGAGATACAGAAGGAAACTGTTATTCCAATAAAGATTCTAAGGTAAACCATTGCAGCAACAAATTTTTCTGTTAAACATCATGTTTTGAACTGATTTCATTTTCAGTCTTCAACTTTTGATTGCCTGAGGTTACAGGACTCTTTTTCAGGCTTGCCCACTAGCTCCTTGGGACTGGACCAAATGTGGTCCAGAGTTGTGTGGTCTGGGCTGAAGAGAGGTATGAAATATGATTGCCATATTTATGGTAAATATCTACTTAGTTCTTTCCAGAATACCTCATAATACATAGGACTTCATACTTTATATTATATTTTAATTTGTCTGTCTTAGGCTATTCTGGTTTTAGTACAATATTCATCAGCAAGAGAGACTGCCTACTCTGTGAAACACAGCCCTTTGTGCTCTTAAGGGTCTGTGCAAAGTCTCTCACAGTAATATGAATATTTCAAATGCCTCAGTGTGCTTTGGGTCAGCTTTCTATACTTGAAATATTGCAGGATTTGCTCATTAGGAGAGACTGCATCTTACACAAGGACAAGGCAACCTGGGCATGACTGATGAAAATTTGTTAAGAGATGCTCACTTATCCTTAAGAAAATAAATGAGCAGCAAACACAGCCTTTTCTAGTCTTTTACATTTGTGTTTTTGCCTTTGTATTGTACTGGAGTCTCTCTAGAACCCAAAGCCTCAGATTTCTTGGGAGAAAGAATCCCCAAATACCCTTAAAAGATCATAAGTGCAGTAGGTGAATAAATCACTTAGATGTTCTCCATCCAGAAATCTGTGATAATAATGCATATTTTAGGCTCTGAAGAAAATTGGTGTCACAGATTTTCTCACTGAAAAATTTGAATGTACATTAACTTGTCTTGCTGTTATCCTCTCAGATTGTTTTTCATGCCCTTAAATTTAATTTTAATTATAAACAGCCACATATGTATATACATATTCTGCCCTTTCCTCTTTGCCCCTATAGAACTTTCTACATTTTTTTCTTTCTCTTACCTTTTTTGAAATTAAGACTTTTTTTCTTCTGGATCCAAACTACTCACCAATTTATGTTTAATAGACTAGTAAATTTTCTTCTTTAGTGGCATAAGGAGGAAAAGAATGAAGAATATTGCATTAATTAAGGAAGAAAATGTATAATAAGAGCACCAGATAGGTAGGAATAAATGAAATATATGTTCGTAATTTATGAGAATTGTTAAAGAGATAATGATACAATATTGCATGTTCTGTGTCATTATTTTCCATAAAGGCACAGAAGAATAAAGCCAATTGATTTTAATTCTAATTCTTTTTATTGAATTGAGTCTGTTACTCATTCCATAAAGCAGAAAAGAACACTATAGTACAGAGAAAGGAATTAGACAATATTTCAAAGACACCTTTAAGTGAATAAACAGCCACAGGCAGGAGAATGGATGGTGCCATCAAAGGCAGAACAAAAGCTGTTCTTGAACCTTTTTCAGACTGAGAGCAACAAAATAATGGCCTGGGATTTATTTTTAATAAAAATCAGACTTTTTCTAAGAACACCAAAAATGAGTAAGTATATAAATACTTGTGCATGAAGAACACAGGTTGCAAGTGGATACAAGAAAACATCAGAGGCAGCATAGAAGAAAATGTGGGGGGAGGAGGAAGTAGGAATTCTAAACTTACAAACAGTAGCCTCTATGTTCGCAGAAATCCTTGCTAAATATATCAAATAAATGAATTACAGACTGGTGTAAATCGTGACATTTCAATAGGGATCTGCTTGGTACCAGAACTCATCTGCTTTTGATTCTGGAGACTGAGTTTAAATCTCTCTCTACAGTGCAGGGGAAAAGATCTTTCTCCTCTGCAGCTTCGAGCAGAAAGGATCACACAACCTCTGGGGCAGGGCACTGAGGCAGCTGTGTACAGTAATCTGGAAGTACAGACAGCGAGGAATGCTCCTGGTTTGTGCAGGTAAGGCCAGGATGTTAATAAGCCCAGGCACAGACTTCTGCCTGTATTAGTGCAGTGATCTGGAAATCTCTGATGTCTCTATCACCTACTGAGCCTTTGCATCACTACAGAGGACTTCGACTCACCTCAGATAATTTAGTGTTTCCTGGAAAAAGGAGTCAAAATGAGTCGCATCCTAAAAGACTCTGCTCTCAGCTTCACATGAGATTCTCTCCTCAGATGTTTTAGAAAAACAAAAAAAGTGAAATAAAAGGTAAGACGACATTACTGACCTCATATTTCCAGAAGTATTATTCACCTTGCTGCATAAATGAAATGTTTCCTACACATGCTCTTGAAAATATGCATGGGGAAGTTGTGAGTAACAGAGAAGAGAAACAGGGTCTGGATCTATTTGCAGAACAACAAAAGATAGAAAATAACAGAGAAAGACAATTCCACAGGAATCAAGAAATTAATATCTTGCCACTGATGGCAGAAGACTGGACATCGTGACAGAAAACAGTCCTTGCCATCATGTTGCTATGATTAATAGCTCCATTTCTGCAGNCTTTTTTTTTTAATATATATTTGTTGGTTAATTAATCAAAATAAATCATGACAACTTATTAAACACTTCCCCCCATTATTCTCTCAATACTGAAAATGTCAAAATTCTATTGCATTAACATATTGAAATATGAAAGAAAAAATAACCTGGTCAAACTTTATCCATTTTACCTCTAAATTTTGATTATTGTTAAAATGGGCTAAAGCAGAATTAGTGTCAGTTCTGGGAATCTGCCAAACAGTGAGATTTATGAGGCTATGCTACTTTTTCTTTAGGGAAATAGCACACTTCTCAGACCAAGGAAAGATGAATTACAGAAAACAATATAGTGAGAATTCATCATGGAGATGAACGTTACATAAAATCATAGGACTGGTCTTCCTTTTCTTCCAAAAGAAAGTTAGGAGACAAAATGGAGGAATATCTTCTGGAGGGGAAAAAAAAACAAAGAAGAGGGGAAAAAAAAGTGGGTTTATTTAATATCTTAGTTTTAGTTTTCTGTTTTTCAGACACAAAAATAGATAAAGACAGGCAGATAGAATGAGTACAAGAGAGAAAATACAGACTACTTGGATGAAATATATTGGTAGATTTCTTTAACTTCTCTCAATCTCTAGCTGAGCTATTCAGAAGTTACTGGCATAAATATGGACTTTGTTTTCATCAGTTATCATAGCAAAACTTCCAAGAATTTCCAACAGATTAATGTTAATGCACTAACTTTTCAGATTTTTTGGTTTGAAAGGTTCCATCTGACCTGGATATTTCTGTTATCCTTTTTTTTTCCCCTCTTGCTCCATGCTTTTCACAATTTCACTTCCCATTGTCTCCCAGTTAGTATTTTTCTGAAGCTTTTTTGTCCTGAGCTCAAGTACTCCTTAAAAAACACCTTGGCAGACCCTGATCCCAAAACAAAAAAGCACTAAAATGTGTTCTGGACATCACTAGACCACTCTTTTTGCTAAAACATGACATTTACCAGATATATTTCTAAACAATTCATTAACAATTAACTAGAGAGGTCTTAGATTTTTGAATCAACCTTTCTATATTTTTTTCTTTCTTATCAAATATTTTGCTTCTCAGATTTCAAATAAAATTGAGTTACATTTTCCTTATATATTACTCTCAGTTCTCCTTTCTATCTCTTCTGTTTTTCATTATTTAACTCCTGTAGCTGTGTTGTACACAAGAGCTTCTAAAAAAACTAAATTATGTTGTTCTGGAGTAAATCAGTGGACTCGGTGGAGTCTTTCTGTCAATGCCAAACACTATATACAATCTTGATAACTTGGAAACTATCTTGATCCCAAGTAAGTCTGTGTATTTCCCCCAAAAGAAGGAATAGTTTCTCTTCAGAAGAGCACCATGTGCATGTATTTATTAAGTGGCTGTGTTATAAAAGTTTGAAAGTGATGTATTGTGCTTCATGCTAAAATGTGCTCCTTCACATATTGCTTGTGCCCATAAAGCCCTGGTTTATGTTATTTAAAGCTTGCAAAGACTCTTCCTTTCTAATTGATAATTCTCGATATTATTCAGGAAGCACACAAACGTATACCACTTCTGTAATTTAAGTGTGATATTTTCTCAACAACCATGCATTACTCAGTGCCAGGTAAATTAGTTTTGTGAGAAGGTTTTGCAGCATTATTCCATTTTTTTTTTATTTTTAAGCAGAGTCCTTAGCTTATACCTCACCTATTCAAGTAAAAGTTCCTAAAGTTATTTTATTACAGTTCATTAAATAACCGGAATTTTGGAAACAGAAAACTATTAAGGATTTTTTTATTTTTCCTCTCTAGGATTCTGGACAATTAGTTTGGTTATACATTTATTTCTGCTTAAATATATTTTTTTCCTTCATTTATTCTTATTTGCAGGTGAAAATTTGAAAAAAAAAAAAGTATTTCTTGAAGCAAAGATCCATGTTCTTATTTACATTTACAAATAATATTAATAACACTCATGATTTTATCCATTTCAATACTGCATTTACCTAATCTAAACTACTCCTTTCTCACTGACAACTCTAGCATAAAGCTCATGACCTGCAGGATAAAGCATCTAACCTTTGTGACTTGCATAAAATAAGCATTTATTTGAAGTTGTAGCTCTCAGTTCAATGTTCACTGAGGTCAATGGAAAGCTTCTCACAGATTGAATGGGCCTGGATTGGTTCCATCTTGAATCACAACCATGTGTCAATTTTATTATATTTCTGTCAAATCTCAAGCCTCTGGCACACTTTTCACTATTACTGTGGTCATCTTAATCCATGAATGCTCTCCCTGTTGAGGGCAGTGTCAGGGATCACCCTGTGGGCACAGAGTGATGCAAAATCTGTAGAAGCACTGGTGGTAACAGGAATAAATATTAGATGTGTACTAGGTATATACTAATTTTCCCTTCCATTTTTATTTTGGACAGTGGCTATGGTAACCCTGAACACAGGAACTGCAGTGAAACATCTGAGGAGAGGCGAAATGAAAGCAGACTCTACCCACCAGCACTCAGGCCATCTTTTCTGAGAGAATATTTCTCTCTCTTGACCAGCAGAAATTGCCCTCTAATTTAGGCACGTAACATGAGTGGGAATGTGCCTCTGCCACAGTGCCAGCCTATTAGCTTGGAACCCTCTCTCATGCTGCTGCTGATACCTGTGGGACACTCCTAAAGAGGGTTTGCCAGGTCATTTCCCCTTCCTTCTTCAAAGACATACAGAAGTTTTCCTATTTCTTTATGACCATATCTTGTTCTGTTCAGATCATTTCTGCTCATTTCTGCAGTCTTGTTTCTGATATATTACCTCCAGCTTCTGCTTTCCTGCTGTGATTCCTGTTGCACATATTTAAGCCCCAAAGGCAATACTCTGATAAAATTATCATTGTCAGGGTACTGACTTCCATTCCCATCTCCGCTCATTATTTACATTCTTTGTGTTGCAAATTACACATCAGCAAAGGAAGTCTAGTTTAATTTACCTACCTTAGAGTTATTCTCTGAGGTGTAATATGTTAATAAAGAGAAGCAAGTAATTAACAACTAATAAATTACATGACTAATAAATTCTGGTGTGCTTTTTTTCTCTTGTGGAATACCTACATAAATTCTAATACTTCTCGTGCTGGTTTCAGCTGGGATAGAGTTAATTTTCTTCCCAGCAGCTGGTACAATGCAGTGTTTTGGATTTAGTATGAGAAAAATGTTGATGACACAGTGATGTTTTTAGTTGTCTCTAAGTAAAGTGCATAATAAGTCAAGGCCTTTTCTACTTCTCACCCCACTCCAGTGAGAGGACTGAGAGTGTGCCAGAAGCTGGGATGGGACACAGCTGGGACAGCCAACACCAACTGACCACAGGGGTATTCCACACCCTACAGAGTCATGCTCACCATATAAAGCTGGGGGGGGGAAGAAATGAGGGGACAACTGGGTGATGGCATTTGCCTTCCTGAGTGATAATTTCATGCCATAGAGGGCTGCTTTCCTGGGAATGGCTGAACATCTGCCTGCTCGTGGGCTGGGTGAGTGAATTCCTGGGTTTACTTTGCCTGTTGAACTCAACCCATAAGTTTTCTCAGTTTCACTCTTCTACTTTTCTCTGGCACTCACAGGGTGAAGTGTGCAAGGAGGGGTTGTGTGGGGCTGAGCTGCCTTCTGGGATTAAAACACTTCTATGCACAATGTATATTCAGCACCTTTTTTAAAGTCCTTTTGGTTGGTATTCATCTACTAAGACCATCAGTAGGTTTGGATTGACTAGAAAGGAGTTCTTTACTGTGGAGGTGGTGAGGAACAGGAACATGTGAGGCACTGCACCATCTCTGGATGTGTTCAAGGCCAGGTTGGATGGGGCTCTGGTTTAATAGAAGGTATTCCAGACAATGGCAGAGGGGTTGGAACAAGATGATTTTTAAGATCCCTTCCAATCCAAACCATTCTGTGATTCTGCAACTCTGATTCATCTCACTGAGTTTCAGACATCAGGAAGTTAAGTACATGGCACAACTCACTCTCTCAAATTGTAGATCTTTTAGGAGGGCATATCTCAGACCTGCATAACCAGTTTAGATCAGCTGTCAACTTTGATATGGGCAAGACTGTGTAAAATACATCTACCCAGTGGGGATCAAATGTATTCTGTCCTGTTACTTATTACTTGACATCCAGCTACCATATTTCTGCCCATGTTCTGAAAATCCTTCCTCTGTCACATCTGTTTTTTGGCTATGTGAAAATGAGCAGTGCTTTCTTGAAT
Source organism: Notiomystis cincta (assembly GCA_013398075.1). NCBI lineage: Eukaryota > Metazoa > Chordata > Aves > Passeriformes > Notiomystidae > Notiomystis > Notiomystis cincta. Next base: position 30,497 of record VZRX01004221.1, on the reverse strand, counting down.
TTCTTCTTTTTTTTCCCTTGGAGTGGGGGATTCTGGGTGGGATGTTGCACATTAAAACAGAAATGCACATTTATTTATGTATACCAGGCTCACATGTGCATTAGCTGTTAGGCAACATCACCACTAGCTTCCATGAACCTCAAGCCCAAAGATCATTTGAGACATTTCTATTAATCTCTTATGGGCCTATTAAAAATAACTATTTTTATTCATTACCTAGTTCAGGCAATCCTGGGATTTATTTAGATTTTCTCTTGCATTTCTTAACCAATTTAGATTACTTTTAATTAGGATTTTTCTCTCTTCAATACCCCAGCAACATAGCTGGAGAAATAGAATATGGAAATATCCATAAATTCAAAACAGTTAAGGGTCTCTGCTAAATATTCATGGACCATTGTATGAGAAAGCCTTCTATATTCACATTTAGTAAGTATTTCAGTTTATAAAATCAATTTATGTAATAGTTGATTGGGTCTTTCTTTTTTCTTTCTGTAGGTGACTTGAAGTTCAAACTAGGCAAGAGAACTCATTCCAGCAGGTAAAGGAGAAAAAGAAAATTACAGGTCAACATTACAAAACCAGAATACTTAGTGTCAGACACTTGCATCTAGTAGTGCTTGATGTACTTACCTTTAGTATGCTGACTTACAGCAAATTTTGGGTGGAGACATGTTGCTTTATTAGAATGAGCTCTTAGATCAGTTGTTATTCCCCCACTGTGGGCCTGGTGCTAGTTCATTCTGTAACAGAGACAGGAATGAGAAGGCAAAATGCTTTTTCTTGTGCATGGAAAATTCCCTGTGACTTTTTCAAAAGCAGCTTGGAAAAAACCCAACAAACAAACAAACAAGCAAACGCTACAAAAAGAACCACAAACCCAAGGTGTTGTTTAGAATGGAAACTAGGGCATGTTGCTCTGAGAATGCAGGACACATCACTGGATTCTTTGTAAATACCTTTGGAATTAATTACAATTACCACTGTGTGCATAATGTACCGTACACTTAGAATTCACAGCAAACTTATCTGCTTGTGAAGGTGACGTTGTAAAAAGGTCATGGGAGCTGAAAAATGGCTACTAGTGTTTGGAAGAGTCAAACAAGGTAAGATGTGCAAAAATGGGCTTTATATCCATTCCTCATCTGATACTGAACTTGAAAAATTATGAGGTTTTATTCTGTTTTTTTTTTTTATTTATTTTTCTTTCATTCTCTTCCTTTTCCTTGCATGTAATTTGTTTTTTTTTAAGAGTAGCCAGGCACAATAGCTCCAGACATAATACAGTCTGGTCTTAATTGTGTTTGCATCTTAGATTAGGGCTTGATCTCATGCTTGATGTAGTTCTTTATTTGCCTTCACTGGACATTGTATCTGGCCATTGGGACCCAATTTACTCATGTCCCTACATGTGTTCCCTAACCATATATTCATGACAAGCTTCATTAACCCTTTTGAGTCTATTTGCATGCTAATAGTTAAATACAAATGCAGTATTTACATGCTAGTAGTTTTATACAAATGCAGTAAATTTAGGATTTCAGTGACAAATTGCTGCAAATTCACGAAGACATTGTTTCCAGAAGATGATTGTGTTCTGGCTTCACACATTCAAATATCTTTTTACCAGCACATCAACCCATCTCATCGCTCCTTTCACTGTGGTGCAGAAAAATACACTGCATTTCAAAGATACTGACTGTGCTCTTCACAACAAACAGACAGGACAGGTTTAATTGAACGCAATTCATCAACTATTTGCATTTCCCTATAAACGCCTTCACTTTTTTTTCTCCAGAGAGGTTCCAGATCTCTCCTTGACAGAAACCATGTTATTTTCTATTATAGAGAAGGCTCCATGGAAGAGTAAAATATTCTGAGCATAGATATTGACAATCTGCTGATGTAATTGCTCTATGTCCAAAAGAGAAACTGGCGTTCGACTTCTCAACCCTGCCAAATTTATAATGGGCTTGCTTTCTTACTGAAAGCATTAAACCCAAATCTTCTTTACTGTTGAACCAGTCTCCACACTCCAGTCTTGATGTTCTTATGAAAGCTATTTCCTTCAGGATTTTAAGACGTACATTTGATAAAACTTCACCTTCCATTAGCTGAACTCTACCAAACTATAAAATGCTAAGATGCTGCCTACAGCATTCAGAAAATAATATATAAGGAGCTAAGGAAGAAGGATGAAATACTTCTCCTGGTGTCTGGGGATTGTTTCAGGAAGTAAAAACGAGGGATGCAAAAAAAAGAGCTCAAATGAAAGATGAACTGCAGAGAAAACTGGTGTGTTTGGGGGACTTGTTTTTAGTTGGTAATAGTTCATCTAAA
>VZRX01004221.1:0-23444 GCA_013398075.1 Notiomystis cincta | reverse complement strand
AAAAAAAAAAAACACCAAAAAATAGGAGTTTTATTAGAAGTTGCAGAGTGCCTGAGTCTCCCTGATAACAAGACTGAGAACTGTAAAAGCACATTTTCCATCTAACTGGTCAGGGGCTATCTCCTCCTTTCAGAGAAGTTTCTGGATTTTTAGAAGACACTAAATAATGATAAAAGGAATGACTACTTGAGACAACTTTTACTCATGTCAATAATCCAGGTCTTTGTACATACACTCTGGTTTAATGGTGACATAATATAAAAGCCAGTAGACATCAGACAGAAAATATAATGGGTTAATATTTTGTTTCACATTTATAATCCAAAAGGCTTGTATAAATGCATCACTAACATGAAAAATCCAATGGAATTTCCATGGCATCAACCCATGAGATTACATTGACATTTCCATTTCAACAAATAATAAAATCCATAATCTTTATGCAGCCAGTGCCACACTCCATATGTTACCTCTTATTTTATTAGCTCTTTATCTTTTTTTTTTTATTTAGTACACAGAAAACAAAGTCTCATTCACATTGTGAATCAAAGAAACAGCAGCAGTGATAATAAAAAGACTTCAGTTTTGATCAAGAATCACAATTCAGTCATTATAGTCCTCTGTTTTTTAATGGTCTTGCATTTCTATACCCTGTATTATATCTACTTTTAAAACAATGATATTGACTGAGCACTGTGTCATTCTGAACTTGCTTTTCCTTCTGTCTAGACAGGAGCCAAGAAAATACAATGACAGAGTTATTGTTTGGGTTTTAGTTGAATTGGTCTGGAGCATTTTTATTGTTTCATTTTTGATTTCAAAACCTAAGTTTACATTTTTATATGAATAATCCATTTCACCAGTACTGCACTTCAGCTTCGGTGTTTAAGATCAAATGAAAGATCCTAAACTGCCATCATTAAAATTTATTTATTTTCAGCAATATCTCCTAGAAATGTAAACAACTGAGACAGGAAACCAAGTAAGGTAGGAAAAGTGATTAACCACAGACTCATGCAGAGGAAGGTGAGAGAAGAGGGAACAATGTACCGAAGAAGTGTAATTCCATTTCACTGTTTCCAGCAGGGTGATGAGTTTTAGCACTTGACCTTATGATCCAACTGTTATAGTCAGATTTATCCTTCCTAATATCCCATTCGCTTCCTGGGAGCACTAAATTTAGGCTTCTGTTCAGCTGTGTTCTTTCTCCTGTCAATGGAAGGAAGAAATAAGCACCTCTAAAAGACAATTCAGCTTATTTTAGATCTGACACAGCATCTGCAGGTACCTTTTTTCTCTCCACTGAATGTAATGGGAATCTAGGATGACTGTATGCCTCAATTAGTTAGCTTGGTTAAGTGACAAGTTCAGAATACCTTCACCAAGCCTTTAATGGGTAGCCAATTCACTTAAATTGCAGCAGACGTAGCTATGCTAAGAGGTTTTGAAAACTGAGCACTGAAACTACAAAGAACCTCAGGCAGAGTTGACAAGGTCATGATCCAGCGTTTCTGAGACTTCTCCAAGGGAAGGGTGGATATGATAAAGCACCTGCAGGAGCACTGAACTGATTGGAACATCCACAGATACTCCAAGATATTTCAATAAGCAATAAATACCTGTAATTAGGCAAAATAAGTTTTTCTAGATAAGAAATTCCACATTTTCCTGTGTCATTCTTTGCCAAATTACTTTACAAGCAGTTGTAATCACAGTACAAAGGGGCAGTGGATAAAAACCCTCAGTATTTTTAAAACTGTGCTGCACTTCTTGAAAAACCAAACATTGCACAATAGTTATGCTGCTGGTGTGCTGAGGTCACTGCCTGGCAAATGATGCACAGTATTTTCTTGCTGATCCTTTGTGTTACTTTGCCTTTTGGTGGGTTTCACACCACTGGGGGTGGTGGACAGGGGACAGTTCTCAAACCTGAACCTTCACCTGGAAATCTCTATTTTTCTGCATCAGTGGCAGGGCCCCCAATACAACTATGCAGGTCATTTAGGAATTACAGTTAGGGAAGCTAAGACTAGAATAAGTTCATCTGGATATAAGCTTTAAGAGACAAAAATGTCTTTTCCTTACTCTAATATAACACAAATACAATGAATTCAACTCCATGACTGCATGGCAACAATAAAAATAATATAGAATAATAGTAGCTGTAAGTCCTCTGGAAATATCCTTTTCATCTATCTGTAGTAATATTGCTCAATTACAAATAGGGAAAGAACTGGCACAATTTCAGTATAGATAATGTACATTTTATCAGTAAAAGAGGCAAAATCCTCTGAGTTTTTCAAAAGATGATTTTTTAATTGCCAAATCTACAGTCTTACCCGGGGACCTGAATAAAGATTTCCTCATTATACCTGACAGTTTTGCCCTTGCACCAGGTGGAGGAAGAACACAGGAACATAGGAACTGCCACACCAGATCAGACCTGCAGTCCATCTAGTCCAGTCTTCTGTTGCTAATATTGGCCAGCGCCAGATGTTTCAGAGAAAGGTACAATAACCCTTCCATAGACATACTCAGACTTTCCCCTGTGAAAATTTTGTCCCAACCCTCTATACTTAATGATTTTAAGCATGAAATATGCATTTTGAAGCACGAAGGATATACTCCAGATAGGTAGAGCTTATCTGTCCCCAGATTACCCTTCTTGCACTACTGATGGTATAAGAATGTTATTGTCCTCTCTGTACAAGCTTTAATTCACTCTAGAAAACTTTAGAAAGTTAATAGAGGCACCTAAGTTAGAAGTCAAATAGCTCTAAGCTATCCCTAAAGTTAATGATGCAAAAAGAGTATTTTAAGTACTTGAGTAAGTAATTAAAGTTTAAAATGGTCTGAAATATTGTAAGAGTTGCCTATCTTTCACTTCATGAGTATGGAGTAATATTCACTTTTTATTTGCATTCATCAGGTAAGTTTCTGAAGACAGGTGAAATGAATGCACCTGCAGGGCACTTGAATAAATTATTTATTGGAATCTCTGTCTGCAACAAAGAGTATGTCTTGAATCTGCCCTGGATTTGACTGGGATAGAGTTAATTTTCTTTCTAGTACATGGTACAGTGCTGTGGTTTTGGGTTAAGTATGAGAATCATGTTCATAACATTCTGATGTTTGAGTTGTTGTGAAGTTGTACCTACTCTAAGTCAAGTTCCTTTCTGTTTGCCATGCTCTGCCAGTGAGCAGGTGCACAAGAATTTCCATGGGAACCTGGCCAGGAGAGTTGACATGAGCTGCCCAAAAGGATATTCCATGCCACGGAACATCATGATCAGTATGTAAACTNAACATCCACAGATACTCCAAGATATTTCAATAAGCAATAAATACCTGTAATTAGGCAAAATAAGTTTTTCTAGATAAGAAATTCCACATTTTCCTGTGTCATTCTTTGCCAAATTACTTTACAAGCAGTTGTAATCACAGTACAAAGGGGCAGTGGATAAAAACCCTCAGTATTTTTAAAACTGTGCTGCACTTCTTGAAAAACCAAACATTGCACAATAGTTATGCTGCTGGTGTGCTGAGGTCACTGCCTGGCAAATGATGCACAGTATTTTCTTGCTGATCCTTTGTGTTACTTTGCCTTTTGGTGGGTTTCACACCACTGGGGGTGGTGGACAGGGGACAGTTCTCAAACCTGAACCTTCACCTGGAAATCTCTATTTTTCTGCATCAGTGGCAGGGCCCCCAATACAACTATGCAGGTCATTTAGGAATTACAGTTAGGGAAGCTAAGACTAGAATAAGTTCATCTGGATATAAGCTTTAAGAGACAAAAATGTCTTTTCCTTACTCTAATATAACACAAATACAATGAATTCAACTCCATGACTGCATGGCAACAATAAAAATAATATAGAATAATAGTAGCTGTAAGTCCTCTGGAAATATCCTTTTCATCTATCTGTAGTAATATTGCTCAATTACAAATAGGGAAAGAACTGGCACAATTTCAGTATAGATAATGTACATTTTATCAGTAAAAGAGGCAAAATCCTCTGAGTTTTTCAAAAGATGATTTTTTAATTGCCAAATCTACAGTCTTACCCGGGGACCTGAATAAAGATTTCCTCATTATACCTGACAGTTTTGCCCTTGCACCAGGTGGAGGAAGAACACAGGAACATAGGAACTGCCACACCAGATCAGACCTGCAGTCCATCTAGTCCAGTCTTCTGTTGCTAATATTGGCCAGCGCCAGATGTTTCAGAGAAAGGTACAATAACCCTTCCATAGACATACTCAGACTTTCCCCTGTGAAAATTTTGTCCCAACCCTCTATACTTAATGATTTTAAGCATGAAATATGCATTTTGAAGCACGAAGGATATACTCCAGATAGGTAGAGCTTATCTGTCCCCAGATTACCCTTCTTGCACTACTGATGGTATAAGAATGTTATTGTCCTCTCTGTACAAGCTTTAATTCACTCTAGAAAACTTTAGAAAGTTAATAGAGGCACCTAAGTTAGAAGTCAAATAGCTCTAAGCTATCCCTAAAGTTAATGATGCAAAAAGAGTATTTTAAGTACTTGAGTAAGTAATTAAAGTTTAAAATGGTCTGAAATATTGTAAGAGTTGCCTATCTTTCACTTCATGAGTATGGAGTAATATTCACTTTTTATTTGCATTCATCAGGTAAGTTTCTGAAGACAGGTGAAATGAATGCACCTGCAGGGCACTTGAATAAATTATTTATTGGAATCTCTGTCTGCAACAAAGAGTATGTCTTGAATCTGCCCTGGATTTGACTGGGATAGAGTTAATTTTCTTTCTAGTACATGGTACAGTGCTGTGGTTTTGGGTTAAGTATGAGAATCATGTTCATAACATTCTGATNTGTGGTTTTGGGTTAAGTATGAGAATCATGTTCATAACATTCTGATGTTTGAGTTGTTGTGAAGTTGTACCTACTCTAAGTCAAGTTCCTTTCTGTTTGCCATGCTCTGCCAGTGAGCAGGTGCACAAGAATTTCCATGGGAACCTGGCCAGGAGAGTTGACATGAGCTGCCCAAAAGGATATTCCATGCCACGGAACATCATGATCAGTATGTAAACTGGGGGGAGCTGGCTCAGAGGACCTGGGGACAGGCTGGACATTAATCAACAGATGGTGAGCGTCTGTATTGTGCATCTCTTGGGGTTTCGTTTGTTTGTTTGTTTGGTTTGTTTTGTATTGTTTTGTTTTTATTTCTCTCTTTTTGTTCTCACCATTTTAATTTCAATTATAAGATTATTGTTGTTTTTATTATTATTATCATCATCGTCAGCATCATCATAATCACCATCATCATTATCCTCATCATCATCATCATCACCACCTCAAATCATGGCTTATACTTTCTTCCAATTCTATGGAGTGTGGGGTGAGCAAGCAGCTGCATGGTACTTTTTTGCCAGTTGCCATGGCAAAAACAAATCCTTTATCTCAACCAGGTATTATTTGCAGCTCTCTGTAGAAAGTGAACTTCCATAATTCTAGATATTGGCTAGGTCTTGCATATTCTCTGCATGAGTAGTGAAATATAAATCAGTAAAAGCATTAAATTAGGATTAAGATTACACAAGTGTTTAGAGGCATTTGAGAAAGAAGTACTTAGGGCTAAGTATTGAACAATTAAAACATAAAATGCTTTTTTTTTGTAGAACCAAATGTCTATGTTGCACACTTACTGCAGATTTTTCAGGTAAAGTTAATTTAACCAGTTGAGTTTTCAGCTAAACGACACCGAGGAATTTGAATAGGTATTCAAAGTAGTACAACCTTCCCCAAAAAGGTAATCAAAGGAAAGAGTGTCTAAGAATACACATTTGATTTTTCAATTACTCAAGTTAAATGGGATGAATGTCTTTTGGCTTTCCTGATGAAGTAGTATTTGAGTCACCATCAACATGAGGAAAGGACTGTAATAGAAACAAATCAACAATATGGACAACAAAATGAGAAGTACTTTGAAATTTAGGTCTACAATATGTACTTGGTAATCAGAACTGATTATTCTTCTATAGGCTGGGAGGTAATCAATTAGAAATTATCAAAAAGGGGAAAGACAGTATATTAAATGATTATAAAATATGAATGAATGTGATTCTAGTGTTCTATATGATGGGTAAAAGATTTTAAGTACTCTGCTTGAATAGTTTTATTTGGATGTCGGCATTCCATGCTGGTCACTCTTTTTTAAGAGAAGTTCAGAAATATCAGAATCAATAGGTTGACAAAAATAAGACAGTTTTACACTAAAAGAATTTGACTTAACTGCATAAAGGCTGAGAAGGAATATGATTTCAGTCTATACATCCAATGATAAATGGTGGCAAATAGGAGAATGAAGTTTAAAGAAAACAAACTTATAGGTAGCATAGAAATGGATTTATTGAAATTCAATTTCAGTTTAAGATTAAAACATAGATGAAAGTTTTCTGGGTTTTCAAGTTGTACAATAACCTCTTGGTAGATACGGTATGGATAAAATGTAGTTTTAAGATGTGAAATGGTTTGTTTACAAGCAGGNCCTCTGGTTTTACAGCTGAGCTGCCTTTATTTATTGAATTTATGATTTTCCACAATACTTCTATAAAGGCTGTCTGTACATTGTTCGCATTTTGTAGGTGAGCGAATAAGAACTGAAACAATTTACCCAAATTTGTATTATTATGATTTTTATTTCTAGAGATAATACAAAGCAGGGTACTGATGAACTCCTGGAAACTGTAGATTAGAACAGTACTACTGGTTTATTTAAACTCCTAAATTTTATGAGAGAAAAGCATGGAGGAAGACTGTGAGGGGGAAGAGAAGGAGGAAGGGAGGATTGTTATTAGGTGTTACAGAAGCAATGAAAAAATGAGAAGACCAAATGTCACATCTCAAATATAAACTGACAAAAGGGCACAGAATTTACTTATTTTATCTTCAAACAGAATGATTTTTAATTCTATCTGATAAAATGATGGGTATGGAAAATATTTAATTCTTCTTTCTCTTGTTTTTCAACTCACAAACATGAAAGTAGAGGCAGCAGGTTCCACTCTCCTGCCTCTACAGCACCAAAATCTCAGGTGAGATGAAGGTGCAGGTATCTCATCCATGCCATGGTGCTTAGGAATCTGCTCCACAGAACAAAGATAAATATATGATATTATGAACAAAACTGGAGTGATAGTCTACTTTCACATATTCACTTGAAAACAGGGGATGAGACTCCTCAACCACTTCAGCATAATAAGACAAGTTGGTTTTTTTTTCAGAGTTTTAATTTTCTGTAGTGCTTAATGTTGGAGGGTAGGACTGACCTTCCAGTGGCAGCTCATTCAGGGTAGCAGCTGCATTGTCTCACAGGGATCTTACGGTTGTGAACTAGAGCAGCCACGGCTACCCAGCTGCCTAAAATATCCTCGTGGATGTCTCTTTGTCCTCTTTGGCATAAGGCAGTTTTAGATGAGGAAAGGAAAGGAGACAGGAGGTGGTGCCAAACTAGACAGAAGTTTTTTATTAAGCAAGAACAGGGACACATCAAGAGAGATGAGGCAGCTGCGAGTATGCCAGCAGCTGCATCTGCTCTCTGAATGGATGATAACATGAAAATGACAGGGCCCTCCAAAGGAGCAAATTTTTGGGAATGTCTGATCATTAATGCATTGGTTATTTTCCTTCTAAAATGGGTTAGGGACTTCAAAGAAAAAACAGGCTTCTTTTACCCCTGAAGAATCTTTACTTTTCGCCTTGATTTTTATGCTGTGGATTTGTGTGCATGGCAAATTTATATTCGCTCTCTGATATGATAAAGTAATAATTTGCAATTTTTTTCATTGTCTACAGGGAACTCTTTGTGTTGTCTGAGGACTCTCAATGCTTCTATATTGCAACAATAAACATTCTACTGAGCTATTTCATTGTGTTGCCCACAGACAGATGGATACATTGGATGCATATCTTTATTTTCTTTGGTGTTTTAGTGGCTGTCCGTCTCTTTTTCTTTTTAAATTCCAAAGTATTATTAACATTCAACAACTCCATTAGAAAGTCACAGGCAGTAAGAGCCCATCTGTGCCATGTTAACATTTAAGGAGGAAATAAAAGAGTAAAGTGGACAGGTGGAGTAGACAGCAGGAAACAGCACCAGGCACACAGCAGGTAGGGAGTTCAGCAGAGGAAAATGCCAGACATTTAACAGGTAAATGGAAGGGCAGCTGAATTTCTATGCCAGTCCATAGAGAGTGCAGTGAGGGAATAGTGGCTGACAGAAATAGGAAGATGTCACATCTTCAAGAAAGAGCACTTGCTTTCATTGAGAATATTAACCCAATTAACCCAACTTCTGAATAATTATGATTGCTGTACAACCTGGCTTTTATTTCCTATAATCTCTTAGAGACTTTCATGTTTATGGTCTGGTATCCATAAAGCTTGGAGGTAGATGCACCTAAGCGACATGTTAAGGAAAACTGACCAGGGAGAATGATGACCCTCAATCAAAGACAGACAGTGGTGGGCTGTCTTGGCAGGCAAAATGTGCGGGGTGATTTGGACAGGATATCACATAATGGACAAAACAAGGCTGCATATGGTCTACCTCAATTGGATGCACACAAATAGGGAAGTGACAGCAGGACAACATTATGGGGAAAACTCCTCACATCCGTTCAGGGAAATCAGCATGTCTGGGTGTCTCTCTGAAACGTCTGTACATTAAAGCACATAGCACAGGGTTAAAGTAGGAGAAATTAGAGGGCTTCATGCAGTTCAGGGCTACAGTCTCATTAGGAGGGAGAGCTCCCATACCTGGAGTGCTGCAGTGGGTGGAGAGAGGCTATTTAGGAAGGAATATTTGAAATGACAAGGAAGAGGAGATGCCCTTGATGCACAGGAGCAGTGGGAATGCTTGGAACATTGCCTAGGAGCAGAGAGATGACATCTGAGAGTGTGTGAGTTGTGATCAACCATCAGACCAAAGCAGAAGATGTTGGGGGTGCCTGTAACACTTGGCCAGGAAGAATTAGGTGGGCCTTCTTCAGACAAGAATCTTCATGTTTGCAAGATGTACCCATGAGGAATTTCAACCATCCCAATAGCTGCTGGAGGGACAGCACAAGATGACACAAGCGTTCTGTGAGGTTTCTGGAGTGCATTGATGACAACTTTCAAACACAGGGGACTGAGGAACTGATACTGGGAGGTGATCTGCTGAATTCATGCATATAAACAAGGGAAACCTTAGAGTGGAAGTGAAGACCAAGAACAAATTTAATAGTAGAGACCATAAGATGGATTGTTTCCAGCATGCTGACAAGCAAGGCAAATAGAGAGACAACAGTCCTGAACTTCAAAAATTACATACCTCAGTCCATTTCAGGTTAGATAAATCCATTTGGATATGGATCTTGAGAGAAAAAAATGCCCTAGGAGGGATATCTCTTTTAAAAAGATAACCCATTCCAATTTTAAGAATACTCCAGCCCAGCCAGAATGAAAGACCCATGTGGATGAACAAAGATAAACCTCAAAAGTAAAATGGAAAGTGTAGACTTTGGAAATTGGAAAAGGTTAAGTCACATATGATAAATATTGAGACAGTGTTAGAGTGTGCAGGGATAGGGTTAGAAAAGCCAAAGCCCATCTGAAAGCAAATCTGGTAAAGGATATGGACAACATCCACAAAAGATTCTATGAATGCATCATTCTCAAGGAAAAGATGGGGCAAGATATGGTCTGACTGCTGAATAGGGCATGAAAAGTGGAAAAGAAAGACATGGCAAAGACTGAGGCGTTTAACTCCCTCTTCACTTTATTTCTTACTGCTAAAATTTTCCTTCAGGATTCATGGACTCTTGAAATCAGAGAAAAAATCTGGAGCAAGGAAGACTTACCCTCTGAGGAAGAGGATGATCTCAGGCAATGTATAAACTGGACACACACAAATCTGCTGGATATTTTTTATCTCTATTTTAGCAAGGCAACTTAAAAGAGGATCATACTGAAAGCACAATTTAGGGATCAGGCAAAGAAGTAAAATCTCAGCACTTTAGTGGATATGTTGTGGGGTCTCTAGGTAACCTTGGACAAGCCTCTTGAAGTGAGTCGAATTAGCTACCCAAATACTATTGAGAGTTAAAGATCGAAGTTAATAAATATGCCAAGTGAACTGCAACAAACTGCCTGTTACAAGTGGCTGTTTAATCAACAGAGTAATGATAACGTGTTGTTTTCTGTCAGAAAAGCAACTGAAGCCCCTAATGTTGCATGGACAAAGGAGCAGAGGAGTAGTGTGATTCAAGGGGTCTGACATCTTCTTAAAATGTTTTTTTATCCCAACTGCAGAGTGATCATCAGGTGTCTCTTAATTCCTGTAATAACTTCTAAAATTAGGTGGATGCAATCCAGAACTGGGTTTCCTGTTTTACTTGAGGGAGCTCAGCAGCCTTCTACCAAAAATATACATAGGTTTTATTAAGTTCATTTTAATACAGGGTTCCAGGTTTCAGATTCTTCCCTGAACTTGTATAATACCAGACTATGGCCCAAGTCCTGGCCTGTATTTCTGCACCACTCTTAACTCTAGGAAATGGCAGGCGTGATGGCTGTAAAGCTTGGCACTGCTGCAGATGTGTTCCTGTTGACAGATACACGCCAACTTTACTGTCACTTGGCTTCACCCCTGGAAACTGGCAGAAAGAGAAGAATAAGACTCTGCTAATTTATCCTTTTCAGTGGGGGCAACATTATTTGTCACCTTGCCACTTGGCTGTTCTTGTGCTCTGGCATGCGGTGCCTGACCATGTATGAGTGAAGCATGATGGTTGTGGGGTCTGGAGCTTCGTGAGCAGCTGCCGATCACTGCCTGGCTACTGAGGCAGGGTACTAAGGAAGAGTACAAGGGCTGGAAGGCTGTCATCTGACAAATTATTCCAAGGGAAAAAACATAGGCACATACAAGGTTCAACTCGAGAGACTCTGCAGATAAGCACAGAGTAGGAATCAGAAATGTATGAATAACACAAACAATATATTTGTTGCCCCTGTTCATCCTCTTCAATTTGCTGTTATATTAAAAAAGAATTGTTTGTGCACTCACATTTTTAAACTTTTAGTGTCTCTACAAGGAAAGCTCAGCAGCATATCTGCCTGAAGAAGTATCAGAGCACTTCCCAAAACCGGACTCTTTATATTTTTAACACACTGGATTTTAACAGTGGATTATGACAAAGTCAATATATATTTCCCTATTCTTTTAAGATTTTTATCATGTTTCTATGTGGACCTAGAAATTCAAAATCTGGTATAATAGATCTTATCGTATTTAATGTGAGAGGAGAGGAGAGCTCAGTCTCACAGGGCAGATTCTGCTTTGAATCTCTATTTTTTGTCTCAACATGTTAAACAAGTTTCATTCCACTTTATTGTAGCTCTTAATGAAAATGCCTGCATTAGGAAACTATTTTCCTTAGGCTTTCCTGTGCTGAATGGGGAAACATAAACCCCACAGGCCTCAGATGGACCTTCTCTCTCCAGGGAACAGGTAAACAGCACACGGTCATAAGCTGTGATCTGGAAAAGTCCATTTGGTACCTAATTATTTTGCATATATCTATTCCTAGAGGAGCCCACCTTTCATTCAATATCATCACCCCATAGCAGCTAATTTAGAGAACAGTATTGGTGGGCATTTTCCTCATACCTAGACCCCAAACTAACATTGCAATACTGGGGTTTATTACTAAATATCAGCCTTAAACTCTTAACTTCAATCAGAAATGACTGAACCACAGGAGTTTGGGTGCTTTGAAGTGGAATGTATTTATAAACTTTTTTTAAGCAGCAGTTCCTTTCTGTAAGACCACAAGGCATAGAAGTAGGTATTTGCCTTTTTCTATGTAGTTTGCAACAAAACTTCCATATGTCAAAGGAAATCAATGGTACTCATGGACCTCATTGTGTTGTTCTGTCACTTGCTCTGTTATTGAACTTTTCTGCAGTGCTCTAAGCATTTAAAGAACATGAAAATGTAAATCTGTATAAGAACAAGTTTGGGGAGCTCTGAGGGTTCCATAAGACTTGAAGAAACTTATAAACCATGAAAGAAAAATATTCACCAGAATCATCTGAGAATACAGTTAACTTGTAACGGGACAAGGAAGACATTCCTCCACGCACTGCTTAACCTTGTATCACACTTCTTCTCCTGACAGCAACAAATGGAAACTGCACAGGAGAAAACAAAAAGCCACTGCTGAAGTCAGAACTAAGCTAAAATCCCTGAAAGGGAAAGGAAACCGAGATACCATTTAGAAATATCAGATATAATGAGATTATTCATAGCATCTTTACGATTAATTTTATGTTTCTTAATCCACACTGACTCATGGAAACTGCAGTAGGAGCTGTGGCCTTGCTGTGGTTGGTGATATATATATTCAGCAGGACACTGTCCCTGCCCAGAAAGTCAACACTGTAACTAGATGCACTGTCCTTCCTATTTTCTAGATGGGTAGCCAAGGCATGGAGAGATGAGATGACTTTTCCAAGGTCGGTACTAGAGCTCAGAACTTCTGCAGCATATTCTTATCCTTAGTAGCCTCTGAAGTTAAATAGGATTTTATTTTCTTTCAAGATATAAGACATAAAATACTTCAAAATGCTGTTCCAAGACTTTTTAAAATGATCCGCTACTGTGACAACACTTAATTGCAATTAGGGGTTACTTTCAGCTCCAAAGTTGAAAGGATTCTGCCTCCCTTTGAAGACAAACCTATTACTGAAATATGTCTACACTAGAATTTTTTAATATCAGTGACAGTTTACAAAGACAGACAGACAAACTGATTAACTGACAGACAGACAGACAGGCTCAGGTTATTCAGAGTCAGACATTATTTGAATGTTCTCACCTAGAGGTGATTTTTTTTCTCTGTCCCTCTGTCATTGCCACAAGGGTTTTCTGTTATGATGCAGGGAAAAGTCAAAGTATGTGTATGTGAAAACACAGATAGTAAATTAGAAGATAATGAATAACTAAAAGAACGTCCTCAAGCTATTCCTCACAATATTTTTTCCTTAAATTCAGATAAAGACAGAATAGCCAAATCAGAGCTTGACAACTCATGAGCTTTCTTTTATGTTTATTGCTTGCCTTACATACTCTTTCTCATATATTAGCCTTATTTTCAATGTCTGGAGAGATTACTAGTGGCTAGGTCTCCAGGCAACACTCTGGAAGACTTTAGATTTCATATAAATTGTGTGTCATATTTTGTCATTCCCATTTTGATGTCCCAGACTTCATAGGTCATCTCAGCAGACGCCTCTGTTCAAGCAGCATAATCTTGCCTTTAATATATTTCAAATTTAACACTTTGTTATCATGTAATTGCAGAAGTAGAAACAATAATTTAATTGTATCAATAATGCTAGAAAAGAGGTTTTTTTTTTGTAAAATCCTATGAGTGCATTTTCTTTGATGTGTGGCCCAGGAATAATTTGTGAAATGTTATCGATCTTTTTTCATCCACCAAAAAGGAACGGAGTGAGCTTTTTATGTCAAAGGACACAGATTAGTGGAGAATGATGTGATACCATTTTTGCCATACTAATCTCAGTATATTTGGTTTTCGATAGTTTGTGCTTCAAATTTGACAGACACTATTATCAGACACCAATTTTTCTTTGGTACTCAACAACGGGATTGAGAGAGGACTTCATTTACTTGTTGCCAGTTTTGACTTATGCTGCTTTTAAACAAGAAATTTCTCAAAAGAGACATGCCTTTCCTACACTGTTAAGAGTAGCCAAATATATTGAGTACCTAAGTCAGACATTAAGCCATGGAATACTCCCTGAACAAAGGCTATGTCTAAGTTCCCTAGAAAAAAATAAAGAAGGTAGCAATTTGCTTTCATTTTTGTTAGAAGTTGCATTAGGATGCTCTTAACAGGGTTATATTAAAAAAAAAATGGTTCATGTGATTAGAGTATTTTCACAGCAGTTTAGTTTTACATAGATTGGGAACTCCTTTGTATCTGAAAACCTAGCTCTAGACAAGGGTTTCTGAAAATCTGATCTTAAAGACTTGATTAAAGAAGTCAGTGTCAGCAATGGAAATAAAACCCTCTTTCTTCAGTGCTGGAGCCTCGACAATCCCTGCAGCCTTCAAACCCAGCAACATGTACACCCATGTGGATCATGTTTCTCTATGGAAGACCTTGAGAGCGGTTGAATACCTGCACCCACTCTTGATCTCAGGGCATCTCACATCCTAGCACCAAGCAGATAATGAACAGTATTTATTTATTTATTTGGATCCTGAAGTGTTGTTATCAATGACATATGCATTATTGAATTTGAATAGTATATTAACTTGCAATAAACTCATATGATTCTTCAAGTCCCACAGTACAGAGCACACAGATCACTGGCTTTTCCTTACACAGACCTTCACTGAATTGAATTATTAAGTTCCGCTGACGTTCTATATAGACGTTTGCTTTACATCGTGCTACATTTTTTCTCATTACATTTTCCTATGATTTATTTATGACAATCCTATGCATATAAAATCTATGCTCCGAAGATCACATTGCAGTGACCGAGCTGGCATTCCTGGAAAAGTTCACAGAGATGATTCACAAGTGATTCACTCTCTGCAATGCTCTTTTCTCCTCTGGAGTGAGTCCTTGGCATCCCATGTTTGCTTAGAGAGGCACTGTCTACTTAAATCTTCACCTCGTGATTTTTTAGGACTGGCTTCTACAAGAAGTGCATAAATGGCTATACAGGCATTTTAAAAGCCTGAATGCTGAAACACATCTCATTATTTACTTCCATGAATTTATAATCATGTAATACATCAAGACAGATGTGAAGTATTTGTGTGTCTGTGTTCAAACTGCCTCTTTTAGATTATACAGAGCGTTTGTCCAAGCAACTCAAAATATTCTGGATGTTGGCTTGCCCCTGCTCTAATTAAGCAAGAGAAATGACAGCCCAGCACAGACAGGGTACTATGTACTGGCATGCTGAACACTTGCAAATATTTTATCAGTGAGTCAGGACTCAGTGTGTAAGTGTAGACAAAGCAGACAACTGTCTGCACAGCACACTGCTGGGGGTATGGTACAGTTGGGAAATGTCTCCTCTGGCTGTACCTAAAAGTTCATAAAGCTCAGCAGCATTTGTGAAAATAGTAGGTGTTCAGGGCTGAAGATGGAGAAAGGGGCAACGTGTTTCACAAAATAAGGGAGTAACAAACCGTTTACATGGGCAGATAGGGATAGAAACACAGAATCACAGAATATGCTGAGTTGAAAAGGAGCCACAAGGGTCATCCAGTCCAACTCTTAACCCTGCACAGAACCAACCCTGAGAATCACAGTATGTCCCTGAAAGCATTGTCCAAATGCTCCTTGAATTCTGTCAGGCTTGGTGCTGTGACCACTACTCTGGGGAGCCTGTTCCAGTGCCCAGCCACCCTCTGGGTAAAGAACCTTTTTCTAATATCTAACCTAAACTTTCCTTGACACACTCCAAGCTAAAGGGACATGGTTTTAAACTAGAAGAGGACATATTTGGATCAAATATTAGGAAGAAATTCCTTACCATGAGGTTGGTGAGGCACTGGCACAGTTTCCTAGAGCAGCTGTGACTGCTCCATTCGTGGAAGTGTTCAAGGCCAGGCTGGGTAGGACTTGAACCAACCTGTTCTAGTGGAAGGTGCCCCTGCCAATGGAACTGGAGGGGTGGAACAAGATGATTCTTAAGATCCCTCCCAACCCAAGCCATTCTATGATTCTATGATTTTTCTACTGTCCTCAGACCTGATTTTTATCCCAGCTGTTCATCCTGCTCCTGTCTCCTCTGCTTGTCTGAAATCCAGCCCCTGATCCTTCTGGAGAAGTTTGGCTTTTATGTTGAAATGTTTTTAACAGGCTGGATGTCATAGTCAGATGAGGTTTTATTTGTGACAGGCTCTTGAAGCATATTCTGTTTCTGAAGATGCTGCTGTATTTGTGATAGATTTTATCCTTTCTTCTTCTCAGCTCATAAAGCAGATAAAGTAGAAACTTTTCCATGTCCTAGGAGGTTTCCAGGGAGGCAGAGGAGGAACAACTACCAGTTCTTCAAGTGGTCACGACAGCTCCTGTGGAGTTCAGCTGCAGTACCTCCATGTACATCTTATCAGGCAATAGTAGATTTGTGACAAGGGCTGGAAGATAATCTGAATGAATCATAGTCAGTCAAAATCAAAAATATTCAGATGTAGATGATGAGATCCCCTTAGGAACTTCTATGAGCCAGTTTCCGTCCCGTCCTAGAGTGCTGTGCTGGGATACCAAGGACACGCCTTCCACCTCTGGATTCTTGGCCATGCACAGACCTCCTATCCTTTTGTGTCTCTCTGGCACATACATGATTCTTACAGTTTCCGACCTTGCTAGGTTTTGCGGTGCATTTCATTTTATCATAGGTTGGTAATGTAACAGGATAATTTCAGTTGAAGGGACATCAAGAGGTCATGTAGTCCAGCCTCCTACTCAAACTAGGGTCAGCTATGAGGTGAAATTGGCTTATTCAGAGTTTTAACAAGAAGAATAATATTTTTATTGAAAATAATAATGATATCAAGCTTTAAAAATATTATAATGCTGGCTCCCAAGGCTATTGTTTTGCCCAGAAGCTACTTGAGCTGTTTCTGGCATAGTTGCAGAAGTTACTAACCTTTTTGGATGCTTTTCTACTTTATCCACATACACACCCCCTCCACTGGGAGGAGACCATATCGATGATAACCCCTCTGTGTGATGTGATATACATCCTATCAACTCAAATATCTTCAGGTAAAAAATATAAGAAAGCTATAAGTGAAAATGTTCTACTGGGGCTTTGGTGGGGATTTTTTGTTGGGTTTTGTTTTTTGGTTGGTTTTAGTTGTTTTGTTTGACTTGGTTTGGTTTTGTTTTGTTTTTTTTCTCCCTCTAAGGTCTTAAGAATTTTAAGATCTGGATGGAATTTCAATACCAGGACTCATGTGTGAAGCAGAACTACTTTTGCTCCTTTCATTTTGTAAGTGAGACCTGAAGATTCAGAGACAAGGTGCATCCAAGAACTACTCAAATTAATGCTTTTTTCATTAACATGTCAAGAGTGTTTGCTTTTCCATGTCACCTCCAAATCCTGCAGCACAATGTTGTGATGAGCTGAAGTCCATAAACAGATTTCAGGAGGTTCAGAATAAGTAAGAGGCTGCAAAAAGTAAGAACAGTAAGTAAGAACAGCAAATTGAGGGACAAAGTTGAAGCTTCACTCTTTTGTTAAAACAGATAGTGAGGATGAAGGGTACAAGATCTGATTTTTTGATTTTTCTGTCATGTCAGATCTTAATTGCATGTAAGATTAAATGCACATTTTTCAGCTTCTCTTCTGATGAGCAATTGATTGTTTAATTGATTGGATTTTTTGGCAGAAAAATAACCAAAACCAGTAAAATATGCCTCCAAAATGTCAATATTATTCACAGTTTTGTTTCATTTATTGTATTTATTTGTATTTATTTATTTATTTGTGAGTAAAATATTAGATAATGAAGTTTCAATACTCAGTTTCATCTAATACTACAAAGATATTTTATCAGCAGTCTTTTACTACCTGTAACATTACAAAAGATGAAGCTAATAGATAAATTAAACTATCCTGTAATGCATAAATAGACTCCAGTTGATTCTTAACGTAACTCAGTTGACTTTGGTACGAGTTGCACTGGAGGTGAACTTGGCTGGACGTTTATGCAAACATACTCTTGAAAAATTAAGTTTATAATGCAAACACTCTTGGGAGGTTGATTTGATACATATCCTCTCATAATATTTGATTAGGTTTTATTTCAAATGTGAATTTACTATGGTGTCATCTTTGCAATCTAGAACTGTTTCAAGGTTCAATAATTTTGTTTGATTGTGTAGTGATGCAGTCTCCAGAAGATAAATAAATGCAAATAAGGGAAGCAATGAAGAGCCACGTATGTGATGTAAGAGATCAAACAAAGTGCCTGAGGGGGATGAGCAAAAGAGAAAGAAAGAAAAAAAAAGCTATCATATAAAGGAAAATAGGATAGAGCCAAAAGACATATAAAGTCATTTTTCTGTCTCATTCACACCAACAGATGATTTTTCCCTTGCATTATAACCTCAAAGGCGTTAATGTATCCAATTTTTTCTTTTTTTTTATTCAAAGCTCAATTACTTCCATCATTTCTTTTGGGACATCTGTACTTACTTCATTAGAGCACACAGATGAGACATATTTTCTTGACATCTGGCCAGTACATTTTTATTTTTTTTTTATAATTTGTTTGTTCCTGTGTCTCACAGTTGTTCAAGGTTAACCTGAGAATAATATGAGATTAATTTCACCAAATTCTGAAGGTTTCACTTTAGGATAGGCTATTCACTGGATGTCAGTGGAAATTATAAGGTACTTTTAGAGGACAATTCCTTTCTTCCTGAAATTAGCACCAGACAGATCAGATGGACTACTCTCTGAAGATACCTTCTGCCACCATTGTTTAAATAAGGTGAGATTAGGCTGTTCAGTGCCATTGGAGATGCCCTAAAATCCTACCTGTTTTCCAGCTGCCAGTCCAAACGTGTGTCTCCCGCTGGACCTGAGTCATAGTGGCCAATTCTGTGTTGATTTTTTGGGTCAGTAAGCATACCTAGAACACCATTGTAATGTTTCTGCAACCAATCACAAGTGGTGGTTAAAAGTCCCATTTACGTTTTGTTCAGAAGATGTGATGATTAATTTCTCCTTGTGTTGTTATTTTTGTGCTGGTTTTGAAGGTCACTGGTCACAGAAAGAAAATTAATCTGTGGTTGAGGTTCAGATCTTAAAAAGGCTGAGTCATTTTGTGTAGGCAACAGGAGTGGTGACATTCAGGTGCCAAAATAAGGAGCACCTACTGTCCTGTCAGATCTCCTGGGTTATCTTGCCTGGCACTTCAGAAGGAGCTTTATTGAGTGTGTTCCAGAAGGATATGAATGTCTCAAGTACAACAAAGATGCTAAAAATGACCGAGGCACCCACTACTAAGGACTTTACTCATTCTCTACATCTGTCTACTGAGCCAAAACCACCATTATTTGGGGCCTTGGCTAGGTGCCTGAAGGAAGGTGAGCCTGAACAAAAGCTCAAGGCTTATGTGAGGAAAGGGAGAGTAAGAGCCTGGCTACACCACAGAATTTTAAGGCACCATGATATACCTGTACAACAGCTTTTTCAGATCCCTGACCACCTACAAATGGTTTACACCTAGCGTAATCTGCATTCACTGGAACTGAAATCCATGGATATGTGCTGCACTAAAGAGCTAGATGTAACTTTTAATACATAGTAACTAGCCCAGACTAACACCTTTCCTCAAAAGTGTTAAAACCAACGGAAGCTGTGTTTTAATTGGACACAGGTTGCTCAGGTTTTAAGGCTCTTACACTCCTTTCTCTGCATTCTTGCCAGAGTTTGTCATCGGTCACTTCTCTACCTTCCCAACATGAGGGCAATTCAGGCTCCACAGATGATTCTGAATTACCATATATTTTACAAAAAGTTGTAACTAGTAACCAGCATAATTCCTAAAAAATCACAAAGAAAAATTTATTTAATAATCCTGGCAATTCATGAGTCTTGGCATCAGCAGAGATTTAAGGTCATCTCAACCCCTTTTTGGTTCTTGAAACAAAATCATCGTGATCCAGCCCTCCTGAAATGCACAGAGATCTTGCAGGTCCCTCATTTTCAACTTTTCAGTAAAACGCATTTTTCACTGTCCCAGCAGTTCATCCTAAAAATGTACTCAAGTGGAAGACATAAGCAGAGCCTGTCAAGGAGAAGGAAAGATGGTTAAGGCATTTAAGGATTGAAAAAGTCAATCCAATACAGCTGCACCTGCTCTGGTAAGAAGCCATAAAACCCCAGTGCTTTATTCCTGTGACAAAATAGTAATGAGGGAAGGAAATGTCACCAGATTAAGCTGCTACCAAAGATGTCACAAGTAGGGAAAAGAGACTGGGAAGGATATTAACCCACATCCTCATTACACTGTTAAGTGGTCCTTCTCAAATGGCACTAGTTTCTGTTTATAGATTGTTATGTTCATTTCCAAGTTCTAATCAACAGCACTAGAAATTGCATTTACAGAGTTGTGTCTTCAAGTAGGATCCCTTATTGCTCTTCCCCTGGAGAAGGTGCTGTGCTAGTGTGTCAGTGTGCCCGTACACACATGTACACACATGTGCGTGTGCGTGTTTGGCTGAGAGACACCTGGAGAGTGTTTCCTCAATATTTCTGAACACTCCCAACATTTTCCCACATATGGAACACACAAACACTACATAAAGTTTGGTAAAACAAGGCTACGAAAAGGGATAGCATATAGAATGAAGTATGATATGGTAGATAGTCCTTACTCAATGAGGAGTGAATTTAGGTCTAACTACCAGATGGCAGAGCTGAACACAGAAAATCCATATGTGTGATGGCAGCTAGGGACAGCCGTTGACATACTTGCTTTTCCAGCCAAATGCCTCAGCAGATGCAGAGTTTTACACTTTAACATTACAATATGGCACTAAAACCCAGGAGAAGAGTTATATGCAGGAATCAAAGACAATTTAAAGGGACACTGTTAAATTCTGCCCTCTTCCTAGCACATGTGGGGGTCTGAAAGAACGAAAGAAAGGGATTTTTTTTTTCTCCATTTGCTGAAGTGATAAGACACTATTTTTTCCTTATGATAAGAGAAGAACAATGGAGAAAGAGACTAGTGATCAAATCGACAAATCTGTGGTTTTGTTTAATTTTGCTGATAGACTGCTTAAAAAATACCCACATCTCCTCTCATTTAAATGACATAGCAAATTAGGAGTCTTAGAATCAACAAATATGTGTGGGATGAAAATCAGTAAATACATTTCTGAAGCTGATAACCTAATTTCTGTGTGGTTTGCTTTTTTATTATTGGTATAATTTTTTTCTTTTTTTTTTTTTTTATGTTGTATCAAGAGAATTACCCTCTGTGCATAGTTCAGAAGTCAAAAAGTCTTACTAACTTATGTACAAAATTATATTGCTTTGAACTCTAAGAGGATCTTGTAGTGCACTTCCAAGGTCAGACATAGGTTTCGTAGAATCACAGAATATTTTGAGCTGGAAGGAATCTTAAAGATTATCTAGTTCAAACACCCCTGCCAGGGGCTGGAACACCTCACCCTAGCCCAAGTTGCTCCAAGCACCATCCAACTTGTCCTTGAACACTTCCAGGGATGGGGTAGCCACAGCCTACCTGGACAACCTGTGCCAGTGCCTCATCACCTTCACAGTAAAGAACTTATTCCTAATAACTAACCTAAATTTCTCCTCGTTCGGTTTTTACCCATTACTCCTTTTTCTGTCACTACAGTTTCTGATGAAGAGCTCCTCTCCAACTCTCACAAGAGCAGAGTAGAGGGGGCAGAATCCCCTCTCTTGACCCGCTGTCCACGTTCCTTTGGATGTAGCCCAGGGATACATTTGGCTTTCTGGGCTGCGAGCTCTGACTGCCAGCTCAAGTTGTTTTTCATCAGCCATCACCTACCAAGTTGATCTCCTCGAGGCTGCTCTTAATCACTTCTCCACCCCACCTGTGCCCAGGATTGCATCACTCTGGAGCTTCAAGTTGGTGATCCTTTAAATTCATCCTCATTCTTTGTCTCCTCTGCCCTCCAGGGTTCTATCCCACGGGACTCTACCAAGAAGGTCCTTGGAGATACCAAAGTCTGGTCTCTGAAATCCAGGGCAGTGAGTTCACTGCATGCCCTCCTCACTGCCCTGAGGATCTCCAACTCCACCTTCTCATGGTCCCTGCAGCCAAGGCTGCCTTGGAGCATCACATTCCTCACCAGCCCCTCGCTGTGGGTGAGCACACTGTGTGACACAGTGTGACACCTCTCCTTGTTGGCTCCTCAGTCATTTGTGGAAGGCCTTGAACATGTCCTCAAACACTTCCAGAAGCAGTGCAGCCACAGCTTCTCTGGCAAACTTGTTCCTGTGTGTCTCTGGAAAACTATCCAAGTTGAAATCCTTGCAATGTTTGCAAAACTTCCATTTCTATTACGAAGGCTGGAATTTCACCCTTAATGTCTTTGTGTCCCTGTCCTTTTCAGACTTTGTTTTCTTGTCTTCTTAGATTATAAACTCTTATGGGCAGAGACTACCTCCTGCTATCTGTATCTACTGAAGTTAATGTACCAGGGCTGAAATCCTGGCTGGAACTTTAGGCACTACTTTTATATACTAGATGAAACTGGAAAATCAGAATTTGCCTTTACTTTCTTGAGAAATAATTTTCAGGACCAATTTTGATTCACTTTACATTTCATTTGTACTTCTGGTTTATGTTGGCATTGGTTTTAGTGTGCAGAAGTACTTTAATGGCAAACTTGCAAACAGGAAGAGATTTGGATTTTGTGAGGATTTGAGTACTTGTTGAGGAGCTGAGAAAAGAGAACAACTTGCTGACTGAAATGTTTACAGAAAATGAGAGGAAATGGTTAACTGTTCCCCTCACTACTCTCAGACTGAATACAAAGGATAAATCACACTTCAAGTAAAAAAAAAAGCACCTATTTCTCTGCATTGATCACAGAGAGGAGTTAAAATAGCTAGTTTGGCTAGATGTCTAAACTCCAGATGATGAAACTTAACCTAAGGGTCTTTTGGATCAGGTCATAAGATATTGCATTCTAACACCATAACGTACCTTCAATTTTTAAACACAGTTTTCCATTGATTTTGAAGAGGAGCTCCTAAAGAAATCAATGTCATGCTATTGCCCTTGTGCATACACATGCTCTTAACCAACAAAGTAAGGCTTATAAATCTGGAGACTGATAGAGAAGGTTCACCATACTAACAAAGCTTCTTATCAGGACCTTCCCTAAAACACGCCCATCCTCCACTGGAGAGAGATGTACTGGCTGGTTAAAAGACTTTATCTACTCTCCGTCTTATTAGTTTGGGAAATTAGTTCCTTTATTAGCTTTTGGATTAAATAAATAAAGAGGATACAATTTCATTTTCAATATTGTCGTAAGTCTTTCCATCAAAATGAAAAGGAAGCAGTTTCTGATTTAAATATATCTAATATCCTGTAACGTCTTCTTCTGTACCATTTACCTGTGGAAATGTTTAAAAATGCAATTCAAACTGCTACCCTAGCATGCTGCTAACTCCCAAAAGCACTCATGTGTGAGTTGAACTTTAAATCCTATTGTTTTCGTAGTCTCCTGCATTAGGGATGTTGTAAAATTTAAATTTTGTATTGTTATTTCATTACAATTTATCAGATGCAAGATAATAATCACAGCATTAAAATCTAGAGAAAGAAAGGAAGAAAGGAA
>VZRX01004220.1:246-14661 GCA_013398075.1 Notiomystis cincta | reverse complement strand
GTGCAGAGGAGGGACGGGGAGGACGAGGTGCTCCGGGCCTTGGAGGTGAGATTCTTCTGCAAGCCGTGAGGACTACAATACAACAAACGGGTTCCCTGCAATTCATGGTGTGCACGGGGAGATGCAGAATTCACCTGCAGCCAATGAAAAATGGGGCTCATGCTGGAGCGTGTGGATGCTGAGAAGCTGTGATCTGGTCAGAGGCCTGAACAGAGACACAGAACCCTTCAACAGAGAGAAGAAAAGGACCCTTGCTTCTATACTAGAACAGATCATCCTCAAAAATTACATCCCATGAACTAATGGCCCATGAGTGAGCAATTTTGGGAAGACTGCTTTGCCTGGGGGAGGGACTCACGTTGCAGCAGATTTGGGCGGGACTGCTACTTGTGCAAATCAGAACCACGCTGGAAAAGTTCACAGAGAGCTGTCTCCCGTGGGAAGGACCCCGTGGCATAGCAAAAGAAATTCCTCTCCCTAAACAAACTGAATCAAGATTTTTAAAAGTGACACACTGACTAAAACCCCCATGTTTTGTCTCCTTGCACTGTCAGTGGGAAGGAAAGAAGGGCTGGGGGGCAGAGGGGGAGAAAGGTGTTCTAAAGATTTATTTTAGTTCTTATTATTCTCTTTTAATTGTTAATAATTTTTTTCTTTATACCTTTTAAAGTTTTGAGCCTATTTTGCCTTTAAAGTATTTTCTCCTAATCCTTATCTCACCACATGAACATTTTAATTTCTTTTTCCCTCCTCTGCTCAACTACAGCAGAGGAGAATGAGTAAATGATTTTTTGCGAGTGCATTGGTGTTTAGCCAGCATCACCCCAGGACATGAGGCTACTTGAAACCACAGGCCTGAGCCCTGGCTCCACTGAAGCTGGCTGGGGGCTTGAGTGGAAGAATGTGGCAGAACTCGCCACTTCTCCAGGCACTCCTGTGGTAGGACTCACAATTACATCTGAATCTGTTCTGCTATTTTCCTTTTCAAATATCTGTCCTTTTTGTTTTTATGAGTCATCAAGTGTTTTAGCTCCCTACCAGATTAGATTGTTCCTCTCACTGGAGCTTTGGGCTTTTGCAGCTGAATGGGACCCCAGAGAGCTGAGCATTGGGACTGAAGACACAATAGAACACAAAGGGCAGCTCAGCAGACACCACAGATCACTTAAAATGTCTTTTGTTTCTTAGCTGTTGTTTGGTTAAATGTGGTACCTGCAGCTCAAACAACAGGCAGAAGCAGAGTATTGCACCGATGGGCTGTCCTGAAGTGCAGGGTGAGGTTTCAGTGTGGGAGGCCAGAGGCAGCACTTTTACCTAGAAAGCCCTGGCAATGCCCTCCCTGCCAGGCAGCCCATTAGCTGAGCTCCCAAGGAGTCACACAAACGATGTTTATTGCATTTCTTCAAGCCCACACTGGGGAAGTTTGTTTAAACTATTTGGTGCAGGGAAAAATGGATGTTGGCAGGGCTTTGGGTTCCAGCCACGAGTAGATGGAGCTGTGGGAGTGCTAGTCCCAGAGAGAGGTCCAGGCCACCCACACTGAGCTCTTCTTCCTCCTTCACCAAGGTGTGCTGGGCCCTGTGGAGAGGCTTCCAAACCTTCTTTGAGTCAGGAGTTATTTCTGGGATGCTCTAACTGGATGCAAGTGTCCCACTGGCCAGCTCACAGATCAGTGTCCCCATAACTGCTGAGACCAGCGTTCCACCCCACCTGGGCATTGTGTTGTGCTCCCTCTGCTCTTCAGAGAGCAGAGGACAACAAACAGGGTGTTTTTAGACACTTTAGCAACTGCTTTCTCAAAGCCTGTGGTGCTGCTCCAAAGGGAGTTACTCTTTGCATGCACCAGTCCAGAGCTTTTTGGATGCACCAAGTGAATGAAATGTAAATTCCTTCTTGTTTTTTCCCCATTAAGTTCCTCTGTTCTGAAGCTGAATTGAGTTTTCTGATCTAATTGTCCTTTCCTTTCCAAACAAATAGAATGTCTTTGAAAAACTGCCTGTACTTTTATACACCCAACATCTGGCTTTGGTAAAAAATCTGTAACTTTAATTTAAATGTTACTTGCAGTCTAGAGGGAAGGGAGGGTGATATGTAATAGATGATCTTTGCCCTCATTTTTTTACGAAAAAAAGCCCATCTGTAAATTCTGCTGCTGGCAATTAAGAAAGCAGTTGGGTTGAACTTTTAAGTGAACAAACACTTATGGATCTATTTATACCTGCCCTGAAGCAGACTACCATAGGTGGAAACGCTGTAATTATTTCCTCTCCCAGGTTTCCACTGTCCTATAAAGATCTCCTGGAGCAGCTTGTTAACAAATTACTGTTGCACATAATGAAATTAGAATTGAGTAGTTATTAACAACCAAATCAATTGACTAATAATTACTAAAATTGGCAATAGCATAGGTGAGAGGAACTGCTTTGAGACAACTTTTGCTTCTTAGCCCCATTTATCTAAGAAGGCTGAGAATTACAAATGACAAATGTGGCTGGCAGTGAAGGGGGGACAGGGACCTGAGAGAGAGTAATGGGGAGATGCAACATCAGTTTTACCTGTGTTCCTTTTTCCATCACTGCATGTTTCCAAATTAATTCCTCTCCCTAAAGAGTCTCTCACCTCTGTTATCTTCCCACTCTTCTCCCATCTCCTTCTCCCTTGGTTTATTTCTCAGAGCAGATGATCTCTGCTCATGCCGACGTTTTTTAGAGAAATTTTTTCCTCTTTAGAAATGCTAATTATCCGGTACTTAAGGAAGACAATGGCTTGACCTTGACCGGCGGGCANGGACCACGTGGCCGCCGCCGCCCCGGGCTGCCAGTGGGTTCTCTGGTCTGGTTTTGTTGTCACTGTTACAGTTGTTGCCTGTTTACCTCATACAAATACTTAGTAAAGATCTGTTATTCCTATTCCCTGTCTTTTGCCTGAGAGCCCCTTGATTTCAAAATATTATTAATTCGGAGGGAAGGGGGGTTCACATTTCTTATTCCAAGGGAGGCTCCCGCCTTTCTTGGTAAATACCTGTCCAAACCAGGACAGCTCACCATCCAGGTTAACTCTAGTTTCAGTATCAAAGATCATTTAGGCTGAAAATAGCTTTTACTGGGCCCATGTTAGAACCTAGGAATGTCTGGTCACCAGATATCCAGCTGCCCTTCAGTCAGGGTTATCCATGTGCTGGTACTCCCATTTCCATGGCCTCAAGCCATTGTGCTTCATCACAACTCAGGAGGGTCATGAACTCAGCTACAGCTGATTATGGACCACATGGGAGGAGCTGAAGAAACAGGAAAAAAGAAAATCACTAATATTCATCCAGACAGCCTGGTCTTTAGAGATTTTTAGAGCTTCATTGAATGGGGTTTATTTTGTTTTGTTTTTTGAAGTTACATTAGATTGTTACCCCTTTATGTTCATTAGGAAACAGCCAGTGGTGATATTTACTGTTGCCTTCTGGGGTACAGAGTCCAAATGACTCAGTTATGAAAATAAGCCTTATACTGTTCAGAAGTATGAAATGTGGCCCTTTATGTCCAAGCATGAAGTAATGATGCTTCTGAAGCAAGAGGATGGATGTGCTACAAATCCAGGTGCTGTGAACTTCTGCCTGCCCTGCAGGACAAGGGAGCAGAACCCTGAGCTGTGAACAGGCAGAGGGGCTGGAATAGCCAGGATAGAGTCAGGTGTGCTCTGTATCTTAGTGATGCCCTAAATGTCCAAGAGCATCTTTACTTTGGGAAGATCTTTTTAAAAAGCATCTTTACTTTGTGCAACCTGCTCTGGGTAAGCCAGCATTAGCAGAGGGCTGGATCAGGCAGCTCCAGAGGTCCCTTCCAACCCCAACTATTCCATGATCCTGTGATCATATTAGGAAAACTTCCTTTGCCTAAAGGGCTGCCAATAATTGGAACTGGCTGCCCAAGGCAGTGGTGGAGTCACCATCCCTGAGGTATATAAGAGACTTGCACTTGGGGACATGGTTTAGTGGTGGGCTTGGCAATGTTGGGTTGCAGCTGAACTGGATCTTAGAGAGCTGTTCCATCCTCAAGGATGCTGGGATAAAATTCTGCATCCATGGCAGACTGGTGGGGGGAGGGAACAGAGAGCTGGCTGTGGGGAAGGCTACAATGAGTCCCTAAGGTGAGAGCTAGAGTAGAGATTTCAAAATCCTCACTACATTAAAGGAGTAAACAGCCTGTCTTGATAGCAGGAGATGCAAAGCAGGTACCAGTTCAGTGCCACTGTACAGCAACAGCCTTTGGAAGATTTGCCAGATTTGCTGGCAGCAAGACTTTTAAACTGACTTTTTTTCCCAGCCAGCCATATCATCATCCATCAGACAGTCACTTTGGACTGACATTGCAGAGTGTGGCTGTCTCCTTTTTGCCTTGCTCCTGTTTATTTCCAGCAGATTTATTTATATCTGGAACTGATATAAGTGGCATGATTTCTTTGTTTCATTAAAAGATTCCTTGATCTAAACTTTAAAAGATTTGTCTTTGGAGAGATCAAAGTCAACCCAATGTTTTCTCATATCCCAGTCTTCAGGTAAACCTGGAAAAGATATTTCATGGCAGAGCAGTAAACTGTGGTGACCACGTTGAAGTGGAGCTGGCCATGAATACTTGAGTACTAATAAATGCCTATAATCCAGGCTTCTTAATTATTATTTTCCAAAAGGTGAAACAACATTGACAGAGCTTGCACTGTCAGAGGCAAGTGCCAACAGCAAGCATGGGAAATTACATCTCACTGCCCAGCAACTCACAGTCAAGCAAGTAAAATATGATTTGCACAGCTGAGCAGAGGCATTGTCAGGGCACTAACCTAGGAGCCAAGCACTCCTAAACCCTATCTGTCATGACCTGTTGCTTATTCCTGGGAAAACTACATGCAGATGGCTCCCTAAAAGAGGCTATTAATTCTGGGTACCTTACTTATAAATTTTGGGGAGTGAATCTTTATGTCCCCTGATTTCTAAACAGTGGCATGCTGTGTCTAGGACAGAGCTGTCTCATTCCTTCCTGTTGCTGTGGAAGGCATTTTTTCCCAGCTTAGCCCAATTACCCCAGGAATCAGCAGGTCTCAGTGCACACCCAAGCCTCGCTGCCTGTTACCTGCCAGTGCCATGGAAAGGATGGGGTGTTTGCAGGCACTTTGAAGGAACAAAGCTGAACAGAATTGCTGAGTGTTATTATGAAGGATTGGAGTACATCCTGGGTGTGAATCATCTTGCTCTTTCTGACCTACTGTCCTAATTGAAAGTCATTTATTCCTCAGATGCTCGTCACTGCCCCGGTCATACCTTTTCGCAATGAAGCAGCAGCCTGGAGCTGCAGGTGTTTGCCCCACTCCTTCATTACGTGACAAATTAGAGGAGATTTAGTAAACAGACGTGCTGAACAATGGATCCTCCCCAAATGTGACCCCAAATCTCCCTGCCCCTTTGCTTTGCTGTTTGCTGTGGCAGGGTCAGGCCAGGACATGGCTTTCCCATTGGCTATATGAATTTTACTGCTGTGCATGTGCCAGTAGAATCAAAGGCCTTAGAAAAGGGATTCTGTGGAAGCTTTTTTTTGTCAGGGCCTATACACTCATAGTTTAGAGCACAAGCCACAGGGCAGGACCAGCAGAGTTGCTCCTGTTTTATTGCACAGGTGTTGCTGCTGCTTCAGGAACCTCCATTGCTTTGTGGATCAGGGATGACAGATGCCCCAGCCTTGTTTTTCCAACATATTTAAGAAGCATGCTCTTCCCTGACCATCTTGTATCTGTATTTATTAAAGAAAGGACTGATTGCCTGCTCCAAGATGGTCATGGTGACAGTCTGCCCAGCCTCATCCCTTTGAAGAATTTCCATCCAAGGGTTTATCTTCGGTATAGAATAAGCTGTGACCTCCAGCCAAGGGTGCTCTGCTCCCTGCTCTGCCCACACTCCTCCTGGCAGGGTAACAGTAAATGGCAGCTGAGTAAGCCACCAGTTGCTGTAGATGAAGAGGTTAAATGTTGGAGTGGCTGCAGACCTTGAATCCATCACTCCCCTTGGCAAATCCCCTGGTGCCTCCCTTGAGTCTTCCCAGTGATGTTCTTCCTTGTCATGTAGGCGCTTCCCTGATTCAGCTGAACTGGGGACATTAACAATTAATTGTCCCCATTTGGATGTCACTTGGGCAGGCTGCTGTCAAATATTTAGCAAGAGCAATCTGGATAGGAATATTGGGCTTTCAAAACACGCTTCTGGCAATGTAAGTGAGAGAGAGCTGTCAAATGCAGCCTGGGCTGGGAGAAACAACCAACACTAACCTGTCTGAGGAGGCCATGGATGCTGTTATGTAATTCATTCCTATCTTTGAAGGGTTCAGACAGCATTTTTTTAAATCTCAGAATGTGTTGCTTTCTTCACCATTAGAGATTCCTTTTTTCCCCCATTACATCTTTTAAATGTGCCTTTATTTTGTAAAGATACAGCCTTTGTGCTGGTCAACCAGAAGAAACCAGATCCTTAACTCCAGCTTTAGATCAGCTCTGAATTTTAGATTTATTCCTCCTTACCCTACTTATGGTGGTTTTTTTACAATCATTTTTATTCTTAAGGGCTTGTCTTTGGAAAGAAATTTCAATTAAATTTCTTTTTATTCTACAGAAGGAAGCTCTGGGAGAAAATATTATCCAACTCAGAAGAGAACTTCCAGGGATCAGATCTCCTACTGTGAAGGAACAATTGCATTATTATGTCTCTGGAGGTAGAGATAAATGGGATTTATCCTCTTTGGGGCAAAGCATTTATCAGACAACAAAAGTTACAATTCCTGGTAAGGAACAAGGTTGGGCTGTGCAGCAACAAGTGCTTCTGGAGAATCTAAGCCCAATGTGTGTGCTTAAGTTACTCTTTATTTTCTGATATGAAACCAGTCCCACATATAAAGGAAACAAATTTCAGCCTCCTCCTTACTCAGTTTTCAACAGCTGCTCATGCAGTAGTTCAGCCAGAAAGGAGATGTTCATAGATAACTGGAACCAAAACCAATTTCTGCCACTTCCATGACTAGTTTCACTCCCAGATCTTCCAGCTCAGGGCTGGTGTCTTTTGCAGATCCTCATAGGTGGGATTGCTGGTTAATAATTGCTGTAATTCATTTAGGTCATAGCCCTTCTTCTGCTCTTTCTTTGCACTATATGAGGGAGAGCTGAAAGAGAGATCACCCAAGGCACAAGTGCTGGTTTGACTTACTGCCACAGTCAGCTAAATCTGAGCTCTCTGCCCAGTATCCATGGCTCAGTTCACCTCAGGTCTCTGGCACTGCTGCTTACAATTGCCCTTCTTTACTTGAATTTCAAAACCTGAGAATTCTTCTGGTTTTAAGCATAATCACACAGTTACACCTCCAAATGTGTATGAGGCTATTTTCAAAACTAAAAAGAATTCCATTTAAAATACTTGGGTCTGTATTTTCTTGCCCATGTATGCAGGTGCTTTTATTAAAAGTCTGTTTGGAGCAATGTCATGTGTGTATGCAGCCTCCTGAAATGAAATTGTGAGAATTTACAGAAAAGCTTTTTGTGAGAAAACATCCTCAGCTGTGTAGCCTTAGAAACTAGAGAGTTAGAGTTGGAGCTCAGAGAGTGGCTATGAATATGGAGAGCCAGGAGTTGGAATAATCACAAGGGAGGCAACTGCACCAGCCAAGATGAAAGATGAGAGTTTCAGCAGAAAATTGATCAAGATAACGAAGCAGGGGGAAGATGTCTTGTGACAGCAGCTGGATTTGTAGCATCTAGCCTCAAACAGGAGTATGAAACATAAGTTTGCTTGGAGGAGGAAAAAAATCAATCAGGAGTTTTCACATAGGATTGTGAGACTATAGAAAGCTCCAAGACACCCTGGAACGCTGCACCATTTACCCTAATCAGGGGGTGAGTCAGCACTCAATTATGCTCAGGCAATTTTATATTCAGTTTTTTATGCGTTGGCGACAAAGCAATTTAGATAATATGGTCACACAGCAGAATCACTTTCTTTACAAATCTGAGTTCCATTAGCTACAATAAAAAGTATGTCACTCTGAGTGCTCATTTCCCAGTGTGAAAGATAATCGTCATGTGGGATCAAGAAGAAATCTCTTCTTCCCATTGCCAAACTCAATGTAATTGTGTGACATGGCTGTTTTATCCCTGCTTCTGAAGATCTTAGTTACAGCTACTCTTGAGACTGCACAGATCCACTGCTGTGTGCAGGGGCTGTCTGAAGTCTTTGCATTAATAACAGGACATGAGATAATGGCTCCTAGTGGGTTGTGTGTTCTAGAGAAAACACTCTGTTCTAATGAAGTGGGTCATATATATGTAGGTGCATGAGGGTGGCTCAATCTATCCATCACAGGGTAAAGAGTTGTGACCTGTGAAACAGAAGAAACTCTGTGAAATTGTGTTATTGGCATGTCCCACAAGCACTGTCCTGGGGGATTTCAAGGTGTGGCTTTACACAGCGTTTTGACATCAGTTCAGGAAAGATGTTATGCTAATATGGCCTTTTGCTTAATCTTTTAAGGCATTTATTATATTATGTTGGCAATTACACCTTTAGGAATCAGAAGTTGGAGAGGAAAATAGTGATTTACTATTTGAACCAAGAGATCATTTCAATGATTGAGTCTCCCACGAACTATTCCTTACATGATCAAGATGCACAAACTGTGTAAAATCCACTTTGTCTGTCTGAGGAGCAAACACACAGCCTGAGTCTTCATCCCCTTCCATTATTCCTGTCTCCATGACTCAATGGACTTTAATAGGAGCTGAGTAAGGACCAGATCTGTAGCACAGCAAGCTCAAAAAGAAATTTCCATTGGCTTTTTTTTTCTGCCATGGATAATACCCTTAAAGATTCAGGGTCAAATCTTCAGCTGTCATGCTCTGGCATCTTTCTACTCAATTAACTCTTCATGCCTGCACAAGTACTAGGTTCCTGTTCAGCTCAAAAGAAACACTCCTGTTGGTTTTTGCTTTTTTGCTTTTTAGTTTTTTTAATGAAGATCGTTTTCATGATCTGATGAGGAGGATTTTCAGACTGTATTTATCAAGACACAGACATCTGAACTCATTTACTTTGAAGTCACCGTCACTCACACTGTCTCAGTGTGACAGCACAGCAGGTTAGCTCAGCACTTCTCAAATCAGACTGCCTTCAGACCCAGGATCAACACCTCTAACTGGTGCCCTTCCTAAAGGTGATATTCTGCCTGTCACCTGGTAGTCACTAATTAAACTCTCCGAGCCCTGGGCTCAGAAAAAAACCCAGTCAACAGCCACATGCTCCAGAGAAAAGAGACTGCCTGAAAGCTTAAAATATGGATGGCTTCCTACTGAGCTGCACTGGTTTTGGTTGTTTTAAATTCTTAGGCAAGAACCAAGGGAGATTATCTGGGGATGTTAAAATTATATTTTGTTCTGGATTTTATCACAAAAAATTGAGACACCTTCCAATCTTGATAATAAACTGACAGAAACATTCTTCCTCCCCTTCTCATTCAGGGTGCATCTACATCACTTTGTTGAAGAACTAGAAAACAGTGAAGGCTTCACTGATCCTTCCTAAGTAAACAAAAAGCATTGCTGGGAGAACCAAAGGGTGCAGATCTGGCTCAGAGGACATTGAGGCTAGTCAGGAAAGGATATATTGGCTGGATCTTTGCCTAAATAAAGTTGAGTTTCCATTTATTTCAAAAAGAGACCCCTAGTAATTCTCAGATGATATTTTTCTTACCCTAGCTGATGATAATCAGAATGTCAAAAAAGTAGCAGAATTTTTGTGTTTATTGGACTGTTTTGGTAAACAGTCACCCTTCCATTGCTCCTTCTTTCAGTTTAAATGGACTGAATGAAAGCTATTTCTTCGTACTGAGATTTTTTTCCCTGTTTATTATCTATTTTTTTCACATTCAGTATCTCTCTTGAATAAGACTGAACAGTTTTCCTGGAATTCACTTTTCAGGAAAAAAATATTTACTTGCCTTCCTGGAAAATGCTAAGTACACAGAATTCTTAAGTAAATTCCTAGTGAGATGTTTTCAAGCTACCTTCATCTATTCAGAAACTGGAAGGGCAAAAGATCAGCCCTTCATCTTCAGTGTTTATTTCTGATCTCCATGAAAGTACTGACAGTTTAAAAAGCAGCTTTCTGTCTCTTTAAAACTGTTTATGAATCATTATTTGGAATGAGTGTAGTAAAGGACTTGAAACTGATTAACTTAGAAGCTTCATGGCTATCAGCTAGGACAGTCCTC
This sequence comes from Notiomystis cincta, assembly GCA_013398075.1. Classification (NCBI taxonomy): domain Eukaryota; kingdom Metazoa; phylum Chordata; class Aves; order Passeriformes; family Notiomystidae; genus Notiomystis; species Notiomystis cincta. The sequence goes on along the minus strand of VZRX01004220.1, from coordinate 4,378 downwards.
ACCTCATAATTTTATCTATTAACAGATGCTGCACAGCTAACTGACATTAAACTGGCAGGATCCCAGCACAAAGGTGAACTCGAGGAAGAAATTATATTGGATTTTTAAAAAAAATTTTCAAAGGTCAACCTCTCTAATGTATGAAATCAATCTTCCTTCCTTCTTCTTCAGCCCATCTATTCACAGCAATAGGAAATTCTGATGCTCATAAAATATTTCCCATTCCCTCCACCTCTTATTACAGTCTAGCTACCTGTGACCATTACTTTTCACAGCAGTTTTAGATTCCTTACTCCTCACTTCACTCCTTTTTACTGGTCTCCTCAGAATCTGTACCCCATTCTGAAAATGTTGCTTATCAGGCTCCTCCTCAAGAACAGACCCTGTCTGATACCATCTTCAGGCAAAATGAACAACCTCTTCATCCTCCAAGGTGGATGAAACTTTGGGAAGAAAAAAGCTTTGATGCAAAATCTTTATTTCTCCTAGTTTTATTTCTCCTTCTTACCCAGCAGCTGCTGTGTCTTGCTCAGGACTCCATCAACTTTTGCCAGGTAAGCTATAATATTGGTAGCATTCCACTTAGGAGAAAGTGATGTCCTTGTGAGCTCTGAGCTCTAATCTCCTGCAGATTAGTTCCTTTCACTGATGTTGGCCCAGCAAAATTATATATATATATATATATGTATTTTCTTAATTAAGAAAAATCACTAATATCTAAGAAAGTACCAATTTAGAAGGTTTTTTTCAGTGTACTCCCTATATAAAGCTGTAGATACCCAGATCTGGAACCTGCCTCTCAATCTGTGGCATTCAAGCTCCAGCTCTTGGTAGCCAGCTTTCTAAAATCTTGGCATCACCAGAGCCACTAACATCACCCACTGTAACAGCAGAGCAAGTCCTTTGCTGGTGTTTGGATTGGCCTGCCCAGCTGAGCTGGGGGGCAGACCAGGCCCAGGGCATCCCACAGGAATTGATACCCAAACTTCCAGGGTCTCCAGGATGGGGTGCTCAGTGCTGGGCTGTTCTCAGGGTCACAGCCTGTCACTTCTGTATCCTCTGTCCTCCATTCTCCCCCTTTCACTGCAGTGTTTCCCTCCTTCCACTTCAAGGGCTGCTCTTCCCTCTCTGTCACAGCTGTACCTCTGCCCAGACTGACAGACACTACCAGGTCCTCCTGCCTCCATCCTTTCCCTGCATGTTCCCAGGGCACTTCTCCCCCTCCTCAGCCCCCTGAGCAGCAGAGGGCCAAGCCTGGGCACAGCCTGGGCTGTTTGCCCTGGAGGCAGGAGGTTGCAGGGAGTCAGGGCACACATCCTGCCACGTGCCCTTCCCTGGCAGCTCCAGCTCTGCCAGCCCCTGCCCACCAGCTGCTCTCCATCGCTGGGAACCAACAGTGCCCCTGCACAGGATTAGACACAAGCTTGGGGCTCTCCTAGAAGGTGACCTGGCTGCTTTGCCTGAATCCTGCTCCTGCTTATTTTTTACTCCATTGGAACAATGTCACTTACAAGGTGATTTTGTGGTTTCCCACCTCAAAAAACCTTTGTGGTCAGAGAGCTCTTGGTACAGGGCAACACCTGATAGGTCCAGACCCCCTCTCTATTTATGGAAAAATCACTGCTGGTGAAGTGAAATGTAAGAGAATCTACATTCCATTTCAAACTCAGTGCTAAGATATCTGCTGGAGAGCAGCCAGGCCTGGTTGTTCACACTGATGGATGGTGGGGAAAAGGAACACACGTTGAAATCAGCAAATGGATAAAATTGGACTAGAGAGGGATGAATACAATGGGGAAATCTTTCCATTTTTTCAAGATCAAAGCCCAGGCTCCCACGCTAAAAGGAGAATTGTGTTCCTAGGTAGGAAAATGTTAAAAAAGAGACTGCACTATATTTGGGAATGTATGATACAAAGCTCCATGTCCACCATCAGGATAAATCTTATATACTCTGTACAGCAACATTCATTCAGCAGAGAAGAGGATTCTATGAAAAGGATGGGTGGTGGAAAATCTGAGCCTATCTTCCTACAGCTTTAAAATTCTTGTCCTCATTGACATAACTAGTAAAAATTTTCTTGGTTATATATAATTGCATTAAGCAACTTTTAAGATAAACAAACTGTATTTTGAATTTGGACATTGCACTGACCAATAAACAACACTAATTTAGATTTTTAAAGAGTTCTAGTTATTATTTGAGAGACCAAATGGAGATTTCTTCAGCAGTAAAGAAGGTCTCTTTGTTGAGTCTGTACAGTCCCTACAAGGTTTTGTGGTAATGCAGTTGTTTTACAATGATTTAGATTTAGAGATTATTCTGCAGAGCCCCAGACTGTGGAAATTGTAGTTCAGCTGCTGATGGCTGTCTGCTGGCCAGCATTGCAGGACGTGGCTATGAACAGGGCAGGAGATCAACCCCTTCTTTTTTAATATAGATTAAGAAAGTCTCCTTACTTCTAATCTCGTTCCTGCCTCCTGCCCTGCTCTGAAATACTTGTGTTGATTTGCTCTGCTGGGGAGAAGACTTGTCAAGCTCTGTCAGGAGAGATGAAAATAATACAGTTTTCTTTTCTTTTAAGATTAATCTTCCAGGTGAACAGAATTGGCAACATGAGTAAAATTTTGCTGCTGGAGTTATTTTGTATTGATTGTATTTTTAAAGATTTTTGTAGCAGGGAGGCAGATATTTTGTTATTGCTGTGTATTAATCAAAAGGGCTGAAAAACACTGCAGACCCGACTCTGACCCTTGTAGATCAAAAAGCCAGTTGAGGTTTTAAGAATACATAATGATCCTGGATTAAGCTCTGGGTTTAGGTGTTAATAATTTAACACTACTAACAGTTTGGCCACCTACCTCTGACGTGCTCTATGTGGACCACACTGTGATCACTGTAGTTTAAAAGCTATTTTTTTAGACAAACCAGGATAAACTGAAACTTTCACTGGAACACTAGAAGTGGGGTTGATCCTTGAAGAGGTTATTCCTGGGCCAATGACCCGTCTTTAACATTTAGAATCACAGAATGGTTTGGGGTGGGAGTGACCTAAAAACTGGTCTAGTTGCATTTAACACTGGATTTTTCTACAGCATGGACTGCATGAGAAGCTTCCTTTCCATAAGCCCCAGAAAAGCACATTCCAATTTTTACAGCTTTAAAGGATCCCATGGCTGCCTTGATTACCAATGTCTTAGCTCTGTACATTTAATTCAGTTCCTAATGCTTCTCCTGTAGCACCAAAGCCATTTAAAAGAAAGTATCTGCTTTTAAAACCTGGCGCTTTTTTTAGCAGCTCAGCAGCAGTTATCGGGTTTGTAAAGCTCCTTATGAAATCTCACCTGAAAACACTGATCTTCGGCACTGTGCAGTTTTTCCCACTTCAAAGGAAATTCTGCTGCTGCCACCCCAGAGCTGAGCACAGCAAGAGCTGAACCGTCACTGGCGCTGATGTCAACTCCAATGCGTGTTTGTTGTTCCACTGAGGCTCCCGAGCTCTAATGTCAAACCAAAACCAAAACAAAACAACCCCCTCTATTTGTCTTTTTACCTTCTGTGTTCAGGGAGTTGTTTCACTTTGTCTCTTTTTGATCAAAACAAATACCCCCCGAGGATACCACAGCAGGTCCCAGCAGTCTCCCAGCTGCCAGTGCTTGTGATGTTTTAATCTTCACATTTTATTTTCCATTTGGGGTGCACAGGGACAAGTGACCCAGTTTTCACTGAAGGCATGTTCAACCCTCTAGATTTAAAAATGGGTGAGAAATAGAGGGGGAGATTATAAATATTTTGAAACTTAATCAAGATTTTCAAGTTGTTTACAATACTGCAATCCTAGTAGCATCCACACTAATATATCTGAATAAAAACTGCATTTCACACTGAACTAAGCCTTCCATCAGAAAGCTGTGGAAAATCCTAAATATTACCCTCTTCTTTTCCTTAATATTTCAGCTTTTGGGTTACTGCCTCCCATTCTCTTATATATTCTCAGCTCCAAAGGGTTAAAGTCCTGGCATTTCTTCCGACTGGCATTTCCAAATCTCTCCCGGGGCCCATGTAGAGCTTACGCCAAAATGCTTTATTATTATACAAACTGAGCAAGAGGCGGAGAACCTTTTTTTTTTTT
>VZRX01004218.1:0-24123 GCA_013398075.1 Notiomystis cincta | reverse complement strand
GGTCTTTTTAAAGGAAAATGTTTTCTACTACATTTAATCAACTAATGACAAATAAAATTTCAGGAATTAAGGATGGTTGAGAAAATAACTTAGAAACATAAAAAAGAATCATAGAATTGTTAAGGTTGGAAAAGACCTCTAAGATCATTGAGTTCATCCACTGAGTTACCCTAGCACCACCACAGTCACCACCAAGACATATCCCTAAGTACCTCAACTTTTAAATTTGTCTGTGGCTAACCTCACAAATGTTCTGACTTCTAAGACTCTGCTTTCTATATTGTTTGAGATGCTTTAGGAGGGTGCTTTTTGTTCTTTGCATAGAGAGGATGATGTTTCTAATGGTGCTTCAATATCAAGGAGGAAAAAGTGTTAATTATTGACATTCCAGTCACTGGAAACTGTTAAGAATAGGAGATAACTGGCTGATTCTACAGTCACTGAAATAATAGTAATAATAAGTCAATTTCTATTGATTTTTTAATGTTCTAATCAAAGCCTCAAGTGAATGGAAGATCTATTCCATTTTGTTACAGTCATCCTTGGTATGGGTCACTGGAAGAACTCTTTCTGGATTAAGCTGCCTTCTTGATCTCTCAGAAACGTGGATATTCTTTAGCCTGTGACTCTGTTCTCATTTACTAATATGCATAATGTCTCACACAAAATATTCCAACATTATGTAGAATGTTAAATACAAATAACACTATTCTGGGAGTGAAAGAAAATGGGAAGAAAAGAAAGCAGCTTAAACCTCTCCACCCCAAAACCTCCCTCTTCTATGCCAGAAATAGAAACCATGATGAGAAACGATATTGTGGCTTTGAGACTCTCTTTGGGCTGCAGACAAAATAGAACAAAGTTAACCTTGTTATATTTTTCCCTCCATAGTCTGAAGAAGGCCACATGGTTGAGATTTCACTTCTCATTTCGATTTCCAGGGCATATTTTCTCATCTTCTTCATAAAAGAGTGGATTTTATAGCTATATGTTGATCCAGCAACTGGGTTGTTTTTTAAATGAAAACGTTATCTGTTTATTATTCTGATACAATTTTAAGCAGTTTTACTCAGCATATTTGAATTCAAAATCCTATTAAAGATGCAATATTCCTCTACTACTTTGTCCCCCACTGCGCTGACATTCAGTTTCCCCATTTTGAATAGAAATATAATATTGTGTATCTGTTCAGGCTGATGTAATTTCCAGCACTGAATTACCAGTCATTGGACTGCCTGTTCACCTTCCTATCACGGAAATTTCATATTCGCACATATTTTTCTCCATATTTACAAAATGAATTATTGGTCTGGCTATCTTGCAATTGCTTTACATCAGCACGTTCTTTTTAAATCCAGAAAACTTATCCCTTTGCTTTCTACCATCTGATGGAAGTAGTAGGAATTGCTGAGTTAAGATAAACACCCTCATTTTGTGGTACAGAGGGGAGGGGGATGAGAAGCAAAATGTTAATTTGTTTTAAAGTTGAAAGTACTGACCCATGCACTGAAGATAAGCATATCTAATTTTAAATCTTCCATATCTATTGTAATGTCTAATTGCATAGTTAAATGAGCTGTAAAAGCAGAAATGCCGCTGTAACCTCTAAACAATTTTACACAGTTCTAGAACGTTTGAGATAACAGAAGAAAGCTTAAAGAAGCTTTTCTCCTCCAGTAATGCTAGTTCTTCAGAGGACAGTGTTTATTGAACAGGAGAGGCTTTCTGCTTGGGCAGCATTTTCCCGTAACTCTGGACACACTTTAGATTTAAGAAGGCAATTGAATGCACCATGTGGGCTATGAACACTCTAAAAAGGTCCAAAAACATTAGTGGATGTGTCACTCAGTGCTCAGTTCTCATCTCGGATTGATGTAATGCTGGAATAACTTGATTGAATTCAGTAACTTTATTCTAAATTAACATAATTGCTATCATAATTATTTAGCCTACAGAAGCATCTGGAGCCCCTAACTAGGTCAGGGCACAATTTCACTAGGCTCTCTGCATTACACACGCACATACACAGATTAATATGTCAGAGAGTTTTATATACAGACTGCCTCTATCTGAATACTTTGCTTGGGGCAAAATAAAACAGCGGAGAGGTGAATCCACTAGTCTGAGTGGTAGCCTCTGAGATTGACTTCACTCAAAGTCCCACAGACTTTCTGTGCCTCTGTTCTCTTTCTAGAAACTGCTGATGGTAGCGCTTCCCTTGTTTTATGAGAATAATTGCATTTAAAATTGTGAAGTGCTCAGGCACCATGGTAATAGGGAGATGCATAAGTGTTGTGGATAGACAAGGTAATCTGCATCCAATTGTTCATGCTTTATAGCCCTTAATGACAGATACTTCAGGGGAGTTGCTTATATCCTGAAGATGAGATGTGCCAGCATATTAGATTTTTTTACTACTGAGGGGTAAAAAGGAAAATACAAAGTAGCTGTAAAATAATAACTTTTCTGCAGACTGTAAAAGACTTCAAGTTTAATAACAGCAATGATTGTTTCTAAGGTTAAATGAAATCACAGTACTGTCTCTACAAAGTGGGAATTACATACACCTCATATAGCACAGCTCGCATTTACTGCAAATGTAAAGTACAACTTTTTGTTTCTACTCAGAAGTTTGAGTCTAATGATGCTGTAGGCAATAATGAAACCTCTTGAAAAGAACATTATGTATTGTTCCTTAACTCTGCCCTGTATGAATTGTCACTAATTTGTTGTGCCTAGAAAATGGAAAGTACTAAGACAGGAGCTGAGTGGCAGTGGCATCAAATTAATTTGGGATTCTGAAGTATGTTAATGTTCTTAGGGTGACTGGATTCAGTGAAGCTAGGATATTTCAAGACATTGGAAGTTGATCTGATTAAACCTTCTTTTTATTTCCCAAACTATCCAGAATGACAGATACTGTCAGAGAGAACTTCTCAGGTGTCTGTGCTTTCAGGATCAGACAATTTTTGTTAGAAAGGAAAATGAGTTATGTACAGAGAGAATTTATTTACCTCTTTTTTTCAGCAAGACCAGAAAGGTTTAGAACAGCTCCTCTGATAACACATCTTAGTATTCCTCAAGCTACTGACACTTATGTGACCAATCACCAGAGTGAATGAATACATTGTGAACATTCTGATGGCTGCATGAACTAGGAAAATCTTTATGTGCTTTTTAGTGACAGAGAATCCACACTTAGAACAAGTTCCTTATCAACCTTTTGTAGCAGTACTGCCCATGAGGGATCTGGGCCCAAATAAATTTACTTTCCAAACAGACCATTTACCTTTTGGTAAATGAGAATGGAATTTGTGTCCTTCCAGAGTTTTTACTAGTGCCTGTTCACTGAGCAGTTTTTTTGGCTGCAGGCTCTTCAGACAGCTTAAGTTAAACTTGGCATGACCCAGTGCTGTACTACAAATGATGGAATTACAGGAACAGGATCATGCAGCAAAAACACTGACCCAAATTTTCTGTATCTAGATACCTGAGTTTAGACATGCTTTTTGAAGAACAGCCTTAATGTTATTATGGATGCAGTACTTTTTATTTATTAAAATTATTATTTTTTTTTTTTTATTTCTGGCTTGTCCTGAGTTCCATGGCAAAACCTGAGAGTTTATCTGTTGAGGCCAGAATACCAAAGTTTTCCAGATGCTCGGTTTTGGTTTCCTTTTAACTTCTTATAAAAGACCTATTTATCTTTATCAGTGCCTTTTCAGTCTGCATTTTAAATGCTTCAATACATTCTCAGTAGAATCTTAGAAAGTGTAGTTTAATGGAGATGCCTTAGGATTCTCTAGCCAGGACAGAATTGCCTGGCTTGTGCATTCCTGCTGCAGTGGTGGCTGTTTTTCTCTTAAGTTTTGTATCATGACATAGATGTCTGCAACTGGAATTTAATAGAAAAATATGCGACTAATGCTTTGCCTTAGTATTGTATAATCAAAAGTAATACCTTCCTGAAGCACTAGTGTCTTTGAGACTATTCTCTTCTGAGTAAACAAAATGCTTTAGCTGCAAATACTTTCCAAGTATCGTGAGTTTCAAGGAAAAGATTGTGAGGAATTAATTTTAGCAAGGCATGTGGTAAAAGATTAATGGATTATTTTCTTTGAGAACAGTGGAAAGAAATGTAGGACTCTGCTCTTAAATTTATCAGAAATCTAACTATATAATTGAGTTAAAGTGTGGAAATTTCTTGCCTGTGATGGTTGCTTGCCACTTGATTTCACAAATGAAGGAGACTTTTGCAGCTGGTCTATAGAAGACCAAAGCATTGCCTTACTCTGCCATATAAAGTAAGCAAAAATGTTTTTACACTGCATCAAGATGTTTGTGTCACTGGTTTTACTTATGCCACTGTTACTAACATACAGTTATTGTAGTTAGCCAATGCTGGAAAAGATAAAATTAATGTTATTAATTCAGCTACAAGGTTTGTGGATCTGTGAGCAATTGAGCAACATAACTAGGGGTCACTACCTGGATTAATGATGCTTCATGTCTTGGATTGATCATAACTAAATGTTAATCAATTCCAACCAAATGCCTGATGCTGGTTTTTAAATTTTTTTTCAATTTCTTATTTGTCAGTAGTATGGAATCAAATAAAGATATTAAGCTCCCATGTCAATTAAACTGCTGTTACTACCATAATTAGCAACTGCTTCTTCTTATGACAGATTTAATTAGAAATATCTATAACTTGTTTTTACAGAAATATGGCAATTTGTTCTTGATCAATTAAAGTAACTCTGCATTTCATTTGTACTTTTACTAACAGATAGCATCCTGAGGCTTCAGTTAGCTTATGTCATGGGCAAAGAACTGGGATGAGTGACTTAGAGGACAAAGTAATTTACCTGCTGATATTGGAGAATTTTGAGATCAAACCAAAGGAGGGCAATGTCAACTAAAGGTGGGATTCAGGTCAGTAGAAAGATAAACTTATATAAATTCACACTGAAAATGCTTTCTCTGTGCTTACTAAAACAACTTCTTTTCTTATATTGAATGAAAATTTTTACAAAGTACTCCTTTTGTGTGTGATGCTTATTGGACAAAGAAGATTAATTTGCCTTTCTCAATGTCTTACATGAAAATGATTTTTGTTCTCTAATCTCTTTTCTCACAATAAAATTTTGTCTGCTCTTGGTGAAAGCATTTAACTCCTGAATGCCTGGATCACAGCTTTCCCATCATTCTGGGAGACAGAAATTTTTTATCTGAAATGCAAGAGTTTACAGAGTGACCATATGCCCTGTCATTGTGGCATGAGTTATATAAGTGGTTTTCTCACACCTGGTTATATTCCACCTGGTGTCAATGACACACAGTGTGCTCATAAAATGCATATGTGAGAATAAGACTAAAGGATACAGCAACAGGGTTGAGATAGACATTCCCAAGGAAGCACTGCTTTCCCCTTTTCTCTGTGTGAATGCAACAGCATCTCTTTCTGTTCTCTGGAGTTCACTAAATCTCTTTATTCCTATACAAAATCGTATGAGCAGGGATCTGAGCCATAGAATTCAGAGATGGAGAAGCCTTATTTCATGTTGTGGGTCTTCCTGTTCCAGATAATTTCTCTCTAAATATTTTTCTCTCACTACTTTCAGAGCATCTGCACCATAATAGTATACAAACACATGAACTGGATTATGATAGAGAGTTAATATTTTATCACAGAGAGCTCTGGGTGCCCATGACAGCAGTGTGAGAAGCTCATTTAAGAAGTCTGTGAGTATTTTGCTGATAGGATTGTACTCAGGACATCTGCTTCTTGCATAAAGTAAGATTTTTCCTTTGGTTGTTTGGATGAAGATGCTTGGTTTTATTATCTATTTATTACTGAGATTTGACTCTCCTGAGAAGAACATCTTTAGCATAAATGAGAGATTGCTGAAAAGAAAGACGGTTTATAATTTTTCAGCGCCTTTCTTCAGCTTCTGTGGCTCTAATGAGTTACTAGAATGAAGTTGTAATGACAGTAGCCATACAATATGTTGATTTTCGTTCTGGAATATCTAGTTGCAGTTACGCAAGGCTGCAAGGCAATATGCTTGTCATCAAAACCAGATTTTTGTCAGTAGACTCAGTACCAAAAATTACAAGTTTGTCTTAGTAGTTATTCAAACTCTTCACATTTTTTGTCCTCAAACTTCGTTGTATTGTGACTACAATTTCCACAATCTTAATTGCAAGAAGAAATTGTACAGAATTGTAAAGAATTGCAAGAAGAGATGGTCTCAAACAAGAGAGAACTGTACAAGCTGTTTTTCTAGAATGCAGAAAGGGGTTTTTGTTTGTTTGTTTTTTGTCTTTCTTTTGTTGTTGTTTTTTGTTTGGTTGGTTTTTTTTTAAGGTGAAGGAGTGGCAGAGGCTGGTATGGTGCTAATGTTTATTTTCATGGTTAGTTCAGCCTCCACTGATTCTATATTTTACCTTCATCTCCTTCTACATAAAAGAAAAGATTTTACCTTGCCATCTGAATACCACTCTAGGATCTTTCCTGAGGCCTCTCCTTCTGCCCCCAAAAAGAGAAAAAGCAGTGTAAAAAGTCTATCTCTGGCTTTGGAGATGTTGTGCTATTTTTTCCCCCACTATGATTTTAGAAAATTTATTAAAATAATTTGCAAAAGGCAAATCATAGCATTTTTCTGACTCTAAGAATAATATTGAGTGAATTTTGCGCTTATTATTCTAGCATTTCAACTTCTAAGGCATACTTCTCATTATCATACTAGGGCATGTTACAGAGTTCAGTGACCAGAAGCATCAAGAAGTAATTAAAAAAAATCTCAAATGATATCTAATTAAAAACTGTTCCAGGCAGAATGAATTAAACAGCCTTAAAGTTGCTTACTGCATCCATCTTCCTGATGTCTGAAGGAGCTGAGTTGCAGAGGTGAATCATATAATGGGAAAAGGCCCTTGCAGTAGGTAAATTCAGAAATGAAGTAGACAATAAACTGAAATTACAGAATAATCAGCAGTGGTAAATTACATCATCAAATTTCTTGACTTGGCAAGAAACATTAAAACAAAAAAAGTTTTATTGGCTACCAAAGCCAGAGCCATAAGAACTGTAGCTGTTTAGTGGCAGATGAGGTGGTGTGCTGGCATCAACCAGAGCCTTGGGTGGAAGCCAGTACAAGGTATTAACAGGAGGGCTAATACACTGATATTCTATCTTAGTTTGATATCTGACCAAGCCACTTTGTCAAATGACATCCTAATAATAACTTCCAGTCTTTCTGCTGGTAAATCTGCTGAACTCTCTTCCTTTCATCCCATTTCACTTCCCTATTCTTTCCTGCTCCTTCCTCACTCCCAGTGTAAGTCTCAAGAAATGTGTCTGTTAACTTACATATGCACTATGAAAAGCTAACAATCCAAATTCTCATCCATTCCTACAACAACATTTTGTGTGTGTAAAACTTCTGAAAGCTCTAAGTGGAAACCCCGTTCAGAGTCAGAAAGCTAAAATCTCCAATAGAGAATTTAGTGGCAATGACAGAATCAAACCTAGCTGGTTTGGCTGAATTAGTGCCCACTAAGTTAATAGTTTAAAGAAGCAGTGGCTTTGCTGTCTGCAGAGTTTGGTAAGCAGTAGTTTATAACAATGCCAGTGTTTATATCTGCATAAATTATTTATGTGCAAAGAAGAGTATCTGATACTTAACCATTTTCTGTTCTTCAGAAAAGAATACTTAATTATTAAAAAAATAAATCAATAACTCACTATTCTTAGATGTATGGACAAATGACACATTACAGTTACTGAACATAATGCATCTCCTATTCTAAACACTATTAATTTGTTAATTATATAGATACAATAAATAAAAATTGATTAAACTCTGAATTGATGGAAAATAATAATAAAATATATTTAATTCACTGAATGACTCAATACAAAGAAATAATTCTACTGCTAAGTCCAAGAATGGCCATCTATGACTTGATCCGATGCAGAATATGAATTGTATTATTTTAAAATTTTATTTTATCATTCTTTAGTGAACACTTTTAGGATGCTGCTGTTTAACTAATTGCTGTAGCAAATGCACTGTTACTTAAACATTATGGCTGAGAGCATTATGCAGACTTCAAGAGCCTGGGGACAAAAAGTAAGTCTAGCAGCAGAGCCCACTGCACTGAAGACATATAAATTAAAAAGATTAGAACTGACTGCTCTGGGCAGTGTAGAGTAATGATTTTTAGGCCAACACAAGATTCCAGATGCTCCAGGAAAATCCCATGATGAGCAATGTCAACTGATGTCAAATGCTACTGAAAGATCTAAGATAACAAATGTAGCAATGTCAGTTGGTGTTGAAAGCAGGTGGTTAGCCATGTTCCACAGGGCAATCTCTATGCTGTGAAAAAGTCTAAAATCTGAAGGAAATATGTATTTAGGAAATCCAAACCCACAAGCAAAGTATTAGTTTTTTCTAAGTGCCGCTGAAATTGCAAGAAATAATTCTTCTAGTATTAAAAGAGAAAGAATTGACCTTAAATGTAAATATTAAACTTAGCACTGTATAAATATATATTAAATTATAAACCAATACTTTAAATGTAACAAGTCTTCATGATGTAAAAATCTGTCCTCCCAGTTATAATTGTTATATGCACTAGGTGAATGCATTAGGTTTGGTGATTTTCCAGTGGAAAAATTATCATTAGAAGGTGTTATGGAATATGTGCCTAAGGAGAACTGGTTGTAAAACAGGTGCAGACAGAAGTATTTAAGAAGACTGAAGTTTAGATGAGAATTTCAAGTTATGTTGTATCCATTATATGAAGTGACAGAAACATGTCTGGGGGAGCTTGAGTAGATTCAACACAGGTCTACTGTTTATTTTGATTAATGAAAAAAGGAAATGTAGACTAGATGCCAACCCTCATTCGTAACCTTTGTGTGGTGGAAACCAGGCAGATAAAGATGACTTTGATTGTGCTTATTATGTATCATCAAACTACAGATAAAGAATATCTAAGCAATAGTCAACCAAAATACTAATTTTGGTGTAAAGTACAGTGAACCAAAGAAATAGATATGGGGGAGAAAGGCAGAATCTAACAGTTTTGCTTTATAAACATAAGGCAAAATGGGCTGATAGGATTTGGTTTGCTCTTCAGGAGGATATATCAGGATTCCATTATACTCTGGTGTTTTGGTTCTTTTTATTTGGCAGGGGATTTATTACTGTAGCTTTGAGGTAAAGTGTTATTGTCTAAATACATATTAAGGAGCAGAGAATAATATTTCTTTTCTTATTCATTTTAAGTGACTTACTAGGTATAAGACAATTGAACTGTGGGCATGGTGTGCAGGAATGACTGGTGCAGGCATAGCAAATCTTGCTAGGAAATGGTCAGACTTTGAAGACTGATGGTGCAGCTAACCACTGCATTTTACCTTTTTACAGAGATCCAGGCATTATATTCTTTACACATTGTTCAGTGGGAAGCTAACTGTTAATAAATTTCTGTGCAAAGTTTTATGACTCTTAGTCACTGGCCCTGGGTCATATCTAATGAGCAAGAGAAACAGTTTCTCCTCTACCCTCTAATATATTTCCTACATAATTCTTAAAGTTCTTTTTGTATATACAGCAACCAGCTAATCTAAAGACCCAAGGTATTTTTAGTGGATGCAAAAAACCAAAATAAAAGATCTTGTCTCACCCTGACAATCTGAATCAATCTGTGAGTGAATTTGCTTACCTAACTCAGGATCTGGCTTCTTTAAGAAGGTTCTATAGACTAATCTGCTACATTTTTAGATTGGTTATATTTTGGTTATCTCTCAAATACCACTTTATTAGACAGTTTTGCCTAATTACTTTTCTGTAATCAGGAACTGCTGGCTAAGAAAAAAGAATTGTCATATCTTGAGATATGGTATCCAGGGAGGTCCATATCATTCTTATAGGATTATATTAAGAGTGGATTAATTGAATGAGTCCCTATTCTTATTACAATCTCTCCTTATTAGAATGGATTAATTTATCACATTTTCTCTCCTCTTCACAGTCTTTGACATAAGAATGAATTATCACAGTTTTCATTGGTGTTTTTCCAACTGGGTGATGGTTTCCTTGCTTTTCAGCCTGTTTAGAAAAGAGAGGAACATTAGTAACTTGTGTAATGAACTTCTATGTTGGAAGATGGAGGAATAGGGGGGGTTCTGTTGCACAGAACTCTGTGCTCCAGAAGATTCTGCATACCTGGCAGACTTCTGTTAGTGGAATTCAAGGAAAGATGTAGAGAGGAGTGTAATTGAACTCAGCCTCCATGTCTGTAGTCCAGTTTTACTGTGGCTGATTTCTTTACAGTCATATTCTTAATTTTGGTTTAAGGAAAATAGCTGAGACATGAGCAACCACTGTTGTCTGCTGGCTGCTGATTTTCAAAATCTTCAGAGTTACAGTGGCATATTTCTTTGGATCAGTCAGCTTTCAAGTCTGTGTACACTATCACAAGTGTGCTATGCTGAGGTGTCTACTCATGCAGTCATTTTTTGATATTGCAAAACCTAATTTTCCTTCTGAAATGAAGATGCCATGGTGGAAGAGCATTTCACACATAGGGTATATTCATTCTGTATTTTAAAGTGTAGATTAAGTATGACCTTAATAGAGCCAGCTCTGATGTATTTTTAGGGAAAAACATTGAGATTTGTGATAGAAGCACAGCATCATTAAAGTTGGAAAACACTTCAGAGATCATTGAATCCAACCATTAACCTAACATTGCTGGGTCTACCACTAAACCATGTCCCTAAGCATTATACCTACACAGTTTTTGAACACTTCTAGGGGTGGTGATTCCACCACTTCCCTGGGCAGCCTATTCCAATCACTGACAAACCTTTCAGTGAAGAATTTTTTTTCTAATATCTAATCTAAACTTTCCCTGGCACAACTCTAGGATGATTCCTCTTGTTCTATTACTTATTACCTGGGAAGAGATACTGACCTCCACCTGCCCACAACCTCCTTTCAGGTAGCTGTAGAGGATGATAAGGTCTCCACTGAGCCTCCTCTTCTCCAGGCTAAATAACCTCAGCTTCCTCAGCTGATCCTCATAGGACTGGTGCTCCAGACTTTTCATCAGGTTCATTGCCCTTTTCTGGGCACTCTCCAGCATGTATCTTGTCTTGAGGGGCCCAGAACTGGACACAGGACTGGAGGTGCAGCCTCACCAGTGCTGGGTACAGGGGACAGTCCCTGCCCTAGTCCTGCTGGCCACACTGTTACTGACACAGGCCAGGTGCCATTGGCCTTCTTGGCCACCTGGGCACACCCTGGCTCATGGTCAGCAGCTGTCAACCAGCACTCCCAGGTCCTTTTCCGCCAGGCAGCTTTCTAGCCAGTCTTCCCCAGTCTGTAGCATTCCATGTGGTTGTTGTGACCCAAGGGCATTCACCATACAGAACCTCATAACCTTGGCCTCAGCCCATCAATCCAGCCTGTCCAAATCCATCTGCAGAGCCTTCCTACCCTCCAATAGATCAGCAGTCCTGCCCAAATTGGTGTCATCCGCTTGCTGAATGTATACCCAATCTCCTTATCCAGATCATTGATAAAGACATTAAGCAGAACTGATCACAACACTGAACTCTGGGAATCACCACTTGTGACTGACCACCAACTAATTTAACTCCATTTACCATCACTCCAGGTCCAGCCATCCAGCTGAATTTTAACCTAGTGAACACTGCACCCATCCAAGCCATGAGCAGACAATTTATTCAGAGAGGGAATGGTGCAGGAGACAGTGTCAAAGGCTTTACAGTCCAGGCAGACAATATCCACAGGCTTTCCCTCATACATTGAGCAAGTCACCCTCCCACAGAAGGTGATCAGGTTGGTGAAGCAGGACCATGCTGGCTGGATTGTGCTGCCCATGCTGTGTGATGGCACTCAGGATGAGCTGCTCCATGACCTTGCCTGGCACCAAGGCCATGCTGACAGGCCTGTAGTTCCCAGGAGGTGCCTCAGTACAGCACTTACAGGTCTTACTGGAGCTTCTGTGAGGCCAGGAAATCAAAGGTACAGCTACATCTGACTACTTTCCTTAACACAAATGCTGGTATGCATTATGATTTGACATTGAAGAATCAAAGCAAGTAGACTTTCTCCAGAAGGGCTAAACACCTTAAAGTTTAGAAAGAGAGCTTCAAAATCTATTCTGTGACCCCAAAGAAACCCTTTAGAATTCGGGTCACAGAGTACAACACATATGCTTCTAAGCCTGTGCAGTATAGCTACAACTCTTAGGGTAAACTGCACAGCCCAGAAGCATGAAGAAAATGTTATTACCATCCTGTTTTATTGTATTAATATGTAAATAGTGTTTGATTTTATGTGTTTCTTTTTCTCCAAGGTGAACTAGGCTGGAGATCATACTTTTCTTCAATGTCTCAATCACTGCAACTCCAGCAGAAGGAGTGTAGTCTGGGCACTGCCAAGGCACTGAAGACTCTCTAAGATGCAGACCTGGATTCCGTATTCCAGTTAGGGATTCCAGCAGGGATTCCTACTACAAAAAGGGTTGCATGGGTAATTTTTCCTGCTCTTTCCTCCCACATGAATCAGTGTATTTTATGTCCTTTAGAGGTGGTAAGTCACATCTCATGCACAGCCATGCACAATCCTATATATTATATTTCGTTTGTCTACAAAGAGATAGAGGAAGAATAATTTCCTTCTTATTTCAGCTAGTTATTAGTTTGTGCTATAAACATGAGGAGTAGTGACCTTTGTAATTTATTTTTTCTTACCAACCTATTTCTTTAGTAATATCTTATAGGGCTGAGGCAGTTATGGCAATTATATGGTACATAAAATCTATTCCCCTTTATACATATGAAATTTACTTAGTTTTAATTTCATACAATGTCTCTCCATGCTTGTATTACAAAGCCATACGAATAAAAATGGTCTTCAGAATACAATTATAGGCTTACTGTAGACTTTGCCTAAGATTAGTGCCCTCCATACAAACAAAAAACTATGGTAATTTTTCAAATGACTTTTAAGGAAACATTCCAGAATTTTTTTCTTTTCCTTTTTGGCTGCTAAAGATTATCCTCTTTTTGTTATATTTTCTAGCTCAATTTTAACTTTATTCTTTTCAATGAGATGGCAGTCAAAGGAGGTGATTATCCTGCTCTGCTCTGCACTGGAGTGGCCTCACTTTGAGCCCTCCATGCAGTTTTTGGCACCACAACAGAAAAAAGGCATTAAACACTCAGGGAGCATCCAAAGGAAAGCCACAAGGATGGTGAAGGGCCTTGAGGGGAAGCTGTGTGAGAAGAGGCTGAAGTTACTGGGTCTGTTCAGCCTGGAGAAGAGGACACTGAGGGGAAACCTCATTGCAGTTACAACTTCCTCGTGAGGGGAAGAGGAGGGGCAGACATTGATCTCCTCACTCTAATGACAGGACTCAAAGAAAGGGCATGAAGCTGAGTCTGGGCAGGGTTAGGTTGGATATTAAGAAAAAGTTTTCACCCAGAGGGGGTTTGGGCACTGGAACAGGCAAACCAGGGCAGTGGTCACAGCAACCCTTACATACTTCAAGAGTTCAAGAAGNTCACTCCAGGTCCAGCCATCCAGCTGAATTTTAACCTAGTGAACACTGCACCCATCCAAGCCATGAGCAGACAATTTATTCAGAGAGGGAATGGTGCAGGAGACAGTGTCAAAGGCTTTACAGTCCAGGCAGACAATATCCACAGGCTTTCCCTCATACATTGAGCAAGTCACCCTCCCACAGAAGGTGATCAGGTTGGTGAAGCAGGACCATGCTGGCTGGATTGTGCTGCCCATGCTGTGTGATGGCACTCAGGATGAGCTGCTCCATGACCTTCCCTGGCACCAAGGCCATGCTGACAGGCCTGTAGTTCCCAGGAGGTGCCTCAGTACAGCACTTACAGGTCTTACTGGAGCTTCTGTGAGGCCAGGAAATCAAAGGTACAGCTACATCTGACTACTTTCCTTAACACAAATGCTGGTATGCATTATGATTTGACATTGAAGAATCAAAGCAAGTAGACTTTCTCCAGAAGGGCTAAACACCTTAAAGTTTAGAAAGAGAGCTTCAAAATCTATTCTGTGACCCCAAAGAAACCCTTTAGAATTCGGGTCACAGAGTACAACACATATGCTTCTAAGCCTGTGCAGTATAGCTACAACTCTTAGGGTAAACTGCACAGCCCAGAAGCATGAAGAAAATGTTATTACCATCCTGTTTTATTGTATTAATATGTAAATAGTGTTTGATTTTATGTGTTTCTTTTTCTCCAAGGTGAACTAGGCTGGAGATCATACTTTTCTTCAATGTCTCAATCACTGCAACTCCAGCAGAAGGAGTGTAGTCTGGGCACTGCCAAGGCACTGAAGACTCTCTAAGATGCAGACCTGGATTCCGTATTCCAGTTAGGGATTCCAGCAGGGATTCCTACTACAAAAAGGGTTGCATGGGTAATTTTTCCTGCTCTTTCCTCCCACATGAATCAGTGTATTTTATGTCCTTTAGAGGTGGTAAGTCACATCTCATGCACAGCCATGCACAATCCTATATATTATATTTCGTTTGTCTACAAAGAGATAGAGGAAGAATAATTTCCTTCTTATTTCAGCTAGTTATTAGTTTGTGCTATAAACATGAGGAGTAGTGACCTTTGTAATTTATTTTTTCTTACCAACCTATTTCTTTAGTAATATCTTATAGGGCTGAGGCAGTTATGGCAATTATATGGTACATAAAATCTATTCCCCTTTATACATATGAAATTTACTTAGTTTTAATTTCATACAATGTCTCTCCATGCTTGTATTACAAAGCCATACGAATAAAAATGGTCTTCAGAATACAATTATAGGCTTACTGTAGACTTTGCCTAAGATTAGTGCCCTCCATACAAACAAAAAACTATGGTAATTTTTCAAATGACTTTTAAGGAAACATTCCAGAATTTTTTTCTTTTCCTTTTTGGCTGCTAAAGATTATCCTCTTTTTGTTATATTTTCTAGCTCAATTTTAACTTTATTCTTTTCAATGAGATGGCAGTCAAAGGAGGTGATTATCCTGCTCTGCTCTGCACTGGAGTGGCCTCACTTTGAGCCCTCCATGCAGTTTTTGGCACCACAACAGAAAAAAGGCATTAAACACTCAGGGAGCATCCAAAGGAAAGCCACAAGGATGGTGAAGGGCCTTGAGGGGAAGCTGTGTGAGAAGAGGCTGAAGTTACTGGGTCTGTTCAGCCTGGAGAAGAGGACACTGAGGGGAAACCTCATTGCAGTTACAACTTCCTCGTGAGGGGAAGAGGAGGGGCAGACATTGATCTCCTCACTCTAATGACAGGACTCAAAGAAAGGGCATGAAGCTGAGTCTGGGCAGGGTTAGGTTGGATATTAAGAAAAAGTTTTCACCCAGAGGGGGTTTGGGCACTGGAACAGGCAAACCAGGGCAGTGGTCACAGCAACCCTTACATACTTCAAGAGTTCAAGAAGTGTTTGGACAGTATTCTCAGGCACAGGGTGTGATTCTTGGAGTTGGACTCAGTGATCCTGATGGTCCCTTCCAACTCTGCACATTCTATGGTTCTGTGATACTATGAATTAGCTTTGCATAATATTGTCCTCCTGACAACTGTCCTGGATGCTTGACTAAGGATCTCCCTACTGGCCTGGTGTCTAGGAGCTCACTGGGCCTTATGATGCCTAAATTCCTTAATGATTTCTTCAACTTCTTTTTGTAATGTTTAGAGCTGGAGATGAAAGCCTAGAAACCAGCCATTATATCTGAGTTTATTGACTGCTTAATTATGTTCACACATTAAATGGCTGATATGAATTATGGTTCTGGTGCCATAAAAATGTTCATTATTTCCCGTTAAGGGCTTTCAAGTGATATAATTTCCAGATCTTGGCCCAGAAGTTTGGAGCTGTATATGCAACGGCTGTGCCTCCAATGACACTTCACTAATTGTTTTGGCATGTGACATTAATTACGTTCTGTTCAGGAATTCTCTTCTCCTGATTGAAGTGTGCTCTATGTGTGTGGTGTGAGTATGTTGTTACATGCCCTGTCTGGCAGAACAATATGGGCTCTTTACTGTGTGCCCTTTTAACTTGAATAGTCTCTCTGAGATGAAGAGGGGTAGTTTCTTTGTTAATTGAGGACCTGCAGAAGCACATTGAGTTGTAGTTTTACTGTTTCATTTATCTTTCAGAGAGACTCTTGTGGTACAGAGATACAATTAGGTGAAAACAAGAATGGTTCATTTCCATTCTTTCCCTTTTTATGGCCATTTTAGAAATAAAGATATTGAAACTTGAGACTCTATGAACCAATCCTTTCCCAACCAATATTCTAGTTGACTCAATGTGTCTGATCAAATCAGGCAATCAGACGTAAAATCTGATTTTTCCTTT
This sequence comes from Notiomystis cincta, assembly GCA_013398075.1. Classification (NCBI taxonomy): domain Eukaryota; kingdom Metazoa; phylum Chordata; class Aves; order Passeriformes; family Notiomystidae; genus Notiomystis; species Notiomystis cincta. Next base: position 7,663 of record VZRX01004218.1, on the reverse strand, counting down.
TTATTAAAGTCAATGGATAAGTTTCTATCAGAAAAAATCCAAAAGACTTATATATTTTAATGTCTTTATTAAACCTCCAGTTTAATACACACATAATTTCTTTCTTTTGCTTTTTAGAGTTCATAAGAATATCTTTTTCCATAGGTATCTCCTACCCATTTTATTTAGTTAGTTTGGAAGCAAATTTGCTGCTAGATTTTCCTTGGAATCATTACTGCAATGAGGAACAAAGGTGAAAAGGTAACTTGTTTGCCCCTTGAAAAACACTTACTTGATATAGTGACTGATTCCAGAAATATGTCCAGTATTTTTTTCTCAGAACTAGAACTGTTCCATCAGTTTTGACAGTTTCACTTGGAAGCCTATCTTTCAGCAAGATCCCAGGATCTGTCAATAGTATCTGTACAGAAATGACAAATAATTTCAGTTTGCCAGCTGTTCAGAAGCTGTCTGACCAAGCAGACAAAATTAACACTCCTATTGCAGATTAATGTTCAGCTGAGGTTATGGACCCTTAGGAAGATGAGGAACCTGTCTCTCCTGTGATTTGAACTCTCTGCTTTTTATCATTATTCTATGGGTTTGATGTTTTTAGTTGAAACAAATAACACTGTGCTGTTTGGGTCTATTGACCTTAATCTACAAATCAAGCTACTATTAGCAGATGTCTGCATGATGGTATACCAATTAAAATTAGGAGAGTAAATTCCAGTTTGCACACAAACAGCAATTTGCATAGCTCTTCAAAGAGAGGAACTCAGATGTTTTAGGAACTTGGTGCCATTAAACCTTGAGGCAACTGGGAAAGGATCATAAAGAGTTGAAAGGCAATAGCAGATTTTAGTTTATTTCTCTGTAATAAATTTAGATTGATGCTGCAGCTTTAGCTGTATACCAGATACCTGTGATTTCTCCAAAGTTAGCCAACTATTGATATGATTATTCTGCTGCCAGCTATGGTGTTCAGAAAACTGAGATGTATGAAATAATTATGGCAATTAGAAAGCAGACAAAGGTGCAAAATAAATGTTTGCAGCTACTGAATTAAAGCATGATTAAAATAGTAGTTTACCATAATGAAGAAAAAAAACCAAAATTCCCTATTACTATTCAGTCCAGTTCTCAGAGAAGGCAAGGCAGTTGAACATGAGTTAAAATGTGAAGTCAAAAATTGGCCTTAAAGAATCTGTAATGACAGGACCCTGTACAAGCATGTTCTTACCTGGCAGAGTATTGAAGCTGTTCTCTTAGCAAGGGCTGAGAAACCTTTTGCTCACTTTGGCAGCCAGTAGACCTAAGGTACTTTTTGTTACCACAGTTATTTACAAGTGTTCCTACAGCTCCACTGGGATCTTTGAAAATTGCCATCAGTTCCTGGGGATTCTCTGAGTTGTGCTTCTCTTCCTGTGACTTTCCTAGAATATTTATGCTTTAACCTGCTGAGAAAATTTTCATCCTTGTTCCTGTGACAGCAGCAGCAGTACAAATACATGGGGGATGAGCTGTGGCACATAAAGGCATTTTACTGGGCAGTGTCTCCAACCACTGACCCAGATTAAGTCAGAATCCTTAACTGGTTCACATCTATTTTTCAGTTATGAATCCTCCCTCTTTTTGAACTTCAAGCTTTAACATATATAGAGAGTCTAAATCAATGAACTCCACCCCACAGCCACCCCACTGCTACAGGGTAGAGTCTGTTGTTTGCTGGGTTTGTGATTTTTCTTTCTTCCTTTTTTTTTTTTTTCACGTATTCTTATGTCAGGGTCAAATTTATTATGAGGATGAAATCCAACATTTAATAGGGATTGTGTTTTTACAACGGGAATTTTCAAACAGTTCTCAAGTGAAATCTAAGTTGTGTGTTAGTATCTGTGAATATCCAGTGCAACAGACATATTTTCCTTATAGTACACTTGACTCTGTGATGACAACGATCTATTAATAATTTTGAGTCTACAGAAAAACAGTGAAGCTGTGATCTTATTTCAGGCCTGTGAATCACTAACTTGGAATCTTTTTCTAGGGGAAGGGGACCCTAGAGCTATTTGTTTCTCTTTACCTCAATTCTCTCATCTGTGAAACAGTAATAATGCTTGCTGTGTGATTGGAAGGTCTGCCTCATTAGTGTCAATGACTGCTGAATAGTAGGCTGAAAAAAAATCATGTACAAATGTGGCAGTTTATTATTTTAGAGATTACATGTGACTTTCTAAGCAGAATGACATAGCTTCACATTCTGAAATAATTTTCTCTAAATAACCATAAGAACATAATTTTCAACAGGAGATGCTTATGGTTTGAACAGTTAGAAATATTGCATCTGAAACAAATTAAAGAATCATCTACAGACAAGCTTTTTTATTAGTAGTAATGAATAAATATATTTAAAAGACATTTCATGCATAATTGCTCCACAGACTCATTTCCTGGGCTTCACTTTTAACACAGTACCTGGCAAGATACCAGTTCAATGTCTTGTGCTTGAGTGCAGTTAATGCATTCTTTCTATACAAAAAAAAGTCAAAAAGAGCAAAAACAAAAGCAAAGGAAAAAACCTAATCTTGAGAGTGCAATATGTATTGCCATATGTATTTTAGTGCCCCATGAAACCTCTAAAAATCACTGGAATTATGGGATTCTAGAGCTACTACAGGAAGTTAAAACAATCCAGTGAGATACTGGAAAGAACAGCAAGGTGCAGGGAGAGTTCTTGCTACTGCATAACTTTTCCTTTTCACATCATCAGGTGGCAGGTTTGACTTCTGAAGAGACTTCCAGAGAGGACTGACAGACCACTTGTTTGGAAGGTGTCCAGGATAGGATTTTTATCCCATGTAAATCCTACCACAGTGATGCTAGGAAGAAATACAGTATAATTACATATTAATAGCAATACTTAAAAGCTAAGGTTAGTTGATCAGTGGAGGAAAACTTGCTTCACTGAACTTTGAACTCTTTTGAGCATTGTTACTGTCTATACACATATACAGATATATATGTATACATAAACACACACACAGGCACACATACATTTGCTAAGCTGAATGCATCAAAAAAATGTTTCTTTGGGATCTTAAAATTTTAATTTAATTTTACAAAACCAGAAAACCAAATACAAGAAAAATTACCCCCACCAGACACAGGAGACATGGGAAATGAACAAAATCTGGTGACAACAAAATAGAAAGATATAACATATATGAAGTGAACAGGAAGAGACTTAAGATTTATTCTTTCCCTTTTGTATGGTACCATTGATGATGGAGGTGGGGGGTAACTGAAGTAACATGGTACTTGGTAAAATAAAAACAGAATATAACCTTATACCTAAGTTAGCTTGCATGAGTTTATATAAAATTCTGTAAATGGCTCCAAGGATGTTGCCAAACACAGTCACTGCATATACAGGGCAGCACTGAATAAGAGGGTGCTGGAGGGACAGCTAGAGGGAATAGGTCATTTTGACAGTTTTGCTTTTCAATGGCTTGTTTGTTCATTCTCCTCACCATTGTAATCACCATAAATCAGTGGCTGTATGATGTCTCTTGTGTAACATTTTGGGCATTAGATATATGCTAATGTGTTTTGTAGCCAGATTAATCAGTTATATTTACTGAAGTTTAAAATTATGACTTTGTACTTAGTAAAAAACCCCACCAAACCCCTAGAAGTGCTTGTAACCAGATTTAACATGTAATGCAAATGCTGTAGTTTTAACTTTTAGCACATAATCTTAATGACAGTAAACGGCATTTGATGTATTCAGTGTTTTTCATCACCAATTATTTCCTTCACACATTAGTGGGAATACTTTTATAAACAGTTTGACCTGTGTGTTTCTGGATGATCCTGGGGAAACAATGAAGCTGTTAAAAACGTTACTGACATGTACAACAATAATGAGGAGTGGGACACATTTAATTATAATTGTGAAATTAGACTGACTGTAATTTAGACATGATGGATGCTTTCACAAAGATACAAATCATACTTAGATGCTCAGATGTTTTATTTTGACCTAGTAGAATCTTCTCTAGCTTGTTCATAAAACCCAAGTGTATTTAGAATAAGAAATGTTTACTTATTTATTGCTTTTTATTTCAATGTTCAGGGTTGATTCTTTGTCTTTCTTCCTTCTTCACATAATTTTTGCCTAATTGTCATGAGAGAATGGTCTAAATAGTCTTTTTTTTTTTTTTCTGGAATAACTCAGTGAAATCCACTCTTTTAATCTTTGTCTTCTCCGTATATTTCTATTTATTTTAGAGTTTGAATTTCTCATTGCTTTGAAATGTAAAAGCATTCATAAATTTGAGTTGTTGAACATTCTATGTTTAACTAGAAATTATTGTCACCTTCTGAAAGGTGAAATTACTGTTGTAAAGTCCCTTACTGTTATGATCAAACCCCCAGTTCCTATAGACTTGTGCATTCAGTGTTCTGCAGGTCAGCTACTGACTTCATACATTTTTTTGTCATTTTAAAGCTGTAAAAACTAAAATTTTGTAATGAGGTTTACAATTCCAAACATAACATTTGTTGACTAATCATTTAAAAATGGTTGAACCTCTTTGTTCATCTCAGTGGAATATAGGTAGTGACTGCCTAAAGATAAATATTCCACTGGATGTTGTTTTAACATAGATAATTTATACTTTTGATTAAAATATAATAGGTATTTTAGATTTTATAATTTGTCTATAGTAATTTTCTTGGGTCTGGGCAATGAATGTTTTCTCAATTTGACCTCAATCTAAATCAAAATCTTTATATTTTACAACACAGTTTGCTACAGAAAAATATGGGAAACAAAGACTTTCTGTAGCTTAGTGGACAGAAAGTAATGTGGGATCTGGGCAGCCAGAGTTCATGAGCAATATATTCTTTGTTAAGAGTGGAGTCATGCCAGCAACAGAAAGTGAATTCCATCAGACAGAGAGGGACAGATACAACTCTCACATCTCTAACCTGAATCAGGGGAGATATGTCTGCCTCACATCAGAAAATCTATTGGGTCCATAGTCTGGACCCAGTAAGTTCCACCATTCAGACCTGGTGTGCAAATGTTCTGTTATTTTTTTCTAATTTTATTTTAGTTTTACAGCTGTACTAAAAACTCTTTTCCAGAAAATCCTTGTTAATCAGATTACTTTTGTTATCTTGAAGTTCAATACTCCAAATTGCAGCTGTCTACAACGGAGTGACATCCAAAATTAAGATTAAATTATATAGCCCCAAAATTTTTACAATCTAGTTGATGTATGTTTTAAAAAATATTCCACAGCAGAAGGTTTCAAGAATTCTCTTAGATTATGACTATTGTTTCCAGACCAAAGTAACCAGTTCCTGTCTCAGAACCTTCAGATAATTTCTCTAGGGACTGACAGTTAAAGGAATGGAAATAATCTATAGAACCCACATAATTCTAAAAATACTGACTTTGTTGTCTTCATCACAGGAACATTTTAAAGCACTTGGGCAGTCTGTCCTTCTGCAGGAAGGAAAACAACCTGCTGTTTTTAGCTATGGCATGCTCAGAAAATCTTTCAAAAGTTTTACTCTATTTCTGGCTTAGCAAAATGGTAAAATCCTCCAATGATTGTAAATGATGGAGTTTTTTCCAGTCATTGCAGAAATTATTGCTGATACTTTGTGGTCCAACTAGGAACACACTGTCCTACAAAGATTAACTAGTAATCATTTCTTCATTTATTCAGTGGCAGTAGTCCCAGGTTTAAATACGTATCACACTGTTGATCCTAGCAATTATCGTTTGAACTGAATCTACACACAAAATCTCATTTATTCAGAGCTACATTAATGAGTCAATAAAGCTCTGATGAATCTGGCTCTGTGTTCCTATATACATTATCTTGAAATTTGTGTTGCAAACAATAATTCAGAGGAGGTTGTTTTTTTTGGGTTGATTTGTCTACAGTCTTTCATAAATTTAAAACTTTTCCAGTGAAGAAATGTAAGATTCCTTAGACTTGGGATTTTAATACTACTACTACTACTACTACTACTACTACTACTACTACTACTACTACTACTACTACTACTACTACTACTACTACTACTAGTAATGATAATAAAGAGTTTTGTCAGCTTCAGTGAACTTCAGATGACACATACCTTGCTTATGTTTATATTACTGCATCAGACATCAGTGAGTGTCAAGGGCAAGCAGATTATGTCCAGTCATACACTGTCCAGAAGAGGATTTATCCAAATTGTGTGTACATGCAGCAGAAGCATGCACTCATATCTTATTATTATTCACTTGGTGGTACTATAAATCTTTGGGTATTTTCACCTGCCCTTGTTCTATGAAATGTTTTTCTTTATATGACTTCTTTTCATGATTTTAAATAAAGTGAGCATTTCTGCATTCTGATCTTACAGAAGAAAAATTCCCTCCTTTGGTATCCCTGATGTCACGTGTTTAGTATGAAAATCTTGAGACTTTATTTTAACATAATACGTGCTTGATTCTATTAATTTATCCTGTAATTTCTGGGGTGTTAAAGGAGGATTTGCCTTTACAGATGTGTTGGTTAGTCATGAACAATTTTTTTTTCCAAGAAAAGATGAGATTCTTATTGATTCCATCCGCTTTGGGATTTATAAAAAGATAAAAATTACACAATAAAATTTTATGAAAGGCTGACAAAGATTTATGAAAAAGCCACAGCAGTTAGTAGGGCTGAAGTCCATAGGCTTGCTTTTTATGAACACTGTACTTCCACCCTCATGGTTTTTTAGTTTTATTGGAGAAAGGCATATGTAGTTGTGCATGGAACACGATGCTTGGTTGAATGTGGACTAATTATAGCACTACAAAGTGGAGTTTAGTCAGAGCACCTTAGTTTTATTCCTCTAAGTTTTGCATAATTATGGGGTTTTTAAGTTTATGGAAAATAAGAAAATCTTTCCAGTGACAATTTTTTTTGTTCATTTTACAAATTAACTTACTAATTCAAATATAGTCCAGTATTTCTAGACCATAATTGATTCAGAGTCAATTAGGGTACATCTTCCTTGGCGGTAAAGTAGAACCTTCTCATGCCATGGTGTGGGATCTGGCTGAGCAGCTGTGAATTGTGAGAAGTTGAGATCTGCCATTGCCAGGAACATTTTCAGTAACTTTAAGAATTTGATATTATTAGGTAAGATGACTGCATTCCCCATGTATTTGTGGCAGTTCTGTGTTCTTTAGGCACTTGCTCTTCCTAGTGTAACATCACGTATTATCTCCCTAACAATGCCTCAAGTTTCAATGTCTAGTTTGTATAAAATAATGAGCTTTTGAGTTCAAAGACTGTGTGGAAACTTTGTGATTTGTCAGCTGAGATGTATACATGGAATGGTATGAGCACCTTCAGAGCTGCTGTATAGTATTTTATTGTAGCATAAATATTGGTGAGGAATCTGAATTGCTAGCTTTTTCTCCTTTAAATTTGACACATAGCTAAGCAAAAAAGACATTTTCCTGTTTATCAAGTTTTTGTGAGGAATGAAACAAATAATTCTCATTTATAATAAAAACTATATATATTATATATATTTTCTTCTGAATAGCTGAGAATGCATCAATTGGATGGTACAAAATCAAAATGGCTTTTTAAAACTGAAATTTAAAAAATAAATTCAGCATATA
>VZRX01004215.1:0-29272 GCA_013398075.1 Notiomystis cincta | reverse complement strand
CTTCCTTCCGCGCCTTCCTCTCTTTATCCATGTCTGGATCAACTGTTTTCATTCTCCATGCAGAATGGGAATCCTCAGGAAAAAGAACTCCTTGAATCTGTTCTCACCATCAGCAAAGGTTGCTGAAATGAACTTGAAGCCACATGAAGCAGGATCAGAAGTAAATGACAATAAAGGCAATGTAAATACTCTGCTTTTCCAAGCCAAGCTCAGCTGCCCTTCAGAAACCTTTAGAAAGTGGAGTGCCTTTAAGGAGATTTTAGTGGTTTTCTAATCAGACCTCAGTAAAGCCCTGCAGACTCAATACTTGCAGTCAATTGCTTTATGTTTGCTTTATAAAACAAACAGCAGCCAAGAACTGGTATCCTTAATTGCATCCTTACTAAAACCTGAAGAGGTAAATAAACACAAATCTAGAGATAACAAGCACATGCCTTTCAGGTAGGTTTGCACATGGACATGGAGCAACTGCTCAGGACAGAAGGGAAGCAGAGCTGGAGATCATATCAAAGCTCCCTAATTAATTGTGGTGGTCTCCTGCACTCCTGTGTATTCCTGGCCATCTCCACCTGATGCAGTTTCCATAGCATCCCTTTGGCCACAGGTCCTGAAGAGGTGGGGAGAGACTGGAGTCAAGTGTGTGCTGGTACTATCACACATAAACATGATTTACTTAATCTTCAAATGTCAAAAGAAAATGTATAAACGTCAGGCTTGGCTGGCAATAGCAGTTGTAGGTTGGACATTCAATAATTAGAGAGTCAGTAAATACAAGGCTATTTTTTTGCCTTGTTTGCTCTTAGTATCTCCCTGCTCTTTTCCCACCAAGCACTTCTCTTTCCAACCCAGCAACAATTTGAATAATTTTTGTTCTGGTTCTGGGAAGTTCTAACAACAAACTTCAAACTTTAGTAGGAAGCAAGAAATGGGGCTTGGAATTTTTTTCTTGAGAACAAATTTGCAGAGCAGTAGCAGGAAAATCTTATTTATAAAGACATAACAGAAAACGGAAGATGACATTCAAACATATTTAGTGTCTGGGCAAATTCATAACATGAATGCATTAAGATTGTGGTTTACTACTGAAGGAATAAAAAAGTGAGAAAGGGTCAATGGATATGTTGGTTCTCCCCATTGAAAAAGTGACTGAAAAATATTTTTCATTTAGAAAGCAAACAAGGAAAAAATCTCAACTTTGCAGAGTTGAGTAAACCTTGCTACCAATTCCTGGCACTCTTCTTGAATCTAAATGAGAAGTGAACATTGCATTGGTTTGTGTGTTCACCCTCTGCAGTCACACAGCAAAGGAGGAAAACAAAGTTGTGCCATCTCTGTATTTGATCTAAAAGCTCTGGTTTGTTTTGGGAAAAGGAGAGAGAGAGTAGTACAGATGGACCAAGTTAGAAAAAATCATCATGCAATGATTCCTGAAAAATTCTGAGCTTGCATGCTCCTTTCCAGACCTACATGTGTAAAAATTACCTTCTGTTTCAAAACTGCAAGACCCCATAGACCCCAAAGGCAGTCACTCTCTGGTCCTTGGTGTTTGGTGCCTGGAGGGTGGCTGGGCAGTGCAGGCATCCCATGGATGTGTTGGGAGGTTGCACAGGTCCTTGTTCTCACCTCCCTTCCCGGGCCATGGGACAAGAGCCCTCCTGAGAAAGCCCATTGCTAACATAAATCAGCGCTGCTCCAACCATCCCACTTGAGTTTTGCTTGCTTACAAACAGTTTCATTTCCCTGATGCCAAAATTTCCCCAATGTGGGTGGCAGTGCCCTCCCCATTGCTGCCTAGCTCAAGTCAGAGCTGTTTCAACCATCCCCTTTGAGTTTTGCTTCCTCACAAAGGGTTTCAGATCCCCGTCACTTTGTGGGTGGCAGTGCCCCACTGCACATTCCTGGCGAGAGCACTGGGCACAAAGATCAAAGTTGGGAAGTAAGTTTTGGGGGAGGAATGCTCTCAGCCACCTCTATAATGTAAGGCAGGATGCCACACCATGCTTCAGCCAGACTCATGCACAAAGCATGAAGACCAAAGGGGCTCTTCATCCTCCCCGGCCTCAGTGCGAGTTGAAGACCAGAATGAAAGTTTCAAATGAGGTTCACAAGGCCCTGTTGTGTCTTACTTCTGAGTGTTGCAGCATGCATGATGGCAAGTCAGGGTTTGTTATCTATCAAGGGCCTCCACCCTGTCACCCCAGCAATAAAGCTAAAGGATTTGAGGGACACAGCAGGGATGACAATGAAAGGTCGTTGCAGTTAATATGCCTTTGGTCTGACTGGAAGACAGTGCCCCCAAACATGCCATGCCTATAAGGGGTTGGAAGTGCAGGATCCTGATGCTCTGGATGTCATGAGGGGATGTGCTTGGACCCTCCCAGTGCAGAGACTGCAAAGTGCTGCCGGGACTGCCCCATCCCTGACACCACAGCCCCCAAGCCCATCCCACCACATTCCTCTGGCACCAAACCCTTGTTTTCCCTCTACTCATCTAGAATCTGTTCATGAATAGAAGGATTTTGGTTTTCTTTTGGGAGTTGGATGGCACCTCTGGATCATCTGAGAGACCTGGACATGGTGATGTCTGTTAGTGGGAACTGAAATTCATCTTTCCAGATAATGTTCCTGCTCATTCCTGTGCACCTGGGAGGTTGCTGAGATATTGCTGCTAATGGAGTTCTACCACCTGAAGATCTGAAAATTAATTATATGTTGACTGGTGTGTTTAGCTCTTATCTTTAGATTTCTGGTCCTTTGCACACATGAGACTGAGCAGACAAGTTTATCAGATCTTCTGGATCTTTGTATTTTTCATTTGGTAGCACTATATTGACTATAGGCATTCTTTTCATTTCTTCATATAAATGAAGTCATTGCACAGCTCCTGGAAAGAGTAGTGTATCTGGGAGAAAAATTATTTTATTAAGTCTGACATAAATTAAAGATATTTGTGCCTTTGACTACAGCTACAAAATTTTTTTTGCTTCTTGTTCTCTTATGTGATTCTTTTATGTCAGACAAGATGGTAATGTACATAAATTAAATTTTATATAGTCTGTCAAGCTTCATAGCAGGTGGTGTTTTGTCTTACTACACCATGGACAGAATGTGTTGGGATCAAAGCATATCTCACTGCACAGGAGGAAGCCAAGAAACTCTCTCCTTCATGACAGGTGATAAATGATTTCAACATTTGGGCAAGGTGGTTGCCTTTACCTGGAAAATCAGAATTGGCAATGGTAATTAAAGAAACTGTTCATATAGAGACATCAATGCTTGAGTGTTAGGAGCAGCCTGGGACTGCTGTGGGGAACAGGGATGTTCATCAATTCATTACAAACTGGATGGAGAGAGCTGGCCTCTCCTGCTCTGCAGACCAGGCCATCAAAATAAATGTGTATGATTTACAACTGCAGAGAATGTGAGTTATAATTTTATTATTGCAAAACTCCAGAAGAGATAAATTATGTTTCCTAATAACATGGCTTTCTCCAGGAAAGTACAGCATAAATGCAAATGAAATGTTCTGTGAAAATGTAATAATCTCAGAAAAAACATAACCCAAATCCTTAGAAAAACAAAGCCAGCAAACTATGATATTGCATTTCTTTATCAGAAGGCCTGATTGTAATTATTTTGAGAATTTCTGTTCTGAAGGAGCAAAACCATTTCGTTTGGACTTCATTATTGGATTCTCCATTATTTAATTATTTAATTATTCATTATTCATTTCAGTAAACTCTTGTGCCATGATACAAGACATCTTATTGCATCAGTCACAGAGTGGCTGTGCTGCACCAGGCAAGTGTCCACCCAGCCAGCAGTGGATGCTGGTGGTGAGGAGCAGCTAAATTTGGGGGGAGGGCTGTTCCTGGGAGCAGCCCCATGGTTTGGGCCCTCTGTAGGATGAGGCACCAGGGTTGGTGTTTGTGCTGCTCTGCCTTGTGGTGGCAAAGCCCTCCTGCCCCCAGCATTTTCTGAGGGGCTTGGCAGTACCACTTTCACTGCTGTGGAAGCTGCAGTCTGGATCTGGGAGCTGCAATTCACTCCCAGTAACAACAGGAGAGAGGTTTGGATGAAGAGAGGAGGACAGGGACTTCTCCTGCCTGTAAGCAGCTTTAGAAGATGCAGTACCAAAGATTCTGGTGTCTTGTCTACACTACAGCTCCTTGTGCTCTACACAGCTGAATGGCCTTGACCTACTCCAGTGACCTACTCCTACAGCCTTGACTCTCACCTGAGAAGCACCAGAAAGGTGAGTTTGCATGGCTGTGTGCAGGTGACAGAGGTGGGGCCAGGCAGCCCAGGCACACAGGAGATATCCCCTGTGATAGCAGGGACCGAGGTGCCCTTGTCATGTGCACCCTTCCCAGAGCCTTCACTGCACCACCACCTGCTCTGGCATTAAAATGATTGGTCCTGTTGGCCAGGGGTGTATCTCCCTTTTGACAGCTAATTTCGAAGACCTCTCACTTTTAAAGTGAGAACATCAGCAACAAAAGAAAAAAAATGACTATTCCTACAGACTGATCATTCCTTTTCTGTGTTCAACAGCAGTGCAGTAAACTGGAGGTACATGCAGGTACCACATTCCCAGTCTCCAGAGGGTTTTAGGAAGCCTGGAGCACAGCCACGATTCCTTCCCAAAATTACCATGAGAAATCAGCATCCTAAAGTACTATGTTTAAGCATTGAAACAATGCACTTGCACCGTCCCATTCATTGGATTTATTAAAACAATAAGTATTGAAAATACCAGGAAGGAGAAATGCAGTGCTGGTGTGAATTTAGGAGGCTCACTGCTGGAGCTCATGTAAGCCCTCCTGTTTTGCACACAAGGGATACAGCCTGGAGACTTCACTTTCCAGAGTGGCTTTTTGAAATGGAAGGGGTGAGCTTAACAGGGTGGGTCCATCCAGTTCCAAAGTCATTCCAAGGAGATTTCCAAGCTGGCAGAAGATTACTGACCTCAACCAAGTCTTGCAGAAGCTGTAGCTACCCAGGCTCTCAGTGCACCCAAGGGGAGGTACAGCTGAGGAGGGAATGAAGCACCCACAACTGCCTTAGGCAATCAGTTCCAATGCTCACCACCCTCACAGTAAAGAATTTCTTCCTAATATATAATCTAAGCCTACCCTCTTTTAGTTTAAAGCCATCACCCCTTGTCCTATCCCTATATGCCCTTTTGAAAGTTCCTTTCCAATTTAGTTCTCTTTTCAGGCACTGAAAGGCTGCAATAAGGTTGCCTTGGAGCCTTCTCTTCTCCAGGCTGAACAATCCCAATTCTCTCAGCCTTTTGTCCTGTGAGAGGTGTTCCATCCCCCTAATCATCTTCATGTCCCTCCTCTGGACTCTCAATGCCAGCTCCAGCCCTGAGCACTCCCTGGTGTGTCAGGTGTAGCATGTGCTGTCAGCTGGCTCCTAGAAGCCATTCCCTCTGGGAGGAGAGGAACACGGGTTCACAAAGTGATTTGATTTTCCTTGTTTGTTAAGGAAGCAACATTTCTCCCTGTGGATGGATGTGGAGTGTCTCCAGGGCTCAGTTTCTCCCTGGGCCACTGATTCTCACAGCAATGTGCTTCAAACCTCACCCTGGGCTGGGGGTGCAAGGCTCCAGCCACCCCTGTGGAGATGGGGACAGTGAGGTGTTTTTGTGCTCTCTGCTGCAGTTTAAGGAGTCCCCCAGCCATTTCTGCTGTTGTTCTGACTCCAGTGTGCTCACCCTGGGGTTGAGATCAAGGATGTGGCATTTTAAAACTCCCTGACTTTGTTATGAACTCTCTTTAACTTGCACATGCCTTTATGTCCTTCAATGAGGAGCAGTCTTTCTGAGCCCTTTCTTCTCTTTCCTTATGCTGCCTGTAGCTCTTCCTTCAGTGCTCATAACCCTGTCAGACCCTTATCAGCTGGTGCAGCTCTGTCCAGCTGAAAATTGATTATTGCCATTTGCCTGGGGCTGGTTGTCCTTTCATCTTGCACCACAGCATTTTTCATGGCTCCTGTAAAAAAGCCCCTTGCCTCTAATGGTGCTGTCACCATGCTCCTCTCTCATGCTGTGCACCACAGGTTCATGCTGATTCTCCCCCAGAAAAGGTATTCTGTTGTAACTCTTTTCCCAAATGCTGAGCTCAGCTGTGGCTTGCCAAGGTATGTACATGGTATGTGGTTTTCAGAGTCTCCCACTGCAGTAGGCTGGGCTTTACCTTCCCTTTGAGGGCTCTTTTCAATCTCTGTGCATCCTTGCATCAGTCTCAGCCTGTTGTGATTGACCTCCTTTGCTGGGAAATCCTAATTCCTTGCTGCAGAGTGAATTCTGCTTCTTGCAGTAGCCTCCAAGTTCTGTCCCAGGCAGCAATTCCAAGAGAGGCTCCTGCCAGGGGTGTGTTCCTGAAGTTCCAGGAGCTGTGCTGTAGCTTTGGCTCTGCTAAGTGAGGGCAAACTTTCCTTTTCTAGCCTCTGTTTGATAACCTCTTATTTATCTTTTTAGCTTTCAGAAGAAGTAGAGAGCTCACATTTCTACAGTGATTCCTTTGCCCAGCAGAACTGAAGATTATTTGGAACCACCAATGAAAGGCTCTTTCTCCTGCCTCTTCTGCCTTTGTCTTGCAAGCTCTGTCACCCCTTACCATGATCACTCTCAGTACACCACAGTTTAGACCCTTTTCTTGTATATTTTTCAACTCCAGCATGCTTCAGCTCTGTCAGGACTTTTTGCACCTTTGGTCTCACATAAAGAATGTTTTCTGTATGTTTTGCTCCTGAGGCTGTGTACTGATGCTCTTGCTACCCCCCAAAAATCCCTTTTTTCCTCACTTATCCCAGCCCAAGTAGCAGCCAAGGAGGATGGTGAATACTTTGGCTTTCCAGGACCTGTCACCTCTCTGTGCCCTGAGCATCCACTGCAGCCTGTGGGGCCCCAGGAACTTGACCAGCTGTGGGGCTGGTGTGTGTGACTGGCTTTTCTTCTGGGGCCCTTGGCCGTGCACAGCACTGAGGCTGCAGAGCATCTCTCCTTGTAGAGAAGAAGCCAAATCTCTCTTTTCCAAAGGTAATAACGAGGCAGTGGTTTAAAGTGCTTTTCTCAAGCTCAAAGGTAATTAAATTTATAACTGCAAGGGTCTTTAATCTCTTTCTTTACCTGAAGCCTGCCTCTGATTTACAGTTGAAGTTTAAGGCATATTCTACATTAGAAAGATATTTCTGCTTCTATTTGGGAAAAAAAACCAAAATCTCAAAAAATTGCATAAGATGCCAAAGCTTTACCCACACCAAAATCCATAACAAGAGCTATTTAATTCCTTATTCTAGGCTAATATTATGGTGGAATAATTAAATTCATATGTCCATTTGGACTGAATAAAGGACAGGACTCTGAGGAACTTGAGAGAGCTTCACTTCTGCTGTGGAGACCAAGTGGCAAAGCATCCAGCTGACAAGGACCAGGCACCAGATTTGCCCCTGGTGCAAGGTCACAGCATACAGGAAAAGCTACAGAGCATTTCTGGCTTTCATCAGGGGAGGACCCAGCCCTGGGCTGTCTCATTCCACAGTCTGAATTCAGCATTCTGCAGTTTTGGTATCTGCCAGCATGGGTCCAATATTGCCTTGAGGCCAGGTCCTCATGCAGCCGTGTGGGCACATCCTTGTGGCTCTGCTCCACCTCCTCCAGGAGCTCCTCCAGGATCACAGGGACCTGTGTGTGTAAAGCTGGAGACCAGCATGGATTTCAGTGCCATTAGGGAGTGCTCAGAAAGGACTTGTTCCTGGCTCTGTCCAGGTGGGAGGTTTGGCTGGGATGTGGTGAAGCTGGGATTGCAGTGAATTGGCCAAAATGACCAATTGTCTGAAGAGCTACCTGCAAAGAGGTATTAAAATGCACAGCCCTGCAGCTGAGGGTGCAGGCTGAGCATCTGACCATTCCACTGTAGTGACTTTTGTCCTAATAATAACTTAAATGGTTTCCTAAACATTAACTTGAACTTGCTCAAGGGAATGGACTTTCTTTCCTTATAATAATTTCACATGAAGTACAGCATGAACATTGGAGGGTAACTGGAGTTAATGTCAATTATGAATCACCAATTTCCTGCTCTAAATAACATTTCTTCTCAGCAACTTCCCATGTGATGAGCTGCCCTGAAGATTTAACCCAAACTGGTTAGTTGAGACTGAATTTTATTTAGTGGTTCTAAACAGGAGATGTTGTACAGGGAGTGGCCACACAAACCCAAGCCATAGGCAAATGATTTCACTTTAATTTTTTCATAGTAAATAGCATAGAAAAACATCTTCTCCACTTTGCTTATTGCATTTTTACTGCAAGAAAATAATATTGTGTGGGTATTGGCAGGAGTCTGCAATAAAATAAGGTTACTATTGTTAGTAGCTGATTGTATCTTGCCAGATCAGTTTTACAGCTCTGAGCAAATTTATGGGTAGTTTTTTGTCATTATGAAAATGTTCTTCAAACCACAATCATAAATTCATATTATCCTGAGGAAGGCAATGATGCTTTTCTCAACTGAGTGGAGATATTCCTGCTACCTTAGAGTTTTCTCCATCTTGTGCAAACCATCCTAGAAATGAAGCTACAGTCTGATGCTTGGTGACATGCAAGCCTCAAGGGAGCCCTCAGGATCTGACCCTAGCTGAGGAAAGCCACTTCAAACCACATTTAGAATCCTTAACCCCCAGTTAGTTCAAGCAAAACTTCCAGCTGTGCTGCCAGGTGCTGTTTAGGACTTTCTGACCTCTTGAGAAACACTGGGGACAGGAATAAGCAGAAATGTTACTGTTTGTGGTTTGGGATAATGGGGTAGAGAGATCAGTGTTGATGCCCAAGGTGCACCACACATCACCCACGTGGGGATACCAATGCTGGAGAAATTTCCACATGTAAGCTTCCACATTCTTTGGTACTCAGATAAACATCTGACATCTTACAAGTGTTCACAGAGATCCTTTCTGTCTCTATCAGGTGGAAGACACATGCTGCAAGCTGCACACTGCACATCAGGTGTCATTACCCCTCAGTGTTTGATGCAAAACTTTCCCTGCAGCCTTGGAAAAAAGTGTGATTTTTAACACTGACCTACGTGCAACTGTAGATAGTTAGCAGGTATGTGAAGCATCTACTGCATGTGCTTACAAGATAATTTGAAACAACCTTAAAGGTGGAATTCATCTGCCCTAACCAAGGCATCCAACAGCTGGATGACTAAATTAAGATGGCTCTTGGCTCCTTCTGTTATTAATAGAGAAAAACAAGTACTGCCAAAAGGCAGTCCCACCTCATCCTGTCATGAACAAAACGAGCAGTACCTGTTTGTTGTTTCCACTGACCATGAGAGGAGCTGAAACTGAGACAGGAAAGGTGGATAAAGCTCACAAGTGTCTGTAGAACTGCTGGTCCATGTTGCTGAAACTCAGGGAAATACAGTAGCTTTCCTCTTTCTCCATTAGGCAAAGGACCAGAGAGGCACAACCAGTCACCCCAAAGGGGGTGAGGACAGGGGTCAGGGGACAACAGTCTCTTCTAGGGAAAAGGCATCTGCCTTCCAGCACCCTGAAGGTAGAACAGAGATATTTCTCCTCTCTTCTTTATGAGTTTCTCGTAGAATTGAGTTTTTTTTGTTTCTTGGCCCTGATGTTAGTGTCTCCATGCAGCTTTTCATCCAGCTGCTCAAATTCAATCAATTTTAACAGCAAGGCTGAGATCTCACAGAGAAAACTGAGTTTGTAGACAATTTCTTGGACATGTAAGGAGATGTGGTGCTTAGGCAGGAGTGTTGCATCCTACTGCTGTCCTGCAGAGGGAAACCAAAGCACCCACAGTTTGCAGTCTGAGAAGACAGAGAACATATTTGCTGTCCAGTGAGGGTGTGCTGCCCCTTGTTCAGCCAGCAGTCTTGTAGGGGGTTTAAAAGCAGTTGAAAAAATTATGGGAGGGAGAAAAGTGTTGAAGAATTTGACTACACATAATCAAGAGATGTGGGGATCAAGGAGCTGATGGTTATGAAGGGGAAAAGCCTGAGGGGTAACCATGAGGGACACAGGGTACAGATGTGTAGGAATCCAGGCTTCTTCACCCTTCCTGCACAAAGTGTCCATCAGGATCTTGGACAGTGCAGGGCAGCCTGGCTCAGGCTGAGGGCAGGGCAGTGACCTCATGTGCTGGGGTCTCTCAGGAAAACCTTCCTGTGCCAGAGCACCTCCTGCCTGTCCCAGACATGGCCAAGACATTGTTCACCAAGATCTCCCCTTGGCACAAGGTTCTCATTCTCAGGCTCCCCAGCTTGTCTTTTTTAAGCACTGATTCTCCACTAATTTGTGCCTTGTGGGCAGCAGACCTCAGGGGACCTGACCAATTGCTTCTTCCTGCTGAGGGAGCTGGGGGACAACAACTTCTGGTCTTTCTGCAGCTGCATTTTCAAGTCAGACTAAAGCCTAAGTGTTCCCCACAGACAATATGTCTTTCTGAATTTTGTCTTTAAATTAATAAGCATGTAGTTTAGACCTATTTTTCACAGTTTTCTCCATAGCAGCCTTATCCCCCAGATGATGAGAGCCTTGCTGTAATAATAGTATTTGTGTAAATTGCTGAATAAATATTTCCATTTACTGTTTCTTGACAACACACATTCATTAATACATATAAACATTGAAAGAAGAGACCCATTTAGTTTACAGAAGATTATGTGTTTTTAGGCATTTAAATATCCTTGCATAACAAATCTGAGATAAAGCACCATGGGGAGAAAGAAGAGATGAAAAGCACTGAGTGCCTAAACAGACTTTTGTGCCACCTGCTCCTGTATTGCTGTATGTGGTTATGTAGTTTTAATTATTGGGAATATTATTTGCCTATTAATTTTTAAAAACTTTACCTATTAATTAATGAAAAATATTAAAATTTATTATTAAAATTATATTAAATAGTTCCTCTAGGAATTCTGAATACCTTTTCCATATACAAAGTATAAATTAATTATATAAGTATTACTTTTTTTTGTTGCAGCAGATTGCCATTACAATGCTTTCAGTTCCCCCTACATTCACAACTATGAGAGGAATACTGATGGCCAACCCCAAATACAAACCCTCCTTCATCAATTCAATAATGGAACAAAGCCTGGCCTTTCNAGTACTGCCAAAAGGCAGTCCCACCTCATCCTGTCATGAACAAAACGAGCAGTACCTGTTTGTTGTTTCCACTGACCATGAGAGGAGCTGAAACTGAGACAGGAAAGGTGGATAAAGCTCACAAGTGTCTGTAGAACTGCTGGTCCATGTTGCTGAAACTCAGGGAAATACAGTAGCTTTCCTCTTTCTCCATTAGGCAAAGGACCAGAGAGGCACAACCAGTCACCCCAAAGGGGGTGAGGACAGGGGTCAGGGGACAACAGTCTCTTCTAGGGAAAAGGCATCTGCCTTCCAGCACCCTGAAGGTAGAACAGAGATATTTCTCCTCTCTTCTTTATGAGTTTCTCGTAGAATTGAGTTTTTTTTGTTTCTTGGCCCTGATGTTAGTGTCTCCATGCAGCTTTTCATCCAGCTGCTCAAATTCAATCAATTTTAACAGCAAGGCTGAGATCTCACAGAGAAAACTGAGTTTGTAGACAATTTCTTGGACATGTAAGGAGATGTGGTGCTTAGGCAGGAGTGTTGCATCCTACTGCTGTCCTGCAGAGGGAAACCAAAGCACCCACAGTTTGCAGTCTGAGAAGACAGAGAACATATTTGCTGTCCAGTGAGGGTGTGCTGCCCCTTGTTCAGCCAGCAGTCTTGTAGGGGGTTTAAAAGCAGTTGAAAAAATTATGGGAGGGAGAAAAGTGTTGAAGAATTTGACTACACATAATCAAGAGATGTGGGGATCAAGGAGCTGATGGTTATGAAGGGGAAAAGCCTGAGGGGTAACCATGAGGGACACAGGGTACAGATGTGTAGGAATCCAGGCTTCTTCACCCTTCCTGCACAAAGTGTCCATCAGGATCTTGGACAGTGCAGGGCAGCCTGGCTCAGGCTGAGGGCAGGGCAGTGACCTCATGTGCTGGGGTCTCTCAGGAAAACCTTCCTGTGCCAGAGCACCTCCTGCCTGTCCCAGACATGGCCAAGACATTGTTCACCAAGATCTCCCCTTGGCACAAGGTTCTCATTCTCAGGCTCCCCAGCTTGTCTTTTTTAAGCACTGATTCTCCACTAATTTGTGCCTTGTGGGCAGCAGACCTCAGGGGACCTGACCAATTGCTTCTTCCTGCTGAGGGAGCTGGGGGACAACAACTTCTGGTCTTTCTGCAGCTGCATTTTCAAGTCAGACTAAAGCCTAAGTGTTCCCCACAGACAATATGTCTTTCTGAATTTTGTCTTTAAATTAATAAGCATGTAGTTTAGACCTATTTTTCACAGTTTTCTCCATAGCAGCCTTATCCCCCAGATGATGAGAGCCTTGCTGTAATAATAGTATTTGTGTAAATTGCTGAATAAATATTTCCATTTACTGTTTCTTGACAACACACATTCATTAATACATATAAACATTGAAAGAAGAGACCCATTTAGTTTACAGAAGATTATGTGTTTTTAGGCATTTAAATATCCTTGCATAACAAATCTGAGATAAAGCACCATGGGGAGAAAGAAGAGATGAAAAGCACTGAGTGCCTAAACAGACTTTTGTGCCACCTGCTCCTGTATTGCTGTATGTGGTTATGTAGTTTTAATTATTGGGAATATTATTTGCCTATTAATTTTTAAAAACTTTACCTATTAATTAATGAAAAATATTAAAATTTATTATTAAAATTATATTAAATAGTTCCTCTAGGAATTCTGAATACCTTTTCCATATACAAAGTATAAATTAATTATATAAGTATTACTTTTTTTGTTGCAGCAGATTGCCATTACAATGCTTTCAGTTCCCCCTACATTCACAACTATGAGAGGAATACTGATGGCCAACCCCAAATACAAACCCTCCTTCATCAATTCAATAATGGAACAAAGCCTGGCCTTTCCCTGAACTGCATTCCTGTGCATCCCACTCCCTGTAACTGCTTGCAGCAAAAGGGTAAAATGTTTTTGTCTGTGCATGAGGATCTACATTTAAAGATTGTCCTTGCATTTTGCTCCTTTACTGGTCTTTGCAGACACAGCCAGCACAGACACCAAGCACTGCCGGTTCTGACAGCACATTTGATGATTTTGAGGTCTGTACCTGCTGTCTCAGAAGGTAAAAATTGGCTGGAGGAGACTACAAAGTGACAGCACTGGGAAACTCTTAAGATGAAAATGAAATATTGAGTTTCCTGCACAAGTTTCAATGTATTTCACGACACATGTGTGGTGGAGAGGTGAAATCCTGCTCCTTTGAAGAAGGAACAGGGGGATTGATGACAGCAAACATTTGGGTCCCACTGAACTGCAGGTCATGGGATCCAATGCTTCTCTGAGGACAAACATGACTTGTAGGTCATATGGTGGTGGTGGTGGAACAAAGAATAGGGTAGCAGGACTCCAATGCATTTTATGGGCATTGAACTAGGGAGGGTGGTAGAACTCCATGCAGTAGTGGACCTCCATCTCTTCAAATTTACATCCTGAGACTACAAGGAAGGGATTCAGCTCACCTGACTTGTCTATTTTAAAATATATATATATATACATATATTTAGTTCAACTGAGTCAGCAGAGTCAGCTGAGTCAGAGAGAAAAACTGCTGTTGATACCAATCTGAATTGGGCCTGTACTGAAAGTAATTTGGAATGGAAACTCTACATTTGCTTCTGGAAGAGCCTAAATTTAGTTTTCAGGCAAATGCTTCTAAGTGAGATAAACTTCTTTTGAAGGAAACTCAGATCAGAACTGATGGGAGCAGAATACCTTAAATCTTCAGGAAATATTATCTTATATCTGGGGTCATCTCAGATGTCTAGAGGTCTTTGAAAACTGAGCTCTGAGCTCCTGTGCTTTCTGCTTTTATTTGTTTCTTCAAAATGTCTGGTTTTATGGGTGGGATTAAGTCACAGCCTTTGAGAGAGGCTAAAGATTTATGAACAGCTATGAAAAAGTTATGGGCCACAGTGTTCCTGAGGTGGGGGGAATCTACATTAGATGTTTCTACTGTTGTGCTTGTGATCATGTGCAAGTTCATTCAGCAGGCCACAATGAGAGTGTCAGTTTATAAGTCACCAGACTGTGCAGTCAATTAATTGCTGATTAACTTCCACTGGCTGCCAAACAGAGTCTGGAAGCTGAAGATTAAAAAAATTGAAAGTCACTTTTGCTGATTTTCGTCTACTAAGAATTTATGTTGTGGTAGCAAACTGCTGAGCATTATATCTGAAAAAACCCACTGTTTGAGGAATTATTGATAATTGTTGAGTATTCTTAGCACCCAACAAAAAAATTAATACAGATATTGTCACCTCCAGATGACACAGAGACTGGAAACCTAAGCAGTGCCAGTAAAAAACCCCTAAAGCATCATTTTCAGTGAGGGCCACGAGTAGGACATCTACTGTCTCCTGGAGCATTTCACCCAGGAGCTACTTTGTCTTGCACATGGCAGGTTCTTAGTGAAAGTAACCAGGGTATTTAAATCACCTTCTTGCCAGTGGAAAAAGACACACAGACCACAGCAGCACAAGGATCAAAGGGCCAACAGCCCCCATTTAAAAGGAGGGTGTTGGCTAAATGAAAAAAGTTTCTGTGTGTAGTGTCTCTGTTTGAGGTGAGTTCTGTGCCAGGGAAGCAGCCTCAGTCTGTGGTCACAGCCAGCTGAAGGTGCTGCTGAGCTTTGCCACCACCCTCCCTGGGTGCTGGGACACTTATGGTCAGGGAGAGAAACCCAAGGGTGACTCAAGGGGAAAAACACTGTAAACACTGAATATGAAGGGGAAAATCTACAGCAAAACTCATGTCCTAAGAATTTCAGTCCTAAGTGGGTCATTTGTTTATCCCACCAGTCAAACCTGGCTGTGCAGCAAAGCAAGCCAAAGAAAGTCTCCTTTATTGTTTCCATGATGCTTGCTCATCTAAAAGCCATTCCCCTTTTAGATTATTCTATTTTTAAGGCATAATTCCCATCTGTTCTTTGATCTTATATCACATAAGACATTTAGCTAATAACATCATCCATCAAATACCAACTTTCCTTTAGAGTTCAAACACAATCGACACAGAACCCTGTCCATCTGCTGGCCAGTGCCTCTGAACACATCCAGCCTCTGAATGGCCAGCTATGTTGCCTATTTTTTAATTAACCAGCTTAGGTCACAATCCTGCAGGATGACTAGGGGGCACTCCTCAGGGAAGTGAAATACCCTCTTCTGTGGAGAAGTGGGTTTGGTGCATCCAGAGTTGTGATGTGCTTTTTTGTAAAAGGGATTTTCCAGTGGAGGAGTTTGTTTTTTTTTTTTTTTCTTTTTTTTAGGCAAAACATCATAATATTTTATAAAAAATTTCAAGGATAACTGCTTTCAAACTTGGCATTCTTCAGAGAAAGGTCTGTAAAACAAAAAGACAATGTTTCCTTCTCTGAGCAGACTTCTGAGTTTATTTGACAGAAACTTCAGAATTTCAGGGCAGGTTGTCTGATGCAGGGGAATTGCAGATTTGCAGACAAGTATTTGTACAGAAAATGCTCGCCTGCTTACCCAACAGGAGAGCCAAGGAATGTCAGATGATTTAGTTGACCAATTGTAGTGAAGCAGCCCATCTTGAATCAAGGATATATGAGATCAATCACAGTTAAAAAAAGCCTAAGAAAAACTGTTCAGAAAAAAAAAAAGGAGATTTATGAGTAATCCAGGGAGCAGGTAGTTTTTCTGTGAGTATTTTCCAAGTGCAAATTCTTTAAATCATTACTGTCAGATTCTTCACTTAGCTCCATTGCCTTGCTTCTGAGCAGTTTGCTTTATCTTGGACATGGTGCATTTGTTTAGGAAGGAATTTGATTCAGGATTTATATTCCACTGGCTTGCACATGCCACAGCGTCCTTATCTCCAGATCTGAAACAATAACAGCAATTAAAAAAGCACCTACATTTCCTTCTATTTCCTGGCTTGCCAATAATAAGAAGTCCCTGCAGAGGGGAGCTTGGCTGTTGGTGTTTTGTGATTTCTCAGATAACAAGAGCTTCACATTTCTGTGGAATTCCCATTTGCCAGCGAGCTGCTGCTGCTGCTGCCCTGATTGATATATGACTGCAATGGCACTTTTCCATTTGACATTCCCCCTCTCTCCCTCTCTCTCCCTCTCTCTCTCAAACAACAGCCCTAACTTTTGTGTGTTGCAAATATAAAAGGCAAGCCATGTGACAGAGGGACAGAAGAACAAAAGCATTTGGAAGTAACAGGACCTCTTTTTAGCTCTCCGAGGAGTTCGAGGGGAGGAAGGAGTGGTGCATTTTCCAAAGGTAAGCATGCAAATAAGAGTTTACACGGACTTAAAGTGAGTGCTTAATCTCTTTATCTGACAAAGACATGTTCTCCTTGTACCGTTTCTTAAATTAAACTGTGTGTAAGTGGAACCAACACAGCTCTAGTCCCTGTGTCTCCTTATCCTTGAGTCCTTTTCTCCTGCCTGAAGGTTGCCTGTATGTGGTCAAAGAGGTAGCCCAGGGTGATTCTGAGCAACTTGGATTCTTGTGGGCATGCTGAGCTCCAGCCTGCAGCTCTCTGCTGGTCCTAGCTGTGTGGCTTTGCAGTGAATGGACGTGCTGGGCTGCCCTGGATTCACCGAGAGAGCGCTGCTATCGCCAGCACCCTCTTTGTCCCACTACAACAGGGCTCTACGAACACGGGCAAGCCCGCTACTTTAAAGTGGGACTGTTTACTTTTATCACTACTTACGCCTGCTGTTCTCTCGCCAGTCATCTGCCGGAGCGCTCAGAATAATTTGAAACAACAGGCAACATTTATTTCTAGCTTTGCGTCTCACGGTTTTGCGGGAGCGCTCATGCTTCGCACATTATTATTTATCCAAACTTCCGCGAGGCTTTCCAGTGGACCGGACAGCGCTGGCTGCGGATTAGGGCAGATTTCCCAAGCACTCTTTATTGGCTGAGCCGTGCCAGCAGAGGAGAGCCCGGCTGGGCTCTGCCGAGCGCCCGAGGCCGTGACAGGCAGCGCGGCGCGGCGGGGCCGCCCGGGCTCACACGGAGGATGCTGCGCGACCCCCGCCCGCCCGCCGAACCGCGCAGGGAGGCTCCCCTCCGCTCCCGGCACATCGCTTCCCTGCGTGTCAGCGCCAGAGGCACGAGCACGGCTGTTCTCTGGTTCTCCGGGACGAAAGAAGGATTTCCCCGCTGCGAGCGCGGCGACCAAGTGTCAGTGTAGCGTCGCCGCGAGGCTCGGGAACAGACGCTGCCCCGAGAGAGCGCGGCTGAGCAGAGCCCGGCTCCCTGCCGGGTCCTGCGGGATCCAGGTGAGTGAATTCGCCCTGTAAGAGTTCAAGTGAATGGGTCCAGCAGCAAAGAACGGAGTAACAAAGACCAATCTCAGTACTGGGTTAGCTCCTGCTGCAGTGTCACACAGAGGGTGTGCTGGGAGGGCGGTTTTCTTGTGACAAATCTGAATTTGGGTGTGTATGAGTGTGTGTGTGTGTGTGTGTGTGAGTGTGCACTGACTCCCCCGGGACTGCCAGGCAGATTTCTTACCCTACCCTGCAACTTCATTGAAATTTCTCTCATAGCCTCCCCATAACACATCTGATCTGTTTCTGCCTGGGAGAGGTGGCATGGCAACTAACTTCTGTAGATCTTTAGAGATGAAAAATATGTTTCTTATATGCTACATGTTACTTACAGTTCCTAAAGCTTTGTAACAGTGGCTGAGAGGTAGGAACTCAGTCTGTTGGAAAAGGACTGGCAAAAGGTTTTTTAAAACCAGTAATAGGACAAACTCACTTGAAGGCAAATGATTATTTAAAACCAGAAGTGGGGACAAACTCACTTCAAATCAGTACTATAGTGCAGATGTATTTTCTGATAGAAATAACCCAGCTACCTGGGTGGGTAATAATCACAGTGCTGTTAATTGTCCCTCCTCTAAAGAATATAAGAATTCCTACATTTTGGGACCTTTACCTTTTATTTTTCCCCCTTCCTTTTGAATTTCTAATTATGCTCACTTCTGCTCATGCTGTGGGACCTTACTCATATTTGTGAGTACTTATATACATGAAAAAATTCCTGGACCTAAATAGAACTATTTGGTTAGTAATTACTTACCAGCTTGAATCAAGGGTTCCTAATGGGACTTGAATATACATTGATATGCTCTTGCTGCTAATGAAATCTTATTTTGTATTATAAAACAATGATTTAAGACTTTCCAGTTAAAAGCAAGTGTGGAAGGAATAAGTATTTCAAGCTTACGAAGTAAGATGAAATTTGATTTAGGAACAGGGTTTAATTAGGGGCGGATGATGATTATTTACAGACTCATTTCTCTATTTGAAGATGTCCCATGTAAGTTTCCTAGGTCTGTGCAGTGCCTGGTTTGGATCAGATTAATGTGTGCTGATGAGTGGCCTTTGCAGAGCAGGATATTTGTTAAGGACAGTCTCAGGTACTGTTTGCAGTAGCAGTACCTCAGGTAGCTCCTTAGGCACGGCTGATTCCCACAAAAGCCATCTGGAACCCACTGGAACCACCCCTCACACACCACTGAGGCTTTTGGTAGCATCTGCATGGCCAGGGCTGCAGTCTCTCTCTTGCCCAGGTGGGAGTGAAACACCTCCTTGGGAGCTCACTGATGCCTGCTGTGACTCACTTGGCAGGGAGTCCTCCTGTGGCTGCCTTCATTCCCCATTTCTCCTGGGGCTGACTGTGTTCCCTTCCTGGCTTGTCTGCTCTCAGATGCACTGGGAAGTGCTCAAGGTTGTCCTTGGAACTGGGAGAGGACTGACTATCTATGGTGAAAGCTTGCATGAAACCACTGAGACATTCATTTTTGCAACTTGTCTGGTGGATTATTTGTTTAACTGAAAGAAAGCAAAATTCTCTCCACCATCGCTATTGTAATTACAATTATAATATTTGATAGTTGTATTAAAGGTAAAACAAATTTCTCTGCCCTTCTGAGTATGAGTAGAGACTTGTCCCTGTGAGTTTTAGGAAGGTTTTGCTACATGAGACTGTAGCCCCCTGTTATTTGAGCAATCCAGCTCTTGAGTGTGGCTGGAAGCGGCCACATCAAAGAGACACAGAGCCCCTGTGGCAGCAGCTATGGGGTAACTTGTTGGGGCAAAGGATCTTCCCTAACCCCATCAACTGAACTCTCAGAGTCCTGAGGGTTTATAACGCTTCCAAAAACTCTCCAGAAATGAAACCCTTGTGACTGTAACCCCCCCATACACAACAGGTCCTCTTGCTGAGCCCAGCTAAACTTTTGCCCTCTGTGATATCTTGTTCCACCGGATCATTGTCGGTTGTGTAAACACGTGTTTCTTTTCATCAGTGTTAAGTGTTCTGCCTCTCAGCTCCCCTGCCCTTCTCCATGTCCTGGTGTCTCAGGATGGGCTGAACTGCCATGTCCAGATCACCTCTTTCTGCTTCCTGATTTCACACTTGACAGTTCTTTTGCTGAAACTCAGCTCAATGGCAGGAGAAAGGTTTAGTTGGGTCAGGTTAGCTCAGGTGTCAGCCAAAAACACCCCACTTTGACCACACTTCTGTGCATGCACATGAAGAGATGTTGCAGTCTCTGCTGGCTGTGATCAGCTGTTATTTCTTTTTTATACGTGTCAGTGTGGAACATATTAAAATTTCTCAGTAGTGGTATGTTAGGAATCCCTCTGATGCCCCACCTCTAACTTAGCAGAACAATAAAAGCAAGGTTGTAGTAAGCCTTTGAGCAGCTGGTCGTCTATATATTCCTCCTTTTCTCACATAATCTAATTCAGACTATTATCTGGGTAGCAGTGGCACTACCACTTCCAGACACCATCAGTCCTTGTCCTGTTTGCTGGAATTTCATTGTGTGGCACAGAGATCCTTTCGACTACAGGCGAGCGTGGCCTCTCTTCTGCTGTGAGAGTAGGGGGCTGCTGGTGCCATGGAGACACTGGTCCCAGGAATTCCTCCTCCTCATTCCTATTTTTCAGCTTCTCTTTGTTATTTTTCTGGTTGCATCAATCATTGTTACGGCTCACGCTTGTCACATTTCCGTGCTTGTTATTGCTGAGCTGCAGACTGCGCCAGGCCGAGGCAGCACAGGTTTTGTTGCCCTTTAAGACATGTGGGTTGAGGATCTGAGTTAATGCCTCAGCTCTGGTTTGGCAAAGGTTAAGCATACCATGGCAGTGACAATCACATTGCTGTCATAGTAGCACGGCTCAGAGGGAGTGGGACCTCAGGGAACGCTGCTCCCCTTGTTAGAAGACATAGAATTGTTACCATGACCCAAATAGTTAGGTTCCCTAATTATCAGAGGATGAGGTATATGGAGGGTGGTCTGAATGCTGCTTGTGTATAAAAGAGGAAAGGTCAGAAGAGAAGGAACATCCCCTTCAATCACGTGCTGTCTCCAGCATGCATGACACTCTCTGCTGGTCCCAGTGGCAGGGATCTGTTTGCTTAGTGTTAAAGAATAAAAAGACCCATTCCTACTCCTGCACCTGTGGATAACTACAGGCCTTTGAGTTCTCTGGAAAATATGCAAAAGACAGAGAACAAAAACTGCCCACCTGCTTGTAACACACTCCAACAGGTAGAGGACACATGCCTGAATGCCCTAGACCTCTCAGCAACTTGTAATTTGGCCAAGAGTAATTTTGCCTCATGTTGGGTCATAAGACTGAAGTAGAGGTAATTACTGAAGCAGATCCTATAGCTAATGCTTGGCTGGGAACATTTGCACTGCAGCCAGCAGCCACACTTGCTGGTTTGCCTCCTGGTAGGGATGGGCAGCCCTAGACAGCTCAGCTCTGCACCTGGTGCTTTGCTGAGGAGTAATCCCATCCAGCACCCTCTGGATGGATGACCAAGTGGAAAATTGTATTCCTGTGCTGTCTGGGACTCAAGACCATGGCTACTCTAATATTCAGCGAGACACAAGAATAAAGAAAGAATCCAAGGCTGGCATCACCTCACCATTAAACAGCTCTACTCCCTCATTAGAGAGATATCCCATGCATGCCCCTAATCAATCTATTTAAAGCTTCCTGGAAGCAGGAAAAGGAAAGAATAAAAGTACAAGCACTCTTTTGTCCCCCAGCAGTTATTCTTTGTGAGTGTATTAAACCCTTTTCTCCATGCTGGCCTGTGCCTGTCTGCTGGCTGGGTGCCAGCCTGCAGTACCCACTGGAGTTTGTTATTCCAACCACCGAGCAGGAAGGCACCTCCTGCTCCCCCTCCCCACCACCTGAAGGGCTGGAAATATTCTTGGGAACTTCAAAAGCAGAGGGAAGTTCAGACAGCTCGAGTGCCATTCAGCTGGATTTGTTCCACCCCATGCACCAGGTCCCCATGGTGGGAACGCTTCTGGGGCCTTGAAGGAGCCCAGGGAATCAGTCCTGTGTGTGCTCATCCCACGTGTGCTGAGGCTCCCAGGGTGCTTCCTTTGTGTTTGCTGCAATTGCTATGCTGCTTCTTATGCTTCACATACCATGGTCTTCCTATTTTTTTTTCTTTTTCAGTCTGCCTACAGTCACAGGTATTCATCTCCTGAAATATTAAAAGACTTAAGGAAGTCTTACAGTAAAAACTGGCTTCCAGGAGTTTCTCTCATTTACTGTATCAGTGGGTTTGCCATTTCTGGCTGCTCAGAGGCAGCATCTCTTTTCTCTTCTTGGGTTTGGAGGGAGTCACTGACAGTCACCAAGCAGGACAGCACAGCCTTAGTAGGGCTTAGATGGGTTTCTCTACTGTGGACAACCAGATGAAGAGGCTTAAATGTCCTTCTTTTGAGCCTGTTTTCCTTCTTGCTGCCTTTTCCCTTCCCCTCTCCTCTTGCCCACCAGCTGCTGCCAGGTCTGGCCAGGAGTTCTGTTATTTGTGTGCCCTCCTTGCAGGCACACACTGCACACACTTACACAGGTAAGGGGTGGATGGAGCTCCTGGACCATGGATGAAGACATTCCCCTGGGCATGGAAGGGGACAAGCTCCAGCACAGCTGGATGTCAGTCGAGCAAACTCTCTTCAGTGTGATGAGACCTTGGGGGAACTTTCACTTATTTACACCTGTAAGGGACTCACTCAAAATATTTGGTTTGATATTTGCCCTGCCTCAGGATTGGAAGAAACCTTTTCAAATGCTGTGTGGAGGCATTTCTCAGACAACTGGCGTTGCCTGTGTTCACCTGCTGCTGCCTGGCTCTGCCAGGTGTTTGGACAGGCAGCTGCAGAGTGGAGTGAGGATTTTTGATAGCATATACAGGAGGCCAGCTCCTCCAGTGCTGGAACAGAAAGGGCCACAGTAAAACAGCTAGGCAAGAAGATGACTGCATTTTTTTACAGAGCTGAAAGACAAAGACTCTGAGCCGGTTCTACAGAAAGCAGGGTCAGACACAGCATCTCACCTGGGGTTGCCTCACCTACTCCAAGAGCTGTCCTCTGGAATGGCTCAGAATGTCACTGGTGTGTTCAGTCCCACAGCTCCCAGTGCTTCCCAAGCTGTTCCCAGGCATGGTGTGAGTGGCTGCGTGGGCTGGAAGCCATCTGAGTGCAGTGGGTGCTGAAGGATCTTTGGGAACAGACCATGCTGCCCTTGTCAGGGCAGTGGAGAATTTAACCCCACAGAACAAACCCTGGTGGAGCCTGAGTAATTTCCCCATTGCAGTTGTTTCCACTCCAGTTCAGATCTGGGAGAGTGAAGTCCCCAAATCTTTATCTTCCTGGAAAATCTAAACTTTTCCAAATTCGATAAAGTTCTTGAGAAATCCATTTTGGTCTCATGAAGAACTTTGTGGCTTTTTCTCTTTTTCTGTCAGAACAGCAGCAGTGAATTTACACACATTCACATATATATACACATACATGGTTAGTGACACTTTTTTAGGTCTGGAGTTTGGAGAAACTGAGTAGTCTTGCAACTCTTCTGTTTACATAACAAATTCAGAATGAGGGAACCACATGGTAGGATCCAAGTAATTGTGTTTACTAAATATGCACAGCATGCAAGGCCAGGCTTAAGTTATATACACACACCGCTGCTTCAATGGGGTTTTGGCAGCCTCCAAAACCCAAAAAGCATTGAGGGACTTAAACTGTGCCCTCATCTTCGAGCAGGAGTCTCAAACACAGAAAATGCACAGCAAATGAAGGCCAAGCTGAACATACCCGCATGCCTAATACAGGGGGCTCAGGGAACCACTAACTAGAAGCACACCATAAATGAGCTTTTCCACTGCTCCCTTCCTACCTTCCAGGGTAAAAGCTGTGCAGATCCAATAGACCTTTGGAGAATTGCTCAGCTCTTTATTTTTTCCAAGATACATAGCAAAAAGGGAATTTCTGTTTACGTTCTCACAAAGCGACTGGCTAAATAATTCCAGATGATGGAATGTTCTTCTGTCCTTAAAGCAAAAGGAAACCTTAACCTTCACCACTCTCTAAATGATATTAAAACTATGATAAGAAATCTCTATTATGCAGAAAGCAGTTAATATGAATGTAGAGCTGGAAAAATAACCCTAACTCTGCTCCTATGTCCACATGCAAGACAGTTTTAGACTGTATGTTAATATGGTTTTTCTTTGGGATGTCTTCTATTTTTCCCTGAAGTTTTTAGGTTAACCACTGTAGCAGTTTTAGGTAACAGCTGTAACAAGTTTTAGTATGTTATGTCTCTATGAAATCCTGGAAATTAGTTATAGGGAAAGGGAACTAAACCATTGCTAACAAAATGTGCTTCCCATATCTCAGTGAATTCTTAAAAAATGTGAAGTAGTGATTTTCATGCACTGTTAGGCCATCTATTTTTTTGCAGCAAATTTTCAGCCTAAGGATATGAAGATGCCTTTGCATCTTTTTCTTTTCAGCATGCTGCTGTTAAGAGGGAGGGTTTAGGCTTCCTTTTTGTTAGCTTGGCCGATGAGTTGTCTACTACAGTTTTTACATGAAAAGGAAGTGAGGAAAAAGCAGCTGAAATAGAAGAACAAAATTTCTATGTGAAATTGTTGATTTTAATAAAAAAAGTGTGTTTTCCAAACGAAACAAAATGTCACTGTAATGATGATTTATGATCACAATTGTGCTTGCTTCTGGTTTTTTGGACAGAAGTATAGACTGGAAAGTACTTATGCCAATCCCAATAGCATGTGCTATCTAGGATTTTATAATTTCAGACAGCATTTCAAAAGGAATGCAATTTTTAACTTAAAAAAAAAGAAAAAAGAATGCTAAGTTCAAGAGAAATGCCATTGCACACTATCTGGAAATGGAAAATGTCATGCCAACACACCTCATCACAGTGATGTACCTAAGTGAAAAGATTTCAACTTCTGTTTTTTACAGAATCAAAAATCTACACCCTAACTTCTATGTGTTTAAATGTCCCTCTAAGACTTTTTCTTCCATGTATATTATATATAGCAAATGTGCTTGAAAAATGTATATGCATGCTTCCCATAGGTCTGTCAGGAGATACACCTACACTTTTTGCCAGTGTGTCTATAAACACCTGTAACCACTTATTTCACAGGAGATGGATCACATTTACTAAGGTTTTCTCTCTTTTTTCCCATAAATATGTGATAACAGTACTTTTTACTTCTTTCAAAGTATTGTTACCAAAGTCTACTGCATTTCTTTTTTAGTGAAGTATCAGGGCAATTTTAAAAGACTGTGGCAGAGTTAATACTTTTTGTACTGTGCCTATCCTGAAGAAGGTACAGCCATCTTCCTTTTCTCACACTTTTCTCTGTGTCCTTCCAGCTTTCTCAGAGTGTTTTCATGAGGCAGGCTCTGTGTCATCCAATTATTTCCTGAAGAAAACTAGGGAGATAAGCCTTTGAAAACTGAGCCAGGGCTTCAGATTTCTCTCACTGTATTAAATCATACTGATCAAAACCATGGAAAGATATAGAAGTGCAGAATTAACAGTGGGATGGAGAGAATGGGAAATGGGGATCCCTGGGTGTAATATCACATGAAATGAGACCGTCTAATATCAAGTAAATTTATTTGGACAGAGAGGGAATTACTGGGTGTGTAATAATGATTAACTATGTTGGAGGGAGACCTTGCCAAGCAGCATGTTTTGGTCAGCCTCTTTATAAAAAAAGAATAGGAATGTAGGTAAAAGGTTAAACATGGAGAAAAAAATAGTGCATCCCTCCTCTTGTTAGCTAATCCTTGGGCATCATCTGCATGAACTGGAGTAGCACAATTCACTTTGGGGAGGGAGGGAGTCTGTCCCAGCTCCCATGACTGAGAGATTTCTCTCCTATGCTGCTAAAATATTTGGAGGAATATTTATTGACATGAACGAGGCTGTGCATAAACGTATCAGAGATCCTAAGTGTTTTGTGTTGTTTGTTTTAAGTTCTTTATACTGAAAAGACACAGTATGTTTTTAATGCCCCATTTGCTGAGGAAAAATATATCAGGTCCTATGTCAGACTCTGGGAAAAAAAAAATTGTAATTTAAATCCACTGTCACATTATTTTTCCTTTCTTACTTAAGCACATGGATAATAGCCTGAAACAACAACAACAACAATGTCTAATACACAGAGCATCTTTGTCTCTCTAACA
The DNA here is from genome assembly GCA_013398075.1 of Notiomystis cincta. Taxonomy (NCBI): domain Eukaryota; kingdom Metazoa; phylum Chordata; class Aves; order Passeriformes; family Notiomystidae; genus Notiomystis; species Notiomystis cincta. The sequence goes on along the minus strand of VZRX01004215.1, from coordinate 3,568 downwards.
CACAGAGCATCCCTAATAACATTTCTTCCCAGCAAGAGACTTTGGATGTCACATCAGCGCCATCCCAACTTGGATGAACTCTGCAAGTGTTTGTGACTGCTAGGCACTCCTCTCACAGAAGTGCTGGAGGAGACTATAAAGCAATATACAAATCATCAGGCACTCTGGAGGGGAGCCTGTTTGGGAGATGAGTATCAGTCTGTTTAGAGGACTGCCAGCAAACCAGAAAACAGTTTTGAAAGAGGCTTGTATAAGGCAAAAAAGGCACACATCAGCTCTCTAAATACTCAAGAAGCTCTGCCTGAGCATTTCTTTGTGAGCAGGGGACTGTTTTATCTTAAGTTTCTTCAGAAAGTCTTTGCACTTTTAACTGTACTGATGAGTATCCTTTGACTATCCTGCATCAGGCTGTGCTCAGATGGATAATTCACAGCTCTTTCAAGTTATATCTGTTTGTAGTAAAAGTGAAATTAATCACCCAGTTGGGACTAAGGGCTTTGTGAGAAGGATCAAGGGACTGTGAAGAAGCAGCTGATGGAGATATTCTCCTTCCCCTGCTGGCACAAAGCTCTGTGCAGCGTTTCAGCGTGTCCTGTACCTGTTCCCTAGGGAATCTCCTGATCTCTGACATGAACCAGAAATCCAGATGCCCAGGTAGATGGCCATATGTCTCCACCTGAATGTATTTCTTCCCAGTTGATAGCTAGGATAGTACCTGGATATTATGGAATAATGAATGTATTTTTTCAGATGCTGCTCATTAATTAGCAGAGAAGAGACTGACACCGAGCAAAGTGCTGCCTGACAAGTGAGTGAGAAGAGCCTGTCCATGTGTGTGTGGGAGTTTGGTACCCAGAGGGCAGGACAGCCCAGGTAGTTCCTCATGCAGTGCAGGTCCCTGCTCAGCAATTCCCTGGGGGACCACTTTGCTCACACCTGGACTCAGACCTTCAGCATCTCTCCGTCCTGGGGGTGTCCCTTGTCCCTCCCTGCAGCACATGAGCTGCAGGACACTGACAGGCAGCCTCCAGAGCCAGAGCTCAACTTGCCTCCAGCCTTCCCAGGTGCCACCTGGGCCAGACATTCCCATCTCTAATGTGGAAGCAGCCAAGCTTTGCCTCTCTCTGGCGCTTTGAGTGGATACAGAGTCCTTTTGATTTGCAGAAGTTTCTGATGCATTGCTAATCACCAATTTCGAGGGGAACAAAATAAGGTCGTCCCCAAGTGGGAAAGAATGGCATTGCACCACTTGTGATGATAAAAGTAAAAGGGTTCTCCCTGAAATGATAGAACAATTATAAAAGTAACAAGGCCTTGACATCTCTTTCCTTAAAGCCTTATTCCCTACCTGCTGTGGGAATGATGCTCACTCAGAGCATGTACTTTGGCTAGTCAAGGTCCTGAGTGCCTTAATATTATTTATGTCTATTTTCTCCAGAGGTCTTTTTGCTCAGGATTGAGACTTATGTTGCTTTTATTCCAGCTGTGCAGGAGATTCTTTGGTGGATTACAATCTCGTCAGACTCCAGCTTGAGAGGAAGAATGACAGCTCAGACACTTAAACCAGGCTTTTCACCATCCTGGAAAGGAACTGGCTTCCAGAATCTGGAGGGTTTCTAATGCTCTACCTCCCTCTGCTGTTACCAGCGAGAAGTGCCTCGACAATGGGAAATCATGTACTGGCGGCTTCGATTTCCATGCTCTCGCTGCTGGTGATGATGGGAGACACGGACAGTAAAACAGACGGCTCCTTCCTCATCGACTCCGACCCCAGCCGCTGCATGAGGCACCACTACGTGGACTCCATCAGCCACCCTCTCTACAAGTGCAGCTCCAAGGTAAGGCCTCCCCTCCCCTCCCCACAGCAGGATGCTGCGAGGGAAGAGTTGTTAAAACGAGCCATTCTGGGTGATTTTCTCTGCATGAATTCCTATCTACCAAAATCCAGCTGCAGAGACGTGCGGGTGTGGAGACATCTTGTGTGTACCTAAGAGCTGGGGCTGGAGATAAAAGCTCTTGACTCTCTTCTCACCCTTTCAAAAGGAGAAATGCACGATGATGGTAAAGATTACAGGCAGTAAATTATAAAATTCAAAGGAGCACATTTGGGATCTCAGCTGATGGTCCCAAGGAGATGAGCTAATCTGGAAGTTTAGATCACTCCAGTGAGTGTTTAATATGGAGCAAGTTCATAGCTACTACAAGTGAAGCACTGAGATAAAGAACCAAAGTGTAAAATGGTAATTAAAAAAGATTGTGAAGAATATTGCTTATTTTCTCCCTGCCCATCCCCTTTTCAAAGCCTTTGTTTTCATGCAGAATAACATTTGGATGGTAACTGTAGGGCTTAGGAGCAGACAGAAATACAAGTTTGACTTTCATTTGGGATTTCAAGCCTGAAATGTTTTGTGTCAAAATGGTTTAGCAGCCTGTGCATGTAGTCTACAGCCATTTATTTCATTGTGTGGAGAAAAAGAATTGGGAGAAACAATGGGAAAATCCTTGCTGGTCCCTTTTGCCTTGTCCTAATTTGTTCTGTCTGAGTTAACACAGTCTGTACATTCAGATGACTGGGCCATCCCTCTGTCCCATGGGAAGGGGCTTTGCCTCAGGCACTCACATCGCTGGATTAAGGAAAGGGAAGAGCTGCCAGCGCCTTTGCCAGCCCCGTGCTGGGTAAGAGAGCGATGGGAGCCCCGTGTGTGACAGGGTTTAGCCAGAGGGGGGCCTGCCTGGTGGCAGCAGGGATCCAGGGAGCATTTAGAAGGAGAGAGGATACAGGGCTGAGATGGGGCAGTGCTGGCTGCAGACAAACGGCGGCAGCAGGGATCGAGGGAGCATTTAGAAGGAGAGAGGTTCCAGGGCTGAGATGGGGCAGTGCTGGCTGCAGACAGCCCCGTTGCCTTGGTGTGCAGAACGAGCTCCTTGCTCCCCACAATCAGAGCAGGGGCGAGGGAACGCCACGGGGCGCTGCAGGTCACAAAACCTAAAATAAAGCATGCAGAGAAGTGTCCACAGCAAGTAGGATCTGCTGGGTGCTCTGTGCTCCTGCTGTGCACCAGGACAGCCCTGGCTGAGCCTCTGCAGCTGGGCTTGTCCTTGCCTGCTCGGCAGAGAGGGGCTGACAGCCTCAAAATTGGGCACGGGGAGCCTGCTCTGCTCTGGGCTGCTCTGTCAGCACTGCTGCCTGCCTGGCTTTGCACAGCCACGCCTGATTCACAGCACTGGGAGCCCAGAGACTTTTGCCCTACTCCTTCTGAATCCAAAGAGTAAAATCATGCATTACTTGAGATTCAGGAGAGGTCTTTTGATTTGGTTTTAGCCTAGAGTAGACATCCCTGCCATCTGGGACAGATATGTCATTAACACAGAGAAGTGCAGAGGTGCATCTCTTCTTGCAGGGTTAATTTTATTGCAGCTGACTCCAGCAAGAGGCAAAGGTGCCAAAGTGAAGGTGTGGGTGGTGTGGGTGGCTTTTACTGACAGGTATCTGTGTGCCACCAGTCCTCCCCTCTCTGCACAATTCTGATCACCTGCTAGAGCTGAGGAGAGGAAGGAAGGAAGGAAG
>VZRX01004214.1:2698-33179 GCA_013398075.1 Notiomystis cincta | reverse complement strand
GGTGGAGGAGCAGAGCTCGGTGGCCCCTCCTGCAGGCTCCGAGGCTGCTGAGCACTCCAGTACATCCCCAGCCCGGTGGATTGCACAGGAACTAATACATGCTCAAAGTTTCTCGTGGGTTTAAGTGTTTTCATGGATTAAAGCCACAATCCCCTGGTTCTGATAAAACTGGCCAGTGCCTGTAAGGTTCCTCAGACAGGGCTTTCAGAAGATGTTATTGTTCACTGGGACACAGATTGTGATCACCAGTTTGATCACACAGCTGACATTCAACTATCCAAAAATAACTTTTCTGTTCTGGAGTTAATACCTAGAAGTAAAAAAAAAAATATAATATTAAATTCCTCCAGTTCTGTTATCCCTTACCTAAGCTGGCCAAAGGAAGTTTTGACCTCGTCAAACTTCATAGGTTTATTTTACAGAAATTAAAGAAACTGTCCATGTTCATACTTAGAAAATGATCAATTAAAACTGCATTTCAAAATGTTTTTGTACCTGGCATTTTTAATGGCTTTTATTAATGCTTGAGCTAGTTCTTTCTTTGCTTTTTCCTTAGGGGTACTGCATGTGTCTGATTTTGTTCTACAAGGAATAATTGTGAATATAGGAGATGGAAGTGAGAAATACATTCTCTCCTTTTCACACCTGAAAGCAAACGAATGCTATCTTTTCTTTTTTCCTTTTTTAAAATCTAAAAATAGATCTAAAAGACATCTCTCTCAATAGAATTCTGTCCATGGATATTGAAACTCTGAGTCATTCAAGTTCACAAATGAAAATCCTCTGAGGCAAAGGGGAGCAGAGCTCGCAGGCTGAGCAGCTGTCCAGGACAGGAACTTCAGAGGAGAAAGGAGGCAGCTGGGTGNCTGCCTGGCACTTCCTGGGCACTGCCTGGGCACTGCTGCCTGCCTGGCACTGCCTGGGCATTGTCTGAACACTCTCTGAACACTGCCTGGGCACTGCCTGGGCACTGTCTGAACACTGCCTGGGCACTGCCTGGACACTGCCTGGGCACTGCCTGGCACTGCCTGGCACTGCCTGGCACTGCCTGAACACTGCCTGGGCACTCTCTGAACACTCTCTGAACAATGCCTGGGCACTGCTGCCTGCCTGGGTGCTCTGCTGGGACCAGGGCCACGTTCCAGCAGCTGAGGAAGAGTCAGTGCCTGACACTGCAGGGACATTGCCCTTGCCTCCCTTGGCACCAGGCCCTCCCTCACCCTGCGAAGGAGGAGAGCACAAACGAGCTCTGCAAGAATTCTGCTTTAAAAACTCGTGGCCAAGTGCATCATCCCCTTCCACAGGGGTTCAGTCCATCTCCCAGCTGCTGATAGCACTGAGGATGTCACACACACACAGGGAGATTCCTGTCTCACTCTTCACCAGTGGAATCTGAAAGTGGCACCAACCACAGAACAGGTGCACAAGTGTCCTCTAGAAATTTTTTTCAGCTGAGTAAAATGACAGGAGGAAAAAAAATACAAATTTTTGTTTGAAAAGAAACTCCAAAAAGTCCTTGATTGCTTGAGACATTAATCATTAATGTGTCAAAACTGGATATACTCCATTTATGTATCTATTTATCTTCAAATATACAAACACAGGGCAGGAGGAAAATACTGAAATTTCCGAAGTGATTTCTGAGAATTTTCAACAACTGGGCATGGAATGAACTCACTCCTGTTCATCCTGAAAATCTGCATATTTTCAGGTAGAAGAACAATTGTTTCAATATATAGGAATTCAAATAAAGGAAAATAAGAATGAAGAAAACCAAGCAGTGCTAACAGCCAGTTCTTTTTCAGAGCTTTTCCTCTGCAGATATCAAGCCAGAACTGGGCAGATATGGCTTGTGACAACTTGGGTGGAAAAATTCTAAACCACAGGGCAGATTTCTGCATCAAAACTGAGCAGAACATTTACCACTAGAAATACTGTTCTCTACCTCTTCTGGAGCTGGAAAATCCAGCAGTTGATGTGGAACTCTTATTTCTTCTTCCTGAAAACCTCAGCAGCCGTGGAGCTCTCTCCTCATTCTGACGTGTATTCAGTCCAGTATTGAGATCAAAGTCAGAGCTGCAAATCCCCAGCCCTGGCACTGGGGTCCATCCCAGGATCCCACTCTGGGTGTGCAGCAGTCAGTAGGATATTTGGAGTGTAAATCCTTTGCTTTGAAAATCCTAAATTAATTAGAGCTTTAAAGGAATAAAAAATCCTATGATGGAAATAAAGCATCAGCCCTGCCCACACCAGTCCTTAAACTGTGCCTGGGAGATCCAGCCCTAACCTGAGCTCCTCCCAATCCCATTCCAATACCAGGTTCAAATCACCTTTAACCATCTTCAAATGTTGGAATTCTAAATGAGAAGTGCTCATAAACTTCTCTCCCTTGTCGATTTTCAGTTTACACTGAATACAGTAGTTTTAGGATTTGACATCAAACTTAACTAAGCCATATTTCCTGCCCCAAATCCTGCCCTAATGCTAAGCCTGTTCCTTGCAGTGAATTCTGCAAATTCTGCATGGCAGAAAAGCATCAAAGCCTACATTGACACTGCTATAAAATTTGATCATCTGCATCCAGAAGGATGTCACAACAAACCTCAGGAAAAAGTGGTATTTCCTCCTAAATCTTAACACCAATCATTTAATTAGCTGAACCTCATTCAAGAGGAATACTAGAAAAACCAGGGCTTTAACATTCATCTTCCCTTATGTTCTCTCTTGCACAAACCCATGCAAATTCACCCAAAGCAAACTCATAAATGCTTTTGGGTTTTTTTCTACCTCAAATTACCCTGTAATTCATCCTTCATCACAGACATCACCATACCAGGGAATCCAAACACAAAAACTCCTCCCACCTGACCTGAGTCCTCATCTCAGACTTCATGGACTGAGAATGTTGCAATAAACCCAACTCAGAAATTTCTGTTTTCCACATTCAACTTAACCCAACCCTCTCCCTCATCTGAATGCAGATTTGTCCCCGATGAAAACCAAGCATTATCTATTCTCCCATACTTACACTCACATTTATCCTGGCAAACCAGCAGTACTGCAACAATAAACCTGATCCATAACCACGTGTCCTCCCTGTCCCTAATCCTATCACTGCCTCTACGACACCCAGGGGGGCAGGACCCAGGAGAAAAACAAACAGTTGTCATTCATCAGTACTGACAACTTCACTTCTCCTGCAGTTCCTCTCCACACAGAACGCAGCACTCAGCCCAGCTCAGAACTGTCTGTGCTCACCAGCTCTGAACTCTAATCACCATCCCACACCCCCGCCCCGTGCTGCCCTTCCCCACCCCAGGGAGCCAGCACTCGGGGGAAGCTGATATCAGTGCCTCAAACACACCCCATGCAGCTGAGATGAGTGCAATCTCATCATGCATTTCCCTGCCCTCGAGAAGATAAAAATACATTTGACTCAGGAGTGTTGGATTCCCCAGACTTGCCTCGTGCTCAGCTTTCACTGCAACCAAGGGACTGTTCCTCAGCCAAACACAGAACATCAGGCGCTCCTTCCTGACAAGGCTGGCAGCCTCCTACTTCTCTGAGCCTCCAAAAATGTACTAATAAACTCAAACAATACAGGTGTGCTTTTCTACAGTCCATTCTCAGTCAGTTCTAGGTGACCAGTAGCAATTATCTGATTAATTTTATTTCCCGTCCCAATGGAAAGCCTAGGTCATACATGCTTCCTTCCACCCTAAACCTGAACCCTAATCCCAACCCTAATTCAATTGTCAAGTGTATCTGTGTGACCAAGGCAGAGAAGAAAACACATTAGTTATTCCTTTCGTTTGACAAAACACCTATAAACCCCCTGGAAATCAGATCTGCTTCTGTGCCTAGAGCAAAACCAAGCATCAGTCTCTCCTCACTACCAACACTTTAATACTTCCATGCAGAATGTGGAATTAAAATCAGTTCAAACACCACTCCTTTCCAAACACCGATGTCACTCATAACCTTTTATTGCAAAGTGAGCTGGTTTTGTGTCCCTTGTGGTACCCATGGAACTGATGCTTGCACAAGCAGTGATCCCCAGCAGTGTTACAGTCATTCCTGGTTTCTTCACCTTCTGGAATGCAGCTCTGGACCCAGCTCCTCCTCTGCCTGTGGCCCCAGCTCCAGTGACAGCCCCAGCACAGCTGCCACCTGCACTGGGCCAGCAGGGCACAGCTGACACACCAGGTACCAGTCCCTGGGTAACTCTGCTCATTCCTCACTTCTGCACGAAACACAAATGCAATAACAAAAATGTACAAAGGTATAAAAATACCTTTAGCCAACTTTATCTCTACCCTTTCCCTGGCTGTAACTTCTTCTGACTGAACCCCAGCCCTCAGCCCTTGCAGCCTGGATTTGGAGCCCACACAGATCACAAGAACAGACTGGATCTTCTCCTGCATCTTCTCCAAAGTACTAACCCCAATCTTCACTAGATAATCACAGCAAGAAACTCACACTGAACCAACAACACCTGTTATAAATCCCTGCCAATGCCTGCACTCATCCTACTCCTCTCTGCTGTGCAGACTGCAGTGACAAGCTAAATATACAAACCCTGACTCCCCACACTCAGGCTGGCACCTCGTTTAACTCTACAGTCAGTCATGTGGGGTGAGCAGCCCCTGCAGCAGAATCTCTCTTTATCCACCCTTCCCCATGGCTCACAGGCTCACCCCAGCTCCCCAGGCTCTGCAGAGACTCCACCTTCTGCACCAAGCATGGCACTGCCTCTGTGTGTGCAGGTTTAGGCACAAGTGCCCATGGATACAGAGCATTTCTGTGGTGGTTTTCCCCCCCGTTCCTCTGTCACTGCATGAGCACACCCACAGGGTGGGTTATGTGGCTCAAGCAGACTGAGATGTGAGATAAAATACTGGTATCCAGCTATTTCTGTGGAGGCAACCGCACGAGGAGTGGTTAAATGCCTGCTGGTGATTTGTTTTACAGCAGGGGCACAGCTCTGACAGGAAAGAGCAGCTGTTCCTTGGGCTGCTCCTCTGCCAGGGCCTGGACATGCCTGAAGTTGTGCTGTTTCTCTTGGTGGGGACAGGGACTGCCCAAGTTTTGTAATGGAAGATCAGCTTCCTGGCCTTTCCCAGTGAAAGGAAAAGCAGGAACGCCAGCGCCTCTCATCATCTCGTGGTTGTTTTTCATCCTAAGCAGGAGAACACAGAGTGGTTGGAACAATCCTTATCACCCTGTGACTTCTCCACATTTTCTCTTCTCCTGTGATGCAGGAATTTTATGGACGAGAGTTATGGGGACAAAACTGTGTGTGCCCATCCATTCCTTTGCACAGAAAGCTCAGCTAAATCCCAAAGTTATAGCACTCTTATGTGATCACGAATACATTAACTCTTCCTCCCATTGAACTCCGAGGGCTGGTGCTCGTTACTCTGATGGAGGAGCTATTACACATTATGGATGAGGCATTTCTTAAATAATCTTACATCTTGTATATAATAGAAGGAATGCAAACCTAACAATAAACACAGAATATCAAATAATCGATGGAACGCTCTCCCTGAACTGCTCTGCAAACAGTTTATCCCCCAGATCAAATGAAAACTATTAATTGAGCAAGTTTGAACAAACACATCCATAACAGTCTTGATCTGCTCAGACAATCTGCAAACAGTTTAAATGAGCTCAGTCACACTAGTTCCTCTTCACAAAACCTTCCTCTTTGAACCTGCCTGTGACAGATCTCTCCTACCTGTAGCTGAAGACACCCACAGGATGAGGAAATGACAAAGAACAAGATGGGGCTGCTCTGGTGGTCACACAGAAACTCGTGTGAGGAGAGACTGCCAGGCTCCCCTGGGTCATGGGGTGACCTGCCAGCCACAGGACTCCTGGCGTGACCTGCCACCCTCCTGGCTCAGAGGTTCATCCTACACAGCTCCAGGCAAGCCCAGGCAGCTCCTGGGGCTTTTGCCCTGAATTTTTCTGCAACATACTTGCTTTCATTACCTACCTGCAAGAAGAAAAGCGAGAACGGAAGCGAAAAGCACTGAACAGTAAATCACCAACAAGCCCACGGACTCAGGTCCAGAGAGCACAGCCAGACCAGCTTTGCCATTCCTTCTCTCAACATCAGCTTTGAATTTGGAGCTGATGGTTTCTCTGTGGAGCAGGCTGTCTGTGGGGTCACCGCCCTCAGCGGCAGCCGGGGTTTTTGGGAAACAAAGAGAAGCATTTCCCCGCACTCCCAGCTGCAGGCAGCGGATGTAACCTGAGTCCCTCGGACAGAGCAGCACTTGGGAGTGTGACAGGTCAGCCTCCTCTCCGGGTGGGGACTGACTGGCTCCAGCCCGAGAAGGGCCAGCGGGCTCCAGGGCAGCAGCATTTCTGCCCTGAGCACGGTCCCACAGCCAGCACTGCCGAGTGCTCAGCGTAGAGCGCACCCAGGGCAGCACACACACGGCACCTCTCCCTCGGCTCGGGCCAGCCATGACTTCCAACGTCTCACAGGAAAGCAGAATTAGTTTTTATTATTACCATAAACATTAAAAATTAATTATTATTGCCATGTTTTGCAAGCTGTCGTATCCTTTGTCGTATCAAAATCGGTTTGGGCTTCTTGTTTCAAGAGGTGGGGGCTTCTCCAACAACTTCACTTGTTTGAGGACACAGGGAAGGAAGTTTGTGAAATATCTCTGGGTTCCATGTCATTTCAGAAATTAATTAACCACTTGATCTTGTAAAGGTTCTGAAAGTTGCTAGAGAGCTGCCTAACTTGTCAGGATTCACATGCTAAACACACAAAAGTGAAGTTGAACAGCATGCATAAATTAGGACTCAGTACTGAGTGCTATTAAGAGCAGGTGAGAGTCAATGGAAGATTTCTCAGTAATTTTTCAGACTATGTACATCGAGGGAAAACATTTTTTGGAGATTAATAGGAGCTGCTGTGAGATTTTCAAATTAAACTTCTCTTGTGTACAGCACTGAAGAATGCAAAGCACATCTTATTCAAGAGATCTATCACCCACGGAATCAGCATGCAACTCACACATCATCCGAGTGAAACATTGCACTTTGCTGTCTCCAGGTCTAACTTATTTTCAAAATATTCAGCTCTTTTTGCTTTTTCTTATAATTTTTACCTCTGTTGGCTAATAAATAAGCAGCTCAGGTAGAATGATGTGAAGCAGATGAGGAAACTAGGAAATTAATTTGGTAAGCAAAGAAAACCTTAAAATCAAGGTAAGGCAAAGAAAGAAAGAAAATAATTATGATTATAAAAAAGAGTTAAAAGAGAACCAGTGTATTCCAGAGTGCTAGAATTGGTTGAATGTTTTTGAACAAAAGAATACTTTTGTAACAGAAGATTTTCTTTCATAGAAAGCAACAACTCTGGCAAAACATATTTTAAAATTGAAAATATGATTTATCGAAAATGGAGCTTTCGATGTTTCCTGTGAATGGCTTGCAGTAAATAAGCAGTAAATAAGTTGAGGTTATGTTTTTCCTTACTTTTGAATTTCTTGCAGTTTGCTGTCTAAAGAAACACGTATGAGAAAGCACAAGAAAAAAGTTCTGTACTTGCACATGATATTGCAGGCAGACAGAAAAAAAGTAATAAAAAAATGAGAAAAGTTTTTCCCCTTTCCCCAACCTTCCCCTGTCCTTTTTAATTTCCAGAGAGGAAAAAAGTTAGCTCTCCAGAAAAATTTCAGTGATGTTCTTTCTGAAAATCCCCTTGGGAGAATTCTCATTCCTACTCACCTCTGGTGAGAGTTATTCTTGTCCCTGGAGATAAGCATACCTTGTGCCTGTGCCACGCTGCTTTACAGATTCTTTAGTATGACAGATGCTTAAGTCAGTGATTTTATAGCCCCATTTACTTCATTGGCATTTTCAAGTACTGAACTCCAGGGCCAAACATCAATTTTCACTTATTTATCAATAATTGAGATTACACACAGGAGGCTTTTCCCTGAGCCTCCCTCCCGAGCAGGTGCAGGAGGGAGCTGAGCCGGCTCTGCTGCCCCCTCCAACGCTCACAGCTCCCTTCCAAGGAGCCGACCCAGGCAGGCTTTATCTGAGGAGGAGAAGAAAAGCGAGGGCAAAGCCCCCAGCGAGGTTCTGTGATGTGCTGCTGCCTTCCCGGGAGCTGTGCGGGGCTGTGATGTGGAGCTTTCAGAAGCTGCTACCGCTGCTTTAAGGATGAAGATGAAGGACTCTCGAGGCTTCAGAAGGGAGAAGTGCAATGGTTTAAACAGCAACAGGTCGTTCTTTGCCCCTGCGGGACCCTGGGATTTCCCGGCTGGCTGCGGCAGCCCAGCGCACACGCCCGCACACACTCCGGGATGTCCAAGGCATTCCCAGGTCAGCTTTTCCACTCTGCCCCCATCCAGGGCCCCCTTTCCCTGGGGAGACTGGGCAAGTGTCCGTCTGTCTGCCCCTGAGTTCCCTCCCGAGGTGTCACCAGAGCAGCTGGGTGGCTGTAGGGATCCCGAAGGAATCCTGTAGGGATGCTGTAGGGATGCTGTAGGGATGCTGTAGGGATCCTGCAGGGATGCTGTAGGGATGCTGTAGGGATGCTGTAGGGATGCTGTAGGGATGCTGTAGGGATCCTGTGGGGATGCTGTAGGGATGCTGTAGGGATGCTGTAGGGATCCTGTAGGGATGCTGTAGGGATGCTGTAGGGATGCTGTAGTGATCCTGCAGGGATGCTGTAGGGATCCTGTAGGGATGCTGTAGGGATGCTGTAGGGATGCTGTAGGGATGCTGTGGGGATGCTGTGGGGATGCTGTAGGGATGCTGTAGGGATGCTGTAGGGATGCTGTAGGGATCCTGTGGGGATGCTGCAGGGATGCTGCAGGGACTGGGGCCACTGATGCCCATTCCCTTGCTGGGGTCGGTGTGTGTAGCACAGGACGTCCTGCAATGAGCCGTGACAGTGGCCGCCCTTCCGAGCAGGGTGTGTCCCTGCGGCTCTGCCGAGCCCAGGGCAGCGTTCCTTAGCTCCCAGCACGACTCAGTGGCTCGGGGCTGTCCCAGGCTGTAGAGATGCTCGCCAGGAGAGCAGGCAGAGCAGGCTCCCAGCTGCCTTCCCATCACTGTGGGAATGCATGAATCCTCTGCAACTCACGGCCCCATCTCTGTGCTCTCTGCCCTTCCTACCCATTTTCCAGGCATTAGGATCTGTTTCTTGGTGTGCAAGTAGAGCAAGGAGAGTGCATTAACCTGCATCTAAGGATGATCATATAGTCAGAGGTACCTGAGCTGGACATCCCTCAAAAAACTGAAATAATCTATAAGCAGTCATCAGCAACAAAGCAGGTGTCAGAGCAGTTCAAGCACAGAACGCAGGAAATTAAGAGGGAATTTCAAGGCCCTGCATATCAGAAAGCTTGTCACCCCTTCCAGGTGAGAACAATGTGGGGAAGCCAGAAGAGATTCAGGATCTGGCACAGATCTGGCATCCTCGTGTGCCACTTTTAGCGTTCTTACATTTGAATGAGGCACAAAACCTGTTTTATGAATGTATAATGATAATGATAATACTTTGCACTTCAAAAGCGTCTTCTCTTACACAGTCTGAAAGATTAACGAATGAGACTTCACAAACCCGTGCTAGTTAGCATTTAACTGATCACAGTGTTTACACTGACACACACGTCTTTATTTCTGAGAAATAATTTCACTGAAAGCTTCAGTAAATTGCCAGGAAAAGGGAATTATAATCAAGGGCCAAATCCTGCCTGCTGGCTCCACACTGATTCAGAGAGCATCAGAATTTGGTCCAGTTCATTTACCAGTAATTTTTCCTTTCTCTTACATCCCATACACCACAGTGTTCTTTTGACTCATTCCCTCACTTTTGATTTGATATCATTATTTCTCTTTCTTCCTCCTGCAGTAGTAACTGTGCCTGGGAAGACTAAAGGAGATCACTCCTCGAACTGCTCTCCTTGGCTGATGAATTTTCTTTTTAAGCTGCAAGTATTCTGAAATCTATGGCATATCTGTGGAGCAGGAGCCACAGCATGCAAATCAAGAGATGTGCCTGGGCTGCTGTGAGTGGAACTCCTGACAATGCTGAAATAGAGCCTGAAACCATGGCTTGGTGCACGGTGGTTCCCTGCTCCCCCCCAGTGACCACAGGTTCTTGTTATCCTTGCTCCGACTCCAGCAGCACTCAGCTAGTCCTGGTTACGAACTACAGGCAGCTCTTTATTCTCATATCTAAGCTATTTCAGTCATTCCCCATCTACAGGAGGATAGGTTTTTGCTCCTAAGTGTTCAGTTCCTCTGAGACATCCAAACCCATTTGAAAAATGCACAGAAAATACAGAGGACAGAGAGGAGGGTGGTGCTGTCTGCAGAGACCTGCCAGCCTAACCCTGCAAAACCACGTCCATCACAAACACTAATCTTTCTCTGGAAACTAAAGCAGGTGTTTCCTTCAGTTTTCCTCCTGGTCACAAATGGTAGTCCCATTCTGTCCTGCTCACTCAGGCACAGCTCCTGGTGAGATCCCTCTCCCCCTCTCAAGTTCAGAAATGTTCTCTCCGTAGGTAGGACAATGTGTCTGTGTTGGCTGAGGGTGACGGGCCTCATTTTCCCATTCTATCATCACCGTGCTGCTGATTAAAGCCAAATGACTCAAAGGATACATCTGAGAGGCAAAGCACAGTGCTGGGGGTGAACATTGAACTCTTCCCAAATACAGACCTCTTCCCAAGTGCAATAAAACTGAGGAGTGCCACATCCACCTGGCGTCCCACAGGAGGCTTAAAGCAAACCACAGCGAGGTCACCCATCTGTAAAGCAGGTGTGTGCTCTGGGAGAAACCACATTTCTCTGAAGAAAGAAATACAATGACAAAAGGTCAGAATATGCTCAACACGCCTTGTTGAGATGCCCTGGGAGGTGAAAACAGTACCCAGAGTGTCTCCATGTTATTCTACCAGGAACTGTGATGGCAACACTGACCAGAACCCACCCTCAGCTGCTGCCCTGAGAGGGGGAGCTGGGGGTGCCCACGAGGGCACTGCCACCCTGCCTGCTACAGCAACAACCACCACATGCAGCATCCAGAGCAGAGACCACGGATGTCCCTTAAAAATGCTGCAGTGGCAATACAGTCTCTCTGAGAGATGAATACCATGGTGAAACCACTAATGAGAGAGCTAATTGATTCAGCAGGTTAGAGCAGTAATGAAGAATCATCTCCTGGATGCCTAAATCAGATCATCTGACACCTGCAGAGTATGAGTGTACCTCGTCCAAAGTAGTGGGCCTGCTGTTAGCCTGTTAATAATTTCATTGTTCATTTCTTGCTCCTTAATCTGTTTGTTTCACCCAACTTCGTGTGTTTGATTACACAGAAAAGCAAACAAACAAACATGCTCTCTCACTGTAACCATGGCATTTCACAACAGCTTCCTCTCTTGATTAATGCAGTTTTCAACTACTTGCAATGAATCGAGTAATCTGGTATTTACTAGATCTTAACCATTATTCTTTTCCAAGCTGGAAATGGGGCACCCTCAGGGGATTGTTGAAGCTTTCAGATGTTGTCACTTTATATACTATTCTATACATTGGCCTTTGAAGTACTGGAGGTTTTGCGAGAAATTTGTTCACTTTCCTCAGTGTTACCACCAGTTTTTCTAGGTGACCAAAAAGGAGAGAATTAAAATTATCTGGCCAACAGCAACCTCTAATTGTTGGCAGAAGGCCTGCATGGGAAGGAAGCCTACCTGGTGAGTAAGAAATTGAGGGTTTGCATCTTTCTGCTCTTTCAAGAGTGGGTTTATGAAAGTAGAAAAACAATCCAAGTTTCCATCATGGGATCAAGAGCTAAGTCAGGTAGCTCCATGTTAGAAATTCACCTGCTGCAAGACACCATGGCAGGGCTGCCCATTTTATTAACAAATAACCCTGCAGCATTTTATAACCCAGAT
Source organism: Notiomystis cincta (assembly GCA_013398075.1). Classification (NCBI taxonomy): domain Eukaryota; kingdom Metazoa; phylum Chordata; class Aves; order Passeriformes; family Notiomystidae; genus Notiomystis; species Notiomystis cincta. Next base: position 21,234 of record VZRX01004214.1, on the reverse strand, counting down.
TCAGGATACCAAAGTATCGATGTCTTAAGAGTCATTGCAGAGAAAGAGGCACAACTGAGAGCTCCCCATTGTGTGAAGCATGTGCTTATCCTTGGGAAGGAAGCAAACAGTCTTGCCTCTCAAATTAGGAATATAATAAAGCACAGCATGAAGTACTGACCCTGGAAGGTCCCTGGTACTTTGGGCTTCCCTGAGTTGTTTCCATTGGGATACAGAGTCACTTGTGTGAGCCAGATAGGTGTTCAGAACAAGTCAGTTCTACGGCAGGAGTACAGACAAAATTCTCTTTCTGCAAATGCAAATGAAAGAAGAAAGATCCAAAAAATAATCAAGAGTTTCTTGTTCAGAAACCCAAGCTGTTTCAGCATTCAGGTCTCATGTCAAAAGAAACTATTCTCAGCTTATTCTAGAAATCTGGCATACTTCTCCTTCACCCACCTTCCTGTTCCTGCAACAAGGCACAGAGAAATCTTTAAGCTTTCCTGAAAGTCAAACTTCTCTGTGTTTGGTGTTTTGAACAACAAGACCACCCTCTTCAGCTATATTAAAATTAAACTCTGCTATTTAATATGAAAGAACAGTAGCTGGTAACCCAACCTGCTTCACTGAGGTTTACAGTGAAATAAATGTGTGCAAGTCCTCAACATCCAACATGTCAACAGAGAGACACAGTGGAAAAAACAGGTCCCTCATGGAGCAACTGAGTCTTTTTTAGTGATGGAAACATTTAAATCATTGTAAAGTCCCAAACCAGACTTCCAAGCCACTTATCTCTAACCCTGCTCAGGGTACCAACACCAGAACGTTGTTTTATTCCACACTTCAGATATATCAGCATATCTGTGTCTACTTCCCACCCCCATGCAAATTAAGTGAACCAAATTCCATTTGTCCTTCCCCTTGGAAGAAGCATTCTCTTGTGCCAGTTCCAGCAGCCCCAGAGCCCGTGATGCCCAGCCCACACTGGGCCAGGACAGTTCACTGGGTGTGCTCTGAACTGGCCCGAGGAGTGCTCAGCAGCTGCCCCCTGAGCACTGCGGTGCCACAGGGTGACAAGGACACGGGCACAAACTGCTTAAGCCAGTACTGCCACCAAAAGAAACGTTTGTCAAACTACAGCTCTAAGAGAGAGCCCAGAGCCATTGAAGTGCTTTTTACTGCCACTGGGGAAGATGTTTCCACCGAGAACAGACTGTCAATATCCTATTTACTCCACGGTTCAGAAAGGTGGGGGGTGTTTGTTTGCTTTAGCATGACAAACCACACTCCTACTGCCACACTTTGAGCAAAGACAGTGTTTCCCTGAGGTGCCAGCCAGAGGAGCTGAGATCCATCCACTGCAGCTTCAGAGACTCCCGTTGGTTTGCTGGTGATGTCAAACCCCGGCCGTGGCACACTGCTGCACACTGCAGAGCCATCCCTCCTGTTCCCCCTCCCTGTCACTGCCTTTGTCTGTGTCTCCTTTATTACCCTGGCTGCACTGTCATTTGTCTGAGTCTGGCCTTTCCCACACACCTTCCAGTTGTCATTTGCAGTTTCCAGTCACTCTTTCTGTGTTCACAGGGAGTCAGACTCAAATGTTGAACATTTTGCTGTAGCAAGGTATTCTCTGCAGGGATACTTGCAGCTTCTGCTCTTAGTGCCGTCCAGAAATGTTTCTTTAATAACACACATAAATATTAAAGGAAGAGAAGGAAAATTGGGAGGAAGAGAAGGAGGGTTTTGTTATTTTGTTCTGACCCAATTTCCATCCTTCACTTCAATTAGGTTCTCAGAGACAGATGAACTTCTGCATCCTTTTTCCCTCTGAAATCTTCTGTACAACTCCATATGGATCTTCAAAAAATCCTGTCTTGCGCAACCTTCCCTCCCTGTTCTCTGTCTGCATGAGTGCCCTATTTCTATTCCTTATTTCTTGGTAATTGTATTCAAACACTCTCTTTGTTCTTTGTTTGCTAACCTGCATTTTTTTTTCCTCTAGTCAGCTTATCTCTTTTTTAGTCCTTTTGATTAAAGTTCTCAATTCATTTAGTATCTTTCTGTTTCTCCCCAGTCCTTCTAAAGTGAAACTACAAAGCACTGCAGGGAATGCTTGTATTTACCTCCCAACTCTCTCAGCCAGGCTTTCAGGCTGACTTGAGAGCTGCATACTACCACACCTTAAAAAGTTTTCCAAGCCTACACTGAGCCATTTTAATCTTCCCATTCTTCTCCAGCAATAGCAGTAACTTCACTTTCGACTCTCATCATGGTCTCTTAGAATTGGAATTTGCTGCTGGAGCCCTTCCCTGGCCATGAGATCAACAGAATAACCCCCAAATTTGGAGAGAATGCCTCTGCTCTGGCAGCAGAACTGTGCCAGGAGTGCAGAGGTGACAGGTTGTACTCCGTGCCTTTTTCAATGCACACACTGAGCCAGTTTTTCATCCAACGTCTGTCTGAGGCAGGAAGGAAACTGGATGAGTGTTCAGCTGGAATTCTCCTTGGTTTTGCCTTGTGTTTTTAAACAAAATCTAGGGAAATGGCAAAGAAGTGTGCATCATAGCTTGGTTTAATTTGGGCTTTCATTGTTGTTCAGAAATATCATTTTTCTCTCTTCCACAGGCAACATCCTGTTTTGCAGCCTAGATGTGCTCCTACTCACCACATCAATACCAGTGAGTTCATCTTTCCATTTTCACTGGAGTTGCTTAGTAACAGAAGATGGGGGGAAAGCGTGTCCAGACTGCACTGCAATGTCTTATCTTCAGGTTCATTGGAAAAGATGGACTAATGGACCACCAATGTGAAAATGCTGTTCACATTTGAATCACTGAATCCATCTGATATTCCTCAAGGAGCTTTTAGAAGAGTATTTTTGTCATATTTCTTTTCAACACATACGTTTTTATGTGCATACCCTTTGACTATGCCACATCTAAGAAATAATAAAGTATTCTCCTATTTTATTTTCTTCACGAGGCACTCTGACTGCTTTGGTAAATACACAGGGTGAGAGTTTCTGTATTTTGGGCAGACACACTTTGGATCATTTTATGGTATCATTTTGAAAGTGAACTTACAGTCCATTAAAAGGACAGGCAATCTCAAGACTTCTTAATAGTGTGAAGCTGAGCTTAATAAAGATACAGTCTCATGGATGAATTCCTTCACTGCTGAGAATGATCTCCACTCCCACAGTGACTGTATTACATCGTTCCAAAGCAGTTCTGCATTAAAAAACTGTGCAGGTGGGATTTTCAAGTCTTCAGCTCTGGTCTAACACCACTATTCCTGAAGGCAAACAGCAAAAGCACAGTGCTTCTGAAATCTACAAGATTTTTAGTTATGTTTCAAGGAAATTTCCTATCAAAAAAGCCCCAAACTAACCAAAACCCAAACCATACACACACAAAAACCCCTCTCAAACAAAACCCAACAAATAAGGAAAAGTCATGCAAGAAAGGTCAAGAGAAATCACTCCTGATCACCAGTCTCTAGACCTGATTCAGGAGACAGTCAGCTCAGAATTCATCAGCATTGCAATCAAAGATGAATATTATGTCCATGTCCTTCCCTTTGATCTTGCACTAAGGAAAGAATTTCTCCTCTAATTTCTATCTTTACATAAATTTATTCCCTACAGAAACAGCTCTTTTTCTAGAATTCTAGCTCTCTGCATCCAAAGCCAACAGCAGCAGCCATCGGAGTCACAAACCTTGTAGGAGTTTTTTCCTTTTAATCCTGCTAGGTCCAGGGAAAAGAGGGAATAAAGCCCAGGAGTGTTGTGCTGGTTTTAACTGGGGTAAAGTTAATTTTCTTCAGAGCAGCCAGCATGGGGCTGTGCTCTGGATTTGTGCTGTAGCAGTGCTGGTAACTCAGGGCTGTTTTTGCTATCCCTGAGCAGGGCTCACACAGAGCCAAAGCCCTTTGTGCTCCTCAGCCCACAGTGAGCAGGCTGGGCGTGCCCGGGGAGCTGGGAGGGGACACGGCCAGCACAGCTGACCCCAGTGACATCTCACACCATGTGGCCTCATGCTCAGCACATAAAGCAGGGAATGATGCTGGTGTCTCCTCAAGTCACTGCTGCACAGGATGGAGCCCTGCTCTCCTGGGGATGCTGAACACCTGCCTGCCTAGGGGAACTGGGGAATGAATGAATTAATTCCTTTCTTGCCTTTGCTTGCACATGTGGCTTTTGCTTTACCAATTGAACTGCCTTCAATCAACCCTGGAGCTTTCCCACTTTTGCTCTTTGGCTTCCCTTCTCCCTCCCACAGGGACGAGGCGGTGGCTGTGGAGCTGAGCTGCTGCCCGGGGCTGAACCCCGGCAGGTGTTTCTGCCCTCCCTGCGGTGCCAGCACGTGACTGTGCCCCCAGCAGCAGTCCCAGCCCAGGACAAGCAGAGGGACAGGGCAGGCAGAGCAGAGCTGGCAGCAGGAACTCCAGTCCAGCATCCCCTGAGTGCCGTGCGGAGCCCCAGTGTGGGGGACACTGAACCGGCTCTGCACAGCAGGGAAGGCAGCTGCAGGTAAAGGCAGCTGCAGGTTAAGGCAGCTGTAGGTAAAACAGCTGCAGGTAAAGGAAGCTGCAGGTAAAGGCAGCTGCAGGTAAAACAGCTGCAGGTAAAGGCAGCTGCAGGTAAAGGCAGCTGCAGGTAAAGGCAGCTGTAGGTAAAACAGCTGCAGGTAAAGGAAGCTGCAGGTAAAGGCAGCTGCAGGTAAAGGCAGCTGCAGGTAAAACAGCTGCAGGTAAAGGCAGCTGCAGGTAAAGGCAGCTGCAGGTAAAGGAAGCTGCAGGGAAGGCAGCTGCAGGTAAAGGCAGCTGCAGGTAAAACAGCTGCAGGTAAAGGAAGCTGCAGGTAAAGGAAGCTGCAGGTAAAGGCAGCTGCAGGTAAAGGAAGCTGCAGGGAAGGCAGCTGCAGGTAAAGGAAGCTGCAGGTTAAGGCAGCTGCAGGTAAAGGAAGCTGCAGGTAAAACAGCTGCAGGTAAAGGCAGCTGCAGGGAAGGCAGCTGCAGGTAAAGGCAGCTGCAGGTAAAGGAAGCTGCAGATATAGGAAGCTGCAGGGAAGGCAGCTGCAGGTAAAGGAAGCTGCAGGTAAAGCAGCTCCAGGTAAAGCAGCTGCAGTCTGGGGCTCCTTGTGTGGGCTCAGGGATGGCAGTAAATGGCTCAGCCATACTGGGAGTTGCAGGTTTGGATTGCTCTGTAATTTTGCTGTGTGAACAACCTCTGCTGGTTCCTCTTGATCCTTACCTTGTCATGGAAAGCCTCTCCTGCTTACACAGATGAAAGTGGGTGATGGGAATAAATACTGGATATATGCTTGAATGTATGAGACATGTACCTGGTACAAACACAGCTTTTCATTTAGCTGTTAACAGTGAATAATAAGCAGCACTTTTAGAAGATGAGTGCTGGATTCAGTCTTGGATATATTTTTGTTTTGAAAAGCAGAAATATGTCTGTATATCATTACAGAATACTCGAGGTCTGTGTGAGACTACCTCTTGATCATTAGTTTGTTTTTTATTTCTGTGTTTGAATCTTAAGAGAAAATGTGTTGCTGCTCCACAGCACTACTTATTCAACGTCCTCAAATCCCCAAGGCAAAGAGTTTGGTTAGACACAAGCTGGTAGAGTACAGATCATAATTATACTGAAAGGGAACCTTTTTAAAATTCAAGATTAAGGAAAAAAAAAGGTGATTTGAAATACACAGTTTGACTAAGAACCTAGAAATGGATGGTCAGGATCCTACAGGAATATCTTTAAATACTTAAGGGTGCATTATGCAAGCCCTTGAATTATGCATTTATCATTGCTCCCAACCTCAGTACTGGAGCAGAAAATAAGTGGGATAACAAATTACTCCTATAAATCTTAGCAAACAGTTGATACTTCTGTTGCATGTTTACCTCTGGAGTTTTCTAAAATCCCTTAGAAAGTACAGCCTATATATTGCAGAGTGATAATTGTTTTATCTGTGTTGAGAATACAGGACTGGTTTTATTTGATAAATACATCCAAATCTGGCCCTGTGAAGAGCTTTTCTGATCTACCACTGAAACTTAGTCATACATAAAAATCAAACACCCTTCAGTGCACGGCATTACTACAGACAGAACAGGAACAGAACATACTGAAAATAGGTGAAAATAAAAGGAACAAAGATATTAATGTGATACAAAAATAGCTTCAGCCTGTACTTTCTGCTTTGCCAAAAAGTCTCAAAGATTCTTAAATGTCTAAACAGCCACCCTAGGAACAGAAACATCTGCCCAAGTGAAGGTAGCTTTGTGGCCCAGGCTGTGAAAGGAGCAGCTCCTGCACTGGAAGCAGCTCTGCCTTTCCTCCTCTGCCATCAGCACCCAGCCAAGCTCTCAGCTCCTGTACTGCAGGTTCCTTGACACACTCACAAGTGTAATAAAAAGAACTAGACCGTGTCCCAAAGGAATGGAATGAAAGAGAAAAAAAAAAAATCCTATTGCAGATACGTTCAGCTTTTCTGTGCTTTCCCCCCCAATCTTCTTGTCTTTAACAAGGGATGTTCCCTTCTTGGTTTGTGTGCTTTGTAAATAGCAGCAGCCATTATTTATTCAACATATTTGCCTTTTGTAACGCTGGCTTTAATTTTTAATATTCACACTGATATTCTTCTTCACTAGCGTTGTGTGCAGGGGCATATCTGTTTGTATTTATTCATTAGTGTGTTGCTAATTAAATATGTGTTTCATTAAACTTGTTTAAAAAAAAAACAAACCAGGAGAAGTTGAGAAGAATGATCACACTGAAGCACAACACCTCTAGGCTCTAAAAAAGCTTCCACAGATGAGTTGTTAAAAGTAATGTGGGCAGCAGGAGTGTCAAAAGCATCTAATGTTTTCTGCACAGTACCAAGTTTAAAAAAATGCATGTGCTAAAGGCAGCAGGTAAAGTTAACATGTATCTGTCTGCTTAGAATATTCATGCCTGGAATCAAAGCACTTCGGCTGCTTTTCCTCTAGCTGCTCCCCTGGCTGGCTTTTTGCCACATGCATTATTTTCTCAGAAGATTCCTTTGCAGAGATGTACAGAGACACGGAAAGCGATCGCCCGCCTGGGCTCCCTTTGCCTGGCGCATGCCAAGGAACTGCTTCTCTCCTCAAAGCCCCCAAACGGAGTCTCTGCCCAGCTTTTCACACGCCTCGGTGCTGCCCGGGGCGCGTCCCGGGGCCCTCGGTGCGCTCCTGCCGCCTCTCCCCGCGGGCTCAGCCCCTGCCACAGCGCACGGACCTGCGGGCACGGACCTGCGGGGCTGCTCCAGCGCCTTCTCCTCCTGCGCTGGATGAAGCTTCCCGAGCGATTCGGCCGAGCTTTGCCTCCGGCAGGTAAAAGGGAAATCTGCTCTTCCCAAAGCGAGCGGGCTCCGAGACAAAGCTCTGCCGCCAACCCCACCGCGACAACCTGCGAGCAGCTGGGGCCAGACGCGTGGGAAACTCCTGGAAACAAGTTGTTCTCTGAGTGCGTGATCACGAGAACGGCATGGTTGGGAGCAAATCCCAGGTAGGGAACCCATCCTCGGTAGGGAATTTAGCCCAGGATGGTAAGGGAGAGCTACAAAAAGGCTCTTTTCACTCACCCCCTGGGAGACAGGCTGGGAAAACAAACCTGTGACTGTCACAGAGAGAATCACTTCAGGCTGGAGCACCAGGAGTTAGGACGCGAACTCAGCGTGTCAGAGATTTGCAGGAGCATTACATGTAGATCTTGCACATAAAACGAAAAGATATTTCAGGGGAAATCACGGGTTTATGCAAAACAAAAGGGTAGGCAGAAGAGAAATTTCTTCTGAAGGAACATTTATTATTCATTTGCCATGACTACTCACGGACAGATTTGATGGTGGTGGACACGGAGGGAGTGACCTGGGTGCTAGATGAAGTGAAATTGTACTAGCTCTAAACATGTGCTTGTTAGAAGAAATAATGACAGCTTCAAGAAAACAGAAATATAAGATAAGTTTTAGTAAAAGGTGTAGGGCATGAAATGAATCTCTTGCAAAGGATTTCAAAAAGACATTTTTAACAGTCTCAGCATATGTGAAGAAGGTACTTGCAAGGATACTGTACATGATAATATGTACCAGAGAGCAAGGAATGATAAACAGAAGAAAGATCAAGAGTGTGCAGAACAGACAGAGTGAGGAATGGCACGGAACAAAAGGTTTAGAGATAAACTGCTATGGAGCAGATGCAGAACACAAAGTGCAAGAATGACACTCAGCTCCACTGTCACAGCTGCACTGGCAGATGGAAAAATACAAATAAGATATAAAACAATGCTCCAAGATCCATAAGGTGTCTGTTCCGTGGTTACAATTGTCCTAAATGCACTGGTTTACTTTTCAAAAAGAATCAGTATTTAATCTCTAAGGATTTAAATACAATATGTTCTGTGAACAAATACTTCTCACACATGAATTTACTCTGTTCAGCCCTTTACTTCTGACTTGCCCTCAAGGATTTGGACAGCAGGAGGATCCAAAAGAAAAATCGTGTGGTAAAAGTTACAGATGATCACACAAACATGGCCTGGTCTTTATCTGCAGCAAACTGATCTCTATGTACAGCAGTTGGCTGAGACAAAAAAAACCAACAAAACTGAATTAAAATTTAGGCACATCTAACAACATATGGAGTGTTTTCACACAACTGGAAGATTAAATTTTTATTATTATTTCATCAAAGTTTAACTATCATCTGGATGAAGTTTTCATTATTTCCTTAGGATATTTAATTCTTTTACAGTAAAATATTAATGTTCAATCATGTATATTTTCCTTCTGCTCCTCATTCTCTCCAGCTTGTGTCCATTTAAATGTTAAAATAACAAAATTAAATAATTTCTTCCTCAGTGTTCAAAGACCATTTCCATGATAAAATAAAATTTATTTATCACTGTATCCTTATTATAGACTGAAATAGAAACCTTTCTCAAAAACCTTATAATTTACTGCAAACAGGTAAAGAAAAAGGGGGGAGTTTGATAATGGAGAACAGTTTAAGTGACACTATTTGGGCTATTGATCAGGGAAAGGTGAAAGACTTGCTGTAAAATCCTGGAATCTATCGAGTGTCTACTGATTTCTGTGGACTTGATTTTCTAGGCAGGATTTCTGGCAGAACTTAATGAAAACAGAGAAGTTACTCAGTAGACAAGAAAGAAAGATCGTTCCAGATATGAACTAATTATCTCAGAGACAGTCAAGATAAGGAAATAAAGGTCATATTAGGAAGAGGGATGAATAGATCAAGTGAATAGCACAACAAAAGGTTGCAAGAATGAGAAGACAATTTTCAGTGATGAACAGCACCGAGGACTCTGTGGAAGGAGAAGGAACAAAAGGACTGAACTGGAAGCAAGACAATGTCTGCACATCTGCAGGGGCAGCACAGGAGGAGATTGGAGCAGCATAATTAATAGAGATTGCAGGATAAGGTAAGAATAGAGCAGAGGAAAGAAAAACAAGCCATTCCAAATGTCACTGTTAACATATTTACAAGACAGACAGTCAGGAGTGACTGGATCAACACCTAGAGATAAAGGTAGAGGAAGTGTGTGATAGGATCAGCTGTAAAGATGGCAACATTCAGATAGTGACAAAATAGCAAGCATGATTTCTAAGTGATAGTTCAGGAAGCTGCATGCCAGGCCAGGAGAAGAGATGGTTATTTAGGATGTGTCTGAGTATTGACTGTGTCAGTCACTCATGCCAGAGGACCAGGAGAGGGCCAGAGGCAGAGTAATTTCACTGTGAACACCAGGAATTATTTGTCTCTCATTACCATCCCAACACAAGTGCCCCCACAAGCCATCTGTGAGGGTCTATCAATTCTGACCTGTCTGCATAAGAAACTGAAGAAACGGTTTCTTGGGTTATTTTCGGGTTCTATTTGGCTGTGCCAGAGACAGCCTTAACATCAAGAGGTGGATTCATTCCTACATAAAGTAAAAGCTCATAGTGATATAACCTGCCCAGCAGGCAATCTACATTAACATTGTGCAGTTCTTGTATAACTATGGATGGACAGTTTGGGGAATTCTCAGCTACTGATACAAACAGCTAAAATCAAACAGAGCCACTTCCAGCATCATCTAGAATGTGCCAATGAACACCTGGCTACAAAGTCAATACCTGAAGCTTTGAGCCCCCTATACCACAGAGATGCTGGCACATCATCACCCTGGAACCACACACGAGGACACAGACACTTCATCCACTGACTTCATCAACCTACTCCTAATGTGAATGTTAAAACAATAAAATTATTTGAATGCTATCTGTGCTATCACTTTTTTATAACTTCATTAGAGTTTTGAGCTAAAATCTCTCTCTCTCCTTAGTGCTATATATATTAAACCAAAAACACCCCTCCAACACATTATTTGTTTTCAATTCCTGCCAGTAAAGATAATGTTATTCCACTTATTATAATGAAGTTAAGTGCTTCAAAAAGTCCTTCATGTGGCAGCATCATCTGTGTCCTAAGCTGAAGTGTCCATATCTACCACTTCAAAAAGCATTCTCCTTGCTATGGATAACCATTGAAATACACCCTGGGCTAAAGACCCCTTCTCATTTCCTGGGAACTGAGTGTGCTGCTTAGTGAAAAACTGTTCACCACCCATCTCAACTCACAAAAACATATCTAATGTTTGAGTACAAAGGGAAATGACAACTGCACTAACATGATTTCAGTGCATCTAGTGTTCATAAAGAAATGACAATTTCAAGCTGTCACGCTGCTGAAGAATTCTGAAATTGCTGTTGATGCACCATGTAACCAGAGAACAGGTGCTAGGAATGATTGGAGCGCAGTTCATATTAAATAGAGACCTTTGGAAAAGAAAGGCACATTCTGCCAGGGAGATTTGGAGAGGTTCAGCTGATAACACATATTTATGAATACTGGCAAGCGATGGCAAAAGAACAGGAGGTAGAAAGAAAAAAAAATTCTTGGATGAACACAGTGATACCGCAGCAGAAAAGCAGACTCTTTCTCCACTGAGACATTATTGCCATGCACTGTGCAGGACAGTCAAACCTTTAATAATAACAATGACACAGCACGAAAAAGGCTTCTCTCTTGAAAAGAAAAATCAGCGGCTGCAGTTAATGAAAATCCTATTTTCCTAACATTATCAGTATCTGAAGGACAATCTAGGTGCTTTGGGACACCCCACAGCCATTATCTCACAGAAGGTTAAATGGAGTTACCAACTCTTCAGCAACTTCTCTCTTTTTACTAAACTCAACAGCTGAACGGATTCAGCTACAGATCCAAAACAAAGATAGCCAAAGGTGTGTAGAAAGCTGTTTCAGCCAGCGTGTAAAACAGTGGGGAGCATTTGGCAGGTTTTAATCTGGAACTAAGACAGTCCCTTCCAAAGAAACCAGACAGTTCAATGCCCCTTTTGTACCTCGCAGTCTCTGGAGCTTCTGCTGATTGTTTGACCAGGCTGCCTTTCCCAGAGCTGCTGCAATGTTGGGCCTGGGGTGCAGAGGGATTCATGGGGGATGAAGAGAGAAAAGGAAATAAAAATCAAGTAAGCTCATTCAGCTCTTGGAAGTGGAACTGAAATGGCTGATGAAAAACTCCTCTCCATCCTGTTACCTCCTCCTACAAAACACCTACGAGGTGCTCAGTAACCTGGAGTGTTCGTCCTGCACCTGCTGACCTCCCTGGAAATTGCTCAGAGCTCTCAAGCACAGCACATGTGATTTGGGGACCACATTTGTGCCACTCTGATGTATGGGTTTGCATTAGTCAAACAGGACAGCAAAACAGCTGCAAGGACAAAGAAAGATCATTTCCCCTGTTCTTCCCCCTGCTCCTGATTCAGCCCCAAAGCCCCTCAGACTCTGGGGCTACAGGACCAGCACGTGAGCAGGTGCCACAGGTGGTACCCATCACTGATTTTCATGGGCACAGGGATCTAAAAGAGGCAAACCCAAACTCACTGAACATCCATCACAGCCAGCCAGAGCCACTTGGTGCTCTACAGCTCATGGGTGTTATAATTCCACCTTGACTCCTGGTCACCTGCAGTATTTTACTCCTGCAGTTGTCCTAGGCTGGACATAGCTGTAAAAACTCCTCCTTTCTGAAATCCCCTGACAATGTTTGCCATCATGACCATTTGTTTCAGTTAATTCCAGGTTTTGACTATTGCATAAACAAGCAATTTTCTAATACAAAATTGCTCACCTTTATTTCAGTGAATGACTCCTTGATTTGGTACTGTGTGATGGCACAAGGGAGGGAATGATCAGATACTGTGGCAATGGAAATCCTGATAAGATCTTATCATTTTGGTATTTCAGACAAAGCCTTTAAATAAACCTAAATTTGCATAGCTTCTATTCTTCTATCCTTTTGTGAATGCAAATAAAACATCAGCACTGGGGAAGCAGAAGCAGGTTGACAAATAAACCCTTGGGAAAGTCAGGTACTGCCAGCTTCTCCTCCGTGCATGAATATTTCCCTTTCTGACAGCCACGGTGGACAGCATTTTTCCAAGCCTAAGAACACACAGGTTTGAATTCAGGAACAGCTGAGGAGAATCTAGAGAAGCTTCCAGTGAGCTCTAGCTCACAAAATGGGTTTTCAGAGCTTCACCCAAGTAAAGTTCCTGTAAACTTGAAGCCTCTGGATTCAAACCAATCCTTAATAAGAAAAAATCCATCCATCAGGTGTCCCTTGATATCTTTGAAATTCATTTCTAGGTTAGGAGGAAAGCAGATACAGTTGAGGCTTGAGGAGGGTAAAGAATAAAAACCCCAAGATCAAACATGAAGTCCCTGACAAGAACTTTACCAGTGACTTGGAGCTGATGTGACATTCAGGGGTGATGAAAGTCTTGCATTCAGAGCCAAATTCTGGTTTTGGCTCTGCAGGAAAGGTTTCTGTTAATACCTGGACTGTCAGGCCATGCTCTGGGTTAGTGAGAAGCACATTCCTCCTGGCACCCAGAGATCTGCCCTGACATCACAAACTGTTGCAATCCAGCAAAGGATCCAGGAAAACAAGACTTGCTAAGATCACTAAACACATCAGTGGGATAAAGACAAACCAGATCCTGACATGGCAAACAGAACACAGAGGGGCACAGAGACCTTAACAAAATCCCACCCACGGCCCCCACGGCCAGAGGCTCTCTGCTAATTACACGGGTGTTTTGCTAATGTGCCGAGAGAGACGAGTGCAGAGAACCCGACGGCCCTGCTGGGCCTGCTTCTCTGATCTTTCAAAGGTCAGAATGAAGCTGGGAGTAATCCAAAATGTCCTGCTCTTGCCCCTCTGTCCCCAGTGACATTTTGGGTCCACGTGCTGGACTAAGCAGCTTGACAGAGAATGTGCTTGGCCGTGTCTCCACAGAAGGGAGTACATGGAAAAGCATTTAACATTGACCTGTTTGTGCTCCCATTTTCATCAGCTGGAACTCACAGGCTGCCCAGAAAGGGATGCATCTCAAAGTCCTACCTGTGAACGTTAATGTTACAAAATTTAAATGTGAATAAGCAGTAACTTCACTGGGCTCCTCTACAAAGGGCTCCTGTCTCTCAAAAGAGGTGAAATGTTTGGTTCTCAGATTGCCCAGTGCAGGAGGCTGGACATGGACAACAGAGGACAGAGACACCTGAGGAAGTGCAGGAGGTGCTGGAAGAGGTGCAGTGAGCACATGGTGTGAGTGGGACAAGTTCCAGCTCCAGCTGAGTCAGAGATGCCCTGGGGTTCCTCGGGCTGCAGGGTGTGCCCTTTAACACCCCTGCTTTGAGGTTTTTAAGATAAATCCCGACCTGAGCAGCAAAGGCTTGTTTGCCTCAGTATGACTCTTTCTTTCCAAGTAGGGCTTCAAACTTTCTTTGCCACGAGCTTCCCCTCACTCTCTACACTCCTTATGTGGTACAGCACAGGTTTCGTTTCCTGCTGAATTCACACTTTTTGTTTGCTTATATATTTCAAGATCTCAATCAATCATGTTGTTAAAACAGTCTTTTTGTATCATCTACCTACCACCACTTGTCATTAGAGATGTTTAAAGCTCCAGTGCTGTAGAGAGTCTGATTTACGCTCTGACATCTCCCACACTGAGCTTATTATAGTCATGTATAAACTGCCCTTTCACAAGCTTTAATTAGGAAATAACAAATGGTTCAGGAGCATGCTGTTAGGCAGTTTATTCTTTCTAAATTCAGTAGTTCCACTGTACTCTACTGATCACAATGTCGTGCTATGCAACAATCATGTTGATTTCTAAATTTTTACTTTAACATTTAAATCTCTTTGTGACCTTTTCCCTTCTCCTCCATCTCCTCCTCCTCAAACACATTTTACAGTTTTCTGAATTGTTCTAGATGCAATATTTCTGAGCTGAAACAGGAATAAGCTAAAAATAAGCCCTGCACCATCAGAAAACATTTATTTTATTAAAGGCCCACTGGAGAGGTGGCTTTCTTGGTAACACACCATACTCTCTGCATTCTAATACACCACTGTAGCCTTACAATTTCTCTAGGACTTTAATAAAAACTGAGATAAATTATATTGTTCAGTGGCTTGGAGTCACAAATTCCAGAAAGGGTTATATAGTTCAATTAACTAGTCACCACATTGCCAGAGCTTATTTTATACAGTAAAATTAACGCTGGGGAAATGCATCTGCAGCAGCTGCTGCAGACCACAGCGTTACATCAAACACGATCTGGAGAGATAATCACAGACCCCAAAATAAAAGGGGGAGGAAGTTCTGGGGGTGGAACATGAAAGCGATATTTCAGGTGTGTATCTAGGCATCTCTTGCCTGCAAAACTTTGTTTTCCATGTCTGTAAGTGGAATAGTTTCTTTAGAGAGGATGCTAGTTTGAACCTGACCGACACCACCAGTCCTGCACTACCTGTTTATTTCCCAAAAGAATGTGTTTTAGTACTTATTAGGCAAAGTACCCAGCCGGGTCCACCTGCATCAGTCACTGCTGCTGTGCAGCAGAGTAAAGACTTCTGAACAGATTCATCACTGCAACTGCCTAGAGATTATTCCAGTCCAAACCCGTGTTTTCAGCACCACCAGCAGCAATAAAAAGTCTGCAAGGGCTCGAGGTGTTCTCTGACCTGCCTGGCTGGGTTTTCCCACCTGAGAGCTGCTAATTGCTCAGGTACATGCTGCCCTTCCTCTGCAGCACCAGCTCAGATAACTTCAGGCCACTGCTCCAGTTGTTTTGGCACCAGATGTGGTCCAAATGCCTTTTCCTTATTATTTCACAGCCTGTAGTTACTGCCTCCTGTGGAAGAAGCTTCTGCACAGCTTGGTGTCCAACTGCACGGGGTAGCTGGGCTCTCCAGCTGGCACGGGCTCTCCAAAGGCACCCTCTGCCACAGGCACTTTTGGAAAGGATGCTGGAGAAAGCAGGAGCAGTTGTGGTATCCTGAGCCTGGAATGAGCAGGGAGTGGAGCACCAGCAGGCTCAGGCTCACCGAGACCTGGGCAGCCAGAAGCACAAAGAGCAGGCAGCAGTGTTTAGGCTGCCTGGTGTGTTTTACAGAGAGGCTCACACCAGGGGCAAAAGGAGAAGCACTGCACACTGATAACCCACCCCTGGCAGGCTCCAGGCAGGGCTGGACGAGGCTCTGGGCAACCTGCTCCAGTGGAAGGGCTTGGAATGAGATGAAGCCCTCCAGGGCGAATCATCCTACAGAAAACAAGGTCTCCTCCGGGCCCTTCCAACCCAAACAATTCCATGATTTGCTCCACTTGCTCAGATTAACACACAAACAGCAACTTGCTTTGACAACACCTGGCAATGTGGAATATTCCCCTCCTGATCTGTTTTCCTCCAGTCCTGGGGTGCTCAGGGAGCCTGTCTCTGTAGCAGGCATTTGGAGAGGTTTTTGCTGTGATTTTCAGAGAATAAAAATACATATATACAGAAATACTACTACCATACTTCATTAAACCCACCACACAGCACTTGATAATGCACAAATATGGATTTATTTGACACATGAAGATAGATGCATCATTATAAAAGGGGTGCACTGGAGTGCACTGGTGATCAAACTAAGCCCAACCTGTTGAAAATTGTATTTCCACTTTATTAGCTCCAATCATTCATCAACTTGCAGAGAAATTCTTGCTCAAACAGCATCTTTCTCAAAGGGTTCTTTGGGGAACAGAATACATAGCCTGTTTTAAAAACTGATATATTTTGTTTTAATAAAATGTTTGGCTTTGACTACACAGACTGATACACTCTGTCAAAATGTGTTAGATCCCTAGATAACTGCATAACGCCAGAGTATTATCTGACACGGTTTTGAAGTCTATTTTTACGTATTTTTATCTATTATTTTATTTATGTTTGGCGGTAGGCTTTATTTTTATTTATTCACATTTGTTACTTTCAAAGTTCAGTCCTGGCATTTCATCTGTATGTTCTGTGTCCTTTTGGCATGCTCAGAGGAGACTGCTGCAACTGGGGCCAGCAGAATTTGTCCCAGCTGGTGCATCCCACAGGATGTGGCTCTAAAATGCAATTAGGCTGAGGCCAGGCCACATTCAGCTCAATGACTTTCAAAGCAGGGGAATTTCCCACTTTCCAGGAATGTGTTTACATTGCAGAGATGAAGAACTAATTTCCAGTCCTTCTAGATCTGACTCAAACTCTCATTTACTTATAAATCCTGGGCCTGCCCTCATCATTTTGTGGTACAATGTGTTATTATCCTTCTACATAAAATAAATGTGAGTGAATACCTCAAGGGTGAATTAACCTATATCAAAACAAGAAAATGAAACAACATGGAAATTATTTGTGTCCAAAGGTCCAAGAAACAAAAATGACAGAATTTTAAAATTCCAATAAATAACAGATAAGTTACCCCTCTTTATAATCTCTCTGCTCCGCTGAATGTTTTGCCAGATTGAGTTTCCCAAGGCAAAAATACAGTTCTAGTTTATAAATAATTTCCTGAATCCACAGGAACACCTCTACAGAACTTACAGGCAGTAAAATCTCACAGAAATCCAAAATATCTGTCCTTTTTTCCACAGGAGTTTTTGTGCTCTGATCTGTTTTTGCAGACAGACTCTGAGTTTGACCATTTCCTGAGTATTTGCCTACCCCTCCTTACAGCACTTACACTTTTTAGCAGGGAGATTTATTACACCAGCAATAAAATACCTTTCAAAGTCCAACAGGCAAAATTTGGCACCATTTGAAAGGATCCATCTGAATCAATTTAAACAGCCACAAATGGCCAAATCCTCAATGTTGACACTATTGTATGGAATCCAAGGCAAACATAACAAACCCAGAGGGGACTCTGAGTGTTCAGATACACCTTAGTGAGACACACAATTTAACCCAAAGAGTATCACTTGTAAACTTTTATATTAGTCCGTGTAAGGTTATTCCAGTAATTGGCATTGAGAAACCCCTGTTTCTAATGTGCAAACAAGCAGAAGAATTGAAGTTTCCCTTCTCTTTCGTTCTCATACACATCTGCTTCTTCACTTCCAGAATCCATCCTCAGTTCCTCAAAACCCCTTTTTCACAGGTGAACAGTGCTGGCATTTCTGCTGTGTATGACAGGAATAGCATCTTCCTGTGACTGGCTGCAGAGCTGGACAGCCCTAAATGGAGTTTCAGTGTGTTGTCAAGGTCCATGGGTTGCACTGCACAGCAGCTGCCCCTCTCCTCCTCCCCTGGACACGACACAGGCTCTGGGTGCCCCACATACCATGGCTGGCATGGATGGGATGTCTGCACAGAACACTTTGGGTGTCTGTACTAATACTCACTGCAGGAGATGCAGAGTTCAGTGTGAAATTCAGCTGAAAAAAGTAGCTTTTCAAAGAGGAGAACTGTCTGCCTTTCAGAGTATGTAAGGTAGAGAACAGATGCACAAACCTGCTCCCACCGTGGGTGCTTTTAATGCTACCAGAAATTCCTTCCAGGAATTCAACTTTCTGAAAGGCACTAAAAGCACAGAGAGGCCCAGAATTCGAGACAGCACAAGAGCACCAAAATATGGCAAAGTCTCTGAGAGCACTGAAAATTTAAGAGATTTGAATAAAGAGGGGCAAAGAAGCAGGGATATTATTTTGCTGCGCCCTTTGTTTTCTTCCCTCGTTTTTCCACTCTGCCCTGCAGACTCAAGCAGAAGTGTGTGTAGCCCTAAATAGAGCTGGAAAACCTTTGTGGGGAGGAAGAACTGTGCCAAATGACACCAGGAAGCTTCAAATCTGAAAGGCTAAATGCCCCCACGAAGTCATAGCTGGGGATGTGTGCTCTGGCTCTGCTGAGGGGGGCAGCTCACGGGCTCTGAGTGAGGAAAAGCCACAGAGCAGTGACAAGAAGTTCCTCTTAACAAGACCTGCTGGGAGGAATTTGCTGCAAACAACAAGGTAGATGGGTCATTCTTTCTGGTTCTGATGTGTTCTGTGGTGACTTTATGAGCTTTTCCAAAAAAAAAAAAAAAAAAAAAAAAAAAAAGGAAAAAAAAATGTGGGGGGGA
>VZRX01004212.1:621-68003 GCA_013398075.1 Notiomystis cincta | reverse complement strand
TAGTAGTAGTAGTAATAATAAATGTAGCAATGGAAAGGGAGACAACAAAAAGAGACTGAGAAATAAAACCCATGAAGGGCAAGAGGTACACAATAGCAGCTCACAACCCACTGACTGATACCCAGCCTGTTCCTAAGCAGCAGTTGGTGGCTCCCAGCAGTATCTATAGTGGGCATGACATTCTGTGATGCGGAATATCCCTTTGGCCAGTTTGGACCTGCTATCCTAGCCATGCTACCTCCCATATTCTTGTACACTTGCTCATCAGCAGAACATGAGACATGAGAAGTCCTTGATTCAGAGCAAGTTACTTAGCAACTGTTAAAACATCAGTGTGTTATTGACATTATTCTCCTAGTAAATCCAAACCACAGAGCACTGTACCAGCTACTGTGAAGAAAATTAACTCTGTTCCAGCTGAAACCAGGACACCCATGATTAGTGAGATGCTGTCTAGAGAAAGAAAAAAGATACATAAGGTTTAAATGTCTGGATGGGCACTTAGCCAAGGACACATAGTTGAGCTACTGGCATCTTTTTTAGGATACACATAAAGGAGAACAAACAAGCTCTGTTTTTCACCATTGCTCACTCATTACAGCATACACCAGGAAATAGGATGTCTGGCATTGTCTGAGTGCAGCTCCAGTTTCACAAGGAGTCATTTTGGGATCAAGTTACTCCTTAGCACTGTTCATCTCAAGCATCACTCACTTGTTGCAGATAAGCCATGGTACAAACAGGAATGGCAGATATCTTCACTGATCCTAAATAGTCATGGGCAATGTGTCAGCATCATGGTAGTACCACAGCTTTAAGGATGACAGGTATTAATACATATTTCTGTACTAAATCTCTTCCAATATCACTTATTTGCAGTCTTTTATCCATTAACTCCTACCCCAGTGGCCCAAACATCCTGAGAGTCTGCCACCATCCTTCCCACCTCTCCATTCCAGGCCCATAGCATTCTGGAGCTATTTTGCAGTAGTATTTTGGAGTAGGCAGGAAAAAAGCTCCCTTTTGCTTTCACTGCCATCTCAGTCAGCAGCTCTCCCAGTTATCTACTGCAAAATATCAAAGTTTAAAAGAGTTGCTACGTGCAGATCTACTAGACAGACAGTGGGCTCCAAGAAGGACTGGTTGAGGGAGAAAAGTTGGTGGGTACAGGATATGCACACATGTGAATTTCTGAGTGGGTGATAAAAAAATCAGTCCTAGTGCTTCCAGCAGCACATTCTACTAAAATCTTCCCTGTGAAATGAAATCAATCAAAAGTTGCCTTTAAGTATTCAGTGAGGCAAGATCAATTGTAAAGTGAGGAAATGCATCACTAAAGAGAGAGATAGCTTAGCTATTCTACATAGTTTCCCAGAACGCCGTTACCCTTTTTGGAAATTATTTATTATCATGAAATGTGCTGATGACATGACTTTTTTCCTCTTCACACTATGCAACATCTAAACTTTATAATCCATTTCTTAGTCTTCATTTTCAGAGTATTTTCTCAATGACAATTGATTACTTTGGATTCTGGGAATTCTTTGGATTTTTCTAACAGCTAGCAACCCAAGGAATAGTCTTTTAAGTGTAGAAATTGACAAATTTCTTTAAAAAACCCAAACACAATATAACCCTCAAAACCAAAACAAAGCATTTCCTTTTTTCTCCCAGTTATTTTTCCAGTGAAGGGAAACATGAAGTTCTTAAATTCACTCTCTTTCAAAATGAAAACTTTCTTGAAATATCAAAATTTCTTCTAGAAGGGATATTCAGAGTGTTAGTCAGCTCTGCCTGAAAGTACCTTTCTGAATTCATTCAACCACAGAAGCAAATCTGTGATTCTTTTCAAGGTTCTGAAAAGTTGTATTGTATTTTCACTTTAAAATGCACATTAAAGCATTACATGTGCTCCAATGTGCATTCTCAGCAACAAAAATGCTTTTAACCCTCAACTTTTAAAAGCAGCTGCAGGAATTTGTTCCCCAGAGAAGACAGTCTTAAAAAGGCCAATGGAATTTCTAGGTTCCTGAGGGACCATGCCAGGCTTGTTTGGATTGTCTCTGGGGTCTTTCACACAGTTCAGCTGAGGAAAGTGCAATTTGTTCGTTATGTTTGCTGATCATTCTTTTTTAACCAATTCAGCAAGTACAAATAGCAAAAAAAGTGGAATATCCAGCCAACACAGAAAACATCTAAAGTGCACACACTTCCATTCTGCAATCACACCTCCAAAAATTGTACTGATCAGAATTTCCCCTGCATGTATAAGGAAATGAGGATTCTAAATTTTTTCTTTCCCTCAGAAATTACACATTCCCCATCATCATTTGCTAGACTGAGTTAGGTTTCTCTATTCATCTCTCACAGGAAAGAGCCAGAAGGAATCGTGGCTTAGCTGAAGCTATTGGTCACCCACTCACCAAGGTACCTCAGTCAATAGCAAACTTTCAGTTCTGTTCCGTGCAACCAAGAGAAGAGATTAAAAAAATCTATAGGAAAGTACTTAAAATCTTCCCCCACTCCCCAGGATTTGGAATGCTACATTAATTTCTTTAGCACATAATCAAAGTTGGTATGAACACCGCTTTAGTTTTCATCTATGAAATACAACGCAAACTGCTCAATAGGAAGTTCTTGTGCTTATTTATTTGGAGTGGGGGAAAGAAGCCTCAACTAAAATTGTAAACCTATTTAAAGACATTGAGCATACACATTACCAAACAGTCCCTGATATAAAGTAAATAAAATACAAAAGAGCTGGTTAAAGTAGTTATATGAGTTAATAAGCAAAGTCAGACATTCAGAGGCAGGAATAGAACATAGATTGTCAGGTCTTGGTCCAGCACCAAGATGTTTTTTGTGGAATATTCTTTTTTTTCCCTAACATTTTCTTCACTGCTCTAAAAAAGGCAGCTATAAAACTCTCATCAGAAAGCATTTTCACACTAAATTCTAACAGCTCTAGCATAGTTAGAGGGCAACAATAACTACAGTTTAGCTTCACTTTTAGATAAGACTGGAAAGAAAGCCAGTTTATAAGTTTATCCTTATCTCTAATATGGTCTATTCCCTAGTGTGCCATGGATTTTACCTTCAGTTCCTAGCACGGCCTTTGCATATCCTAATATGAAAATGCAAGTATAGATTTACAAAAGGATAGAATATTCTTTTACTTTAAAACAATAAATCGTTAGTAAAAATAAAATATTGCAGGGTTTAAAGTATTTTTCCTTCTTATTGAAGGCAGAGATTTCAACTAAACTTATTTTCATGGAAAGTAATAGTTAAAATTCTGACTTGAGCAAAAGCAGTTCATTGGAACGATAATAATTGTAACTAGAATCAAAACTGTACAGAGCCAATTCCCATTATAATGTGAAAAATATACTCTTTTCTACTAATAAAAGTAAAAATGTAAATGTCTAAATCAATGACACAGTGATATGTCTTACTTCATCTTTGCAAATGCTACTGTAGTCATTCTGGAATGCACTGTTTCATAATCAGTCAATAAAAGATGCATCACAACTTTCAGTATCCTTTCCTCTCTCACAGTTGTGCATAAATTATCTCTAACATATTTTTGAATATAGCAATCTCCTCAAACTACATGATTTAGTTTTATGGCACAGTCACTTTGTCAGACTAATACTAAATACAATTTGATGTACATGCCTACCACCTTGGACAAAAAATGAGAAAAAATGTCCAACAATGTGAAATAGGTCAGCTTCAGATGTGATTTGAATCAAAAAATAAAGAAAAATTACTAACTTTTCTTTATGAAACATGTTATAAATCATTAGGGAAAACATGAAAGAGCACAGTAACTGAAGAAAGGTCTGTAGGACCAGAAAAATTTTTTGTTATATCTTTACAATTCCATAACAAGAGACTACAAATCCACAAAACCAAATTACTAAGTACAAACTAAATATAGCAATACATAACCACTAAATTATGCTGCTGTCATCATATGAAGATAAGCACTGCTAGTTCTAAGGGCTGAGTTGAAGCCACATTCTTGGTTTCAAATTCTGTTGTGGGAAAAGATGAGGATATTGAAGTGACAGTAAAAAGATGCTGTAGTGTTAGCAAGGCTAGGAAACAGGCTTAGGAAACACATCAAGAAATTTTGCACAAATCGTGATTTAGTTAACTTTTGCTAGAAAATACTGAACTACTCTGCAAGGTAAAAAATTCATGTAAACAGAAGATCAAGACAGTCTAATCTGATTACTGGGAAAATACCCACTTTATTGTATAGGTCCAGGGGAATTATAAACTTATACAGTAGAAATGTGTTCTTTTTTTCCTTATGAAGATAACAGTATAAGAAATTATTGATAGAAACAAAAACCGAAATCTGAGGACCTTAAAAGTGGATGTCATCAGATAGCACAGAACTTGTAGGTGTTCTAAATATAACTACAGATCAAAGAGTGTAGAAATGAGAAGGGATAGCTTGGATATTATTATTATTATTGAGATTATTGGAGATTATCCATGGCTGTGGACAAAGAGCAATGGAGTCACCAATTTAGTACATCCATAAGTGGAAAGGTACATAAACTGTATATTATCTCAGGAAGCCATCAACCCCTTGATCAAAATACCAAAATGTTAAACTGCCTCCTTGTTGTGAAGGCTGAAACTGTGATAAGGAGACATGATGGTTTTACTGCTAGAGCCACAACTTTTGAGAACAAATAACAAAAAATGAGAGTTTTGAAGCAATTTGTATTTTTCTTACAGCTCAACAGGGTTTTAATATGTTGCTAAAATATGCATAAAGGATTTCTTACTGTCACTTTGTCAGCTCAGAGGGAAGTAGGAAGAAGCCTTAATATTTGGAAGAAAACATGAGGACACTCTAAGTAGGGTTAGATCAGCTAGTGGGATAGGACGTCTTCATAAATTTCATTTATAAAAACACAGCCAATTCAACTGTTGTTATGATTTCATAAACACCAAATTTAAAGTAGTTCTTCTTCCCTAAAAGAAGTTGTGTTCCACAATTCTTGGAATGTGTAGACCATAGCAAATAGAGAATGAATTTTTAAAATATTATTTAGTTGAAGTGTAAGGAGGCACCAATTAGAGGATGAAAAGGTGCAAAAGATGGGGAAGAATTATATAGAATGATCAAAGAGGATATAATGAAACCATCTGGAATCAGTTTAGGGAAGAAAAAAAAAAGAATCTTTAAAGACTTTGTTGTCAGTGAATTCTAACAAGCATTAGAACAAAGAGGAAACAATAAAAGGTATAAATGTTGCCACTTGTGGCATTTAGAATGGGAAAAATATTAGCACAGGAAATACTTACTAGGGAAAATATGATTTACTGAAGACAGAGAGAACCTAGAAAGCTGGAAAGCTGGATAATAAACTAAACGCGACTTGCTGTCATCTTGCAAGTGTGCAGACAAGACATTTCAGTTATTCTTGCTCTGTTGGCTTATATTGGGAACTTTACAAGGTTTAGACTACAAGTTCTCTTTTGACGTGTGCTTATGGCATGTCTAACACAACATAGCTTTAACCTCATCTCAAACTATGCCTCTTTGTAGCATGGAAATAATTAATATTCTTTACAATTATTTTGCAGAGCAGTAACATGATATAGTGAGATTTTCGGATTTTTTTGGCTTTATATCTTTTAACATGAAAAGTCAGTTAAAATATTATCAGCAGCAGTGGTATAAATTATTTTATTATAATTAATGGCAAAGTCAGTTTATTAGTGTTTTTTAGTTTAAATATAAACTGGATAAAACAGAGTTGATGAGACTATCTTATAGGACCAGCTACAGAATATATGCTTCTCCAGGCAGGGAAGATGATGTTTGACACTTCAGGGGTTCTGTTTGAAAGAGTACCACTGGCAACAGTCCTGGAGAAAAGAGGGGTCCAGAAGAGTGGTTTGATTTTTGTTAATCGACTTTTCCAAGATCAAGAGCACTTAATTCAAAATTGCAGAAAATCAAGAAAAGATGGCAGGAGGCCTGCTCAGATTAGCAAGGAGCTTCTGACTGAGCTCTGATATCAAAAAGGAAGCACACAAGAGGTAGAAGAAAGTTTGGATCACCCAGAAATATAGAGGCATTGACTGCTTGGTCACACAGGGACCACACAGGGATATGGTCGTAAAAACCAAAGCCCACATGGATCTAAATTTGGAGAAGAATGTGAAGAGTAAAACAAAAGCTTCTCCACATGCATCAGCAGCAAAGACAAGATGAGGGAAAATGAAAGCCCACTTCTCCATGGAATAGGGGACCTGGTAAAAAAAGGGCATGGAAAAAGTTAAATTACTCCAGGCCTTCTTTGCCTCAGTCCTCAAAGGGAAAATTTGCCTACAGGAATCCCAGGGCTCTGAGAACAATAGGAAAATTTGGAGCAAGGAAAGTACCCTTCATGGAGTAGTGCTGAGGGAGCTGATCAACATCACTGTAAGGCCACTTCTGGTTATCTTTGAATGGCCATATCAGCTGGGAAAGAGAGGGGGGATCCCTGAGGACCTGCAGAAAGAAAATGTCACTCCTATTTTGCAGAATGGAATGGAGGAAGATTTAGAGAACCTCAAAGTGATCACCTCAAACCCTTGGAAAATGATGGAACTAAAGGTTGAAGCCACTTTTAGACATGAAGAACAGGAGGGTGACTGAGATTCAGTCAACATGGCTTTGCCATGGTCCTGACCAGTGTGAAATGACTCATTCAGTAGCCAAGGAGAGAACAGCAGACCTTGTTTATGTTGACTTGAGTCTCCTATGAAATTCTCATAGACTAACTGGTGAAATATATGCTTGATAAATGAACAGTGAGTTAAAAACTGACTGAACTGCTAGATTTGAAGGCTTATCATCAGAGAAGGAAGTCCAGCTGGAGGTCAGCCATTCATGATAAACACAGTGGGTCAGTACTGGGGCAACACTGCTTACAATCTTTATTAATTATATAGTTGATAGGACAGAGTGCACCCCGAGCAATTCTGCAAATTACACAAGACTGAGAAGGGCACCTGATACACCAAAAAAAAGTTATGCTGTAATTCTAAGGAACCTCAAGAAGCTGGAAAAATGGGTTGACAGGGATCTTATGAAATTCAGCAAAGGGAAGACATCTGGAAGGAAAGAACACCATGGAAAAGTACAGGGACCAAGTGACTGGAGGATGGTACTGATGGACAGCAAGCTGAGCATGAGTCAGCTGCATGCCCTTAGAGCTAAGCAGGCCAGTAGCTTCCTGCACTGCATTAGGAGGAATGCTGCCAAGAGCTCAAAGGACGTGATCCTTCCCCTCTATTCAGCACTGGTGAAGCCTCGCCTGAAGTGCCGTGCCTAGTGCTGGGCTCCCCAGTACAAGGGAGACATGGCAGTTCTGGAGAGAGTCCAGTGAGAGGCTACTAAGATGATTAAGGGACACCACTATTTGGCCTATGAGGAAAAGAAGAGAGACCTGTAACTGCTTAGCCTGCAAAACAGAAGGTTCAGGAATCTAATCAGTGTCTGCCAATACCAGACAGGAGGAAGTAAAGAAAGAGCCAGGCTCTTGTTCATGCTGCCCTGGGAATGGTCAATAGTAAATGGCCACGAAATTAACACAGGAAATTCTATTTTATCATAAGAAAAAAATATTTTTACTCTGAGGCTGACTGAACATCAGAACAGATTGCCCAGAAAAGGCTGTGCAGTCCCCATCCCCAGAGATAGTAAAAAACTGTCTGGATATGGCCTTGATCAACCAGATCTAGGTGACTGCTTGGAGTAGGTGCATTGCACAAGAAAATCTCCAGAGGCCCCTTCCAACCACAGCAATTCTCTGATTCTGCATTTTATACAGCTATTACACTCTGAAGGGTAAGAAGCATAGAAAGACAGTTTTTCAGCTCCAATGCTTCCAATGATGTTAAGTAAATTTACATTTGATGAGGATCTGGCTGAAAGAGCTTTCGAGCATTAGATGGAACAATTCTCATATAAGCAAAACTGGCAAACAGCATAAGAAAATGAGACTGAGTCAGAGACTGCTGACATTTAAAGCATGCTTCTCACAGCAAGCATTCGAGTTTAAGGAAGGAAAAGTGAACTGGTGATTACCTTTAATGGGAATGGTGGGGAAACAAAAAGGAATGGTGGGGAAACATAAAGGAGTGTTGGATAAAGTGCATACATATGGAAAGATGTGAAGTAGAGATATCCTACACTCTCTAATTTAGCAGAAATGCAAAATGTTTTAAAACAGATAGCATAATACATCCAGAGAAACAGTCAAAATGCTGAAAGTAAGAAGCCAAAAGACACTGAGACTTTAATGATAAGAAGGAGAGGAGGGGGTCAGAGCCATTTCATCTAATAAGCTGTTGTTGGTTTTAATCTTTATTTCTAGTTTGCCGTTCCTTTAACATTCATGGAAATAGCCAAATGCTCTGCTTCTCCAGTTAAGGATCCTGAGATATCACAGGACTGCAGGAGAAATTCAGGGAATAATGCTAACTCAATATAAGTTTAGCTGCTGTATGTATTCAAAGGAGACAGCTTCTTCCTTCCTGTATTCTTGCTGGCCTATGGAAGAAGATTGTAAATCCCTCCTGTCATTCACTTCCAAAGTTAGTATTGATATGAGATACTATGCAGTCAGAAAATCAGGAGATAAAATCACTTAAAAGTTAAATTGGTTCGCTTACAATTCTCCATCATCTGTGTACTTCAAACAAGTGAATTACTTTATAAATTCTTCTAAAATCCTTCTCTTGAGATTCAATCCTTTTTCATTGTCAAATACATTAAAGTTTATTTCTAACTCTGAAACATCTATATATATTTATAATAAAGCAGTTTAGAAAGTATCAGAACAAAAATTTATTTTAATCCTTTGACTTTGCTTCTCTTGATGAGCTGAGAATTTCAAGAAAATATAAAATCTCAACAAGGTAAGAGGTGATATCACTGGATACTGCAGTTTCCTTTCTTCAAGTCACAGAACCATAAATAAAAAATCATGAAAATAATTTGGTTTTTCCTATTCTTAATTCCATCTGCAGACAGGAAGAATGAGGTGAGACTGTTGAAATTAAGTCAAATTAAGTTTTCTTCTTGCTTAAAATATGTGAGGTCTATGTACTAAAGCATTGCCAATATAAAAACAAATGCAATCTACCTTAATTTGACTTTCTGCTAAACATTGTTACCGACAACAATGATGCTTGATAGATACAAATTGATATTTCTCCTAGCAGAAGTATCTCACTGAAATTTTCATAAATCTTTCTATTTTTTTACATATTAAAGCAGTAAGGTAGTTGAATGCTCTGGGGAAGGTTTGATGTCATCTTTATAGTACAGCTAAAAGGAAAAAATGCAATCTGTGGGGGCTTTTAATATTTTTGTGTGCTCAAACTCTAAAATCACAGTAATAATTCTAATGCAACTTACAGAAAATAAGAGAAATTTATGAAAATATACTCTTTATCAACAACATTAGGGGAATCTCGTTTTTCACTGGAATAATAGGTAAATTTGACCTCTGAGTTCTTTTCAACTTACAGGGGAAAATTTGCTTTCTTTCGTGGACTAATACTTCATGAAGAAAACAAAGAAAACATTTGTTACTAATTATTATTTATTTGTATCACAGTAACACTGAAAGGGTCTCACACAAATCATGGGTTTCATTGTACTTTATGCTGGAAAATGCATTCAAGGAGACAGTCTCTGCTTCAAAGACTTTACAGACAAGGCAGACACATTCTTTCCTCTGAAGATTAGAGATGAGGTATTGTATCACAGAACAATCATTTCCTCTACATTACGCAAAAAGTCTTCAATAGAGACAAGAATTAAATGTAGATATTCTACTGATAATCTTAATTCTTTGATTGTCCCTTCATTTTCAAGTACAAAATACTCCCTTGATAGTGGGCCTAATCATAAAGGTTACCAGGAAACTTTCTGGGCATACTAGTAAATCTTTTGTACCTCTTTAATCTATGATCAAAATAGAAAATCTCCTCCTAAGCTGGTGAGAGAGAAAATGTATTTTGGAATTCTGATAATACATGTAAAAATCTTACCTATTTCTTAACAATTCACACCGTGCATGTCTGGATTTATGCTTTGTTAGGAATTAATTTTTGCCCTATTTCTTCTGTGATGAAGCCTGTTTCACAAAATCCGTGTTATCGATTTCCTAATAGGCTGGATATCATTGCAAAATACTAATACAGCCTTTCCTTTCCTGTATATAAGATGCCTTCAGTATGCATGAAATAATAAATAGATTACAAAAGACTTTCCAAATTGTCTATTGATCCCAATGCAGTACACAATAGGAACACAAAATTGATGAAAACTTGAGTGAAACTAAAAGAAAGAACATCCAGAGCTTGAATTGTTTTAAAACCCATAAAGTAAAATGAATGACAGTTCATTTTCTCCAACATGTCCTCAAAATGGCAGAATGTAAATATCTGAGCTGTCATTAATATTAATTTGAGATCCCTTTTTACAAGCCCTACTGCATTAGCAGGATCTTGGGGACAAATAATGAAGATAATCAATTATTACATTTATCCAAAATCAAATGCAGTATACTCTGCACCAAATATCAGTTGATCAGGGCCATATCCAGACAATTTTTGAGTATTTCCAAGGAGGGTGATTCCACAACCTCGCTGGATAAACTGTTCAACAGTTCTGCCACTCTCATGGTAAAAAAACGCTTTTCATGTTTAAGCAGGATTTTGTGCATTTCTGTTTGTGACCTTGCCTCTTGTGGCTTTGTGCGGGAGAACTGAACAGAGCCTGGCTCTGTCTTCTTCACAGCCTCTCTTCAGATATTCATTTGCAATCACAAGACTCACCCTTCTGAAAATGCCAGTCCTACTGTAAATGCTGAGGAACAGGCAGTATTCAGTACCTCAGCTTTCCTGTGTCCTGTGACAGCAGATGCCCTGCCCCACTCAGCAACAGACACACCTTTACCTTAGCCTTTCTTTTGCTGATTATGGCACCTACAGAAGTGGGTGCTTCTGTGCTTCTTCTCATAGGTGTATCACCTGATTCATTTTTTCTCCTGTGTGATGTTTACTCTGAGAGTATCTCCTCTTCAATTTAACCTATGATTTTTTCAATATGGCCACAGTACCTGGTATACTACATTTTCAGGATTCATGTACAACACTGTTATATTTTTATAAAGTTCTAATTCTACACTGATATTAAAAAGACTTCTCAAAACAAATCTTTTCAAGGCTGCTTGTTTTAATCTCTTCAAGGCTGCTGTCTCTGATTCATTCTGTAAGCCCAGAGATGAAGTCATGTTAGTAAGTTTGTTGAAACAAAGATGCCATGTTAAACTATATTTCTTCAGCCTTTTTGGCATGGCTGACTTCACTCGAAACTTTATCTTCTTCATTAAATTTGTCCAGATAAAATAAAGACATTTTGAAAACAGACTGTATCTAGACAGCAAATAATCATAGGCACACTAGATGTTTTGACATAAAAATAGATTTGTTTCACTCTGTTATATCAAAAAAGTGCCTCGATTCCTTCTATTCCATTGTACTTTTTAACACCTCAAATGTGAATTTCATTTATTTTGAAGTCTGTTAGTAGAATTGATGGAGCGAAATGTCTTATATAAACATATGTATATGTGTGTGAATATATGTAAATATATATATATATATATATATATATATGGTTTGAATGTAATGGTTTAAAAAATTAATGAGTCACAAGAGAAAAGGTATGTCAAAAAATCCCAGACTTTAAATGAAGGTAAGAAGAGGTTGGAGTGAAATCTACAAGACACATGGAAATAATTAGGAAGAAAAAGTAGAAACATTACAGAGATGTCTAAGGTATTGATGTTAGAATAGGTGGGACTTCAGAAGACAGCTGAAGTTATCCTAATGAATCCGAATTTTCCCCTCAAAGTTAATAGAAATACATCCTCCAGGAAAAAGATAAGTACAAATACAAAAAATTTTCATTAAGACTGTTTTTTCCCCACCAATTAAATATGTAGTAAAATTATATTATATTTTTACCATCTGTCTCATTTTCTTCAAAAATGTAAACACTGGAGAGTTGATCAGCTGGATGTGTACCTCCTTATAACTTAAATTTAGCCTACTNTAAGTACAAATACAAAAAATTTTCATTAAGACTGTTTTTTCCCCACCAATTAAATATGTAGTAAAATTATATTATATTTTTACCATCTGTCTCATTTTCTTCAAAAATGTAAACACTGGAGAGTTGATCAGCTGGATGTGTACCTCCTTATAACTTAAATTTAGCCTACTTTTTTTTTTAATAACAACTTCTCAAGATTTGTATAGTTACAGTTACCTCAAGTTATCCTTCAACTATTATTCTTCACTTATTGTGGAGAATAAGGTAATGCAGGTTCCCATGATCCCTCATTACCTTTTCCCTGGACTCCTTATATTAACCTTGGTAAGACACTAGTATCATCATCCTGTGGAAGCTTGCTAAACAGTAACACAGCTTGGCATTTACTCCCCAAAAGTAGGAGGCATTATTTAGCAGTCACACACAAGTCCTTCCACTATCTGCCATCCACTATAATTATCTTCTCAGAAGAAATTTTTCGCAGAAGGAATTGCAGGGAGTACATCCCTGATTTCACTGTCCAATTATCAACATGTTGCCCAGGAACTTGATTAATCCATTTTTGAACTTGCTTGGTATTATTTATCTTCCCAACCCCCAGTGGCAACACATGCTATCAACTCACTAATCACTCTACGAGGCAGCACTTCCCTTTAGGTCTCTTAAGCTCTCATCCTGCTAGTTTCAGTGAGTGTGTTCAAGTATGGGGGGATTTGATAAATAACAACAGCCTTAACTTCATGACTCTGCCAATATTTATCATCTGCCCAGGATTTTCTGCCCAAAATGGAAAGGCTCAGCCAGTTTGCCAATGACACCAGGCTGTGTGGGGCAGCCAACACTCTGAGGAAGGGTTGCCACCCAGACAGACCTTGACAGGCTTGAGAGGTGGTTGTGTGCAAACCTCGTGACAAGGCCAAGTGCAAATTTCTACACTTGCAGTGGGGCAACCTGAGCAGAAATATAGAAAATGGATTGAGACCAGCCCTGAGAAGAAAGAGAAAAATGCGGATGTCCCATCCTAGGAAGTGTTCAAGGCCAGGCTGGATGGGACCTGTCTAGAGGAAGGAGTCTGATTATTTCAGGGGGGTTGAAACAAAATGGTCGTTGAGGTCCTTTCCAATGCAAATCATTCTATGATTCTAGGACAACCTTAATCTTTTAATATGAGACAATGTTTCATTCTCATAATCATGAGAAGTTGATTTATCTGCATCATTTTTGACTACATTATAGCCTTTTTGATATGCAAACAAAAGCACTGTATCAAGTACATCAATGTTTTTCAGAGAAAAAAATGTTTGTTTCTGGTTTAGTCTCAATATGTTTCCTGATGATGCCAAATATTTTGTTTGTTCTTGAGAACAAAGTGCGCACAGAGTTGATGATTTCAGTAAACTGCCGGAGAGCCCAAGATATTCTTCCTGAATTTTAACTTCCACTTTCAAGTTCACCATTTTTAAAGTATGATTTAGGTTCTATTATCTCCTATTTACTCACATAAATTATCATGTTGCATTTCTTTACTCAATACTTGAGTTTAGTGATCATCTTCTGGGGTTTGTCACAACCGGTGTCACATTTAACTGCTTGAAAGACCTCAGTAACATCTGCAAACTTGAATATTTAACTACACATTCCCTGTCTCAAGGTCACATGTGAAAATAGTGAACAAAAATGCACACATCACTGATCTATGGGGATCCATACTCTTCTTCCCCCTGAAAAGAGACCTAAAATTAAGCTGTGTTCTATTCTTCATTTTGCCATCCTATTAAGCCATTGTTTTTTCTCCACACTCCTCTGACTAAACTTAATTTAGAAATTATATTTCTTACATGGCCTTTAAATAGAAGGTTTTCAAGGATTTTAGTTTCCAAATCCATACACATGATGTCTTCTGCCTCTGCTTTTCCCACTTGCTTACTCGTACTCTCATAGAACTCCGTTTCCTGGCACAATGAGATGACGCCTGTGCTTCATTATGTTATTCCGTTCTGTAGATCATCATTTTGCAAGGAATGGAAGTCAGACTCACCCTGTAGTTCCAGGATTTCCTTTTAAGCCCTTTTTTTTTATCAGATAAAAGTTATGCAAGCAGCCTGTCAGTCTTCTGGCAGTGTGGATCTTTGTAGTAGATAGTTTACACAAATTCACCACAAATTCAGCAGTTTCCCACCTGAGTTCAAGCTCATTGCTGAATACAGTCCAGTCCTAGTGACTTACCTGCATTTATTTGACATCATATCATCATTGGTTAAAACATACAAAACTTCTCTCCTTTGGAAAAGCTGTATGGGTTACATGTCAACTTGCTTTACTTTTATTTTTTTCCTCCTAGCTCTTTTCATATAGGAATTCATCATAGAGACATAAGTTTAGTATCTGTGGTGGAAAGCATTTTTGTTCACAAACATATGCACTGAAGTTCATAAAGTCTCAAACAAGTTGGTGAGTCTAAAGAGATAAGTAGTATTAAGATTTTTTTTCAGTACAGGAGGAAATGAACCAGGATTCACACTGTCATATTAAAATAACCAAATCTCTAAGTGAAAAGGGAGATTTATTCTCTAGGTATGCTTTAAAAGGAAGCAGCTGCTATCACTGCATGCTCAGTAACCTGTAAGTCTGAGGAAGCTTAGCAGATCATACCCCTCAAAGGAGGAAGGCAGTAGGTGCCTAGTTTCTGGATCCCTGAGTTAGGGCTGAATTGCTGAACTACCAGGATTGAGATACTTCTGACAACTGCAGTAACAGTGATTTAAGCATCTGGACAACTTTAAGGTCAAGAACTGAAGTGCTTACAGATTACAGAACTGTCAAATATAAGAAAGAGCTCTGTGGGAGCTCCGGACCTCACAGGTTTAGACTAAGACTTCAAAATATGCTGCTCTTCCACTTCAAGAACTTAAATTCTTTCTGAGATCTTACCTTTGGCAACTGTCAAAATTTGCTTTGAGTTTACCCAGCAATTACACTTTTATGATATAACCAAGAAGTTGTGAAAAAATTATAAATTGCAGAATAATTTATGCATTACTATCCTAAAGCTCAATAGGAATTATATTTGATATTTTATATTGCTTAACTATGCTTGCAGTACAATACTCAATACAATGTATAGTATTGTGTATAGTATTGACCTCTACTGGTAATAATAACTGGTGCTCTGATAAACTGCATATGACTGTATCACACTCTGTCTATGTCAAAGACATTCCTACTATTTAAAATCTGATTTTTTCCAATGTTAGCCTCTGCCAAAAGCCACTAGCAATATATATCTACTAGTTGAACAGTAAATACTTGTGCACTTGTGCAGAATGTCTCCATTTTATTGTTAGCAAACTTGAAAAATAGGTAAAATTCAAAAATGGTTTTTTTTGTGTTTACAAAGTCTGAATATTTTGGGTTCCATTTCTCACAAATCTAAGGTAAAAGTTTCTGACTGTATGCTTCTGCTCTCCCTGTCTTTCAATTATTCCACAATACTTTCAAGTTTTCAAATCTCTTGACCATTCTCTAAACTGTCCTTTGCTAAGAAATCTCCTGAGAGTTATGGGAAGTTTTTTTCTATTGTATTCAAAGAAATTTGTGAGTCAGTTCTTCCCATATTTTTTAATGTTTTGTAAATTTTCAATGGAATGTTAAGGACCTTTCTATGCTTCTTTAAAAAAAGACAAGTAGAAAGTTTACAAATGGTATATTACATATGTATGACATGTATATATATGTTATATTTTATATGCATACACACTGTTTGTATGAGGAAAGTATTTCCTTATATTTTCCCTTCTACACCCTTATTCAGTTATTGTGGTCTGATTTTAAAATCAGAATTGCCCAGTAACATACATTGCTCAGAAATATCTTTGTCTTTTTTATCACAATAAGAGCCTAATCTAATTAACCCATTTTAACCTGATTAACTTGAGTAGTACTGCAGAATGAATGCATAAATGATAACATTGTAATTTAAACACACAATAATAGTAATTATATTATTGCACAAATTACTTATTAGCTCCTGCATTATAGCAAGATTTCTGACATTTGTAAAAGTTGTTACTCACCCACCTCAGAAGAACAAACCAAATAATCAGTTATCATTTGTTCATTAATTCAAAGTATTACAGAAACTTGAAACTCTTATGCACATCAGAAGAACCCACCAATTATTTGGTGGCACTTTGTTCATGAACTCAGAATAGCAACGTGTCACTGCCGAAATTTGTTTTAATACAGAACATTTGCCTACAAAAGAACTCTAGCTTGAAAGTGAACATCTATCACTTTAAATCCTTGTCTACTAAGACAAAAAGTGACACATTCTTTTTTGTCCTCTTTTTTTAAGAACAAAAATCTTGATTAAATTAATAGCAGACAAGCTGATAGCCTTTGAGTCCTAGGAACCATGACAATCGTCCAGTCTAGCCTCTGATATTCACACACAATAGAAATTTCTCCATTATAATCCATATAAGCTCATATCTCCCTTTTTAGCAAGAACATCTCTTTTGTAAGACACTGGATTTATTTAAAGTTTCCAGACAGTGAAAATCCACAACTTCTCTAGATAAGATTTTGTAAAGATTAATTACTTTTACTTTTAGAAATATGTACTTTCCTTTTCAACCTTGAATTTATCTTGCTTTACCTTGAAATAAGATTCCTGTATCTCATTATACCTTTGCAGCAAAATTAAAGAGCTGCATTCTGCAGAATGCACCTTCTGTGTGAATGTACTTATAGATAGTGTTCAATAGGTTAACTGTATGTCCAGCAATATAGCTTCAAAATATGTACTCTACCCTACATTTTAATATCCAAGAATAATTTTATGATGATCATTTAAAATGTTGCTAGATCAGCATGACCTTCATATAACATTCAAATAAAGCACTTCTATATTCTTAGGGGAAACAATAACTTAATATTCACTTTTGGGCTTTATTTGACACTGAATCCTGAAGTATTTGACCCTAAAATATTGACCCACTTTTTATCTACCTTCTTGTTGTATAGTTTTAATTCAATATATACTGACTGCCATATGAAAGGCCTGCATGAGCACACAGTTGACAAGACATTGGCACTAATTGTTATCACACAGAGTTGAGAAATGGAGAATTGGATTGACTTTCTATCTCAGTGAGACAGGAACAAATTCATCAAAGATTGTCCGTTATCTCCGCAACTGTCAAAGGAGCTACAGATTAGGTCAGGAGAGATCAAAGACACAGAGCTTTGCTTTCAGTATCTTCACATCCATGTTCATATGCTAGGAAAAAAAAATCGGCTTTTTCACATTTTTTATAAAGAAAAATAACAGTAAAAAAAAAATATTTTAACAAGTATTGTTTTAAATACCGAAAACAGAGAAAGATCAGTAAATCAAAACCAGGTGGTGATGTGACCCAACATCAGCACCCTGCATGGTCTGTGATTTCACTTCAGACTAGCTTTAACCTGGTCCCTGGACGAAACACCATCATCTCATCTATGTTATGAAGGATCAAACATTAATTTTAACTTGTACTGTGATAAAGGGCACAACTAGAGCTCCCAATTTAATGTCCTCTGCTGGGCATCTGGTTTGTGTGTAACAGAACTTCCTTTTGAAGCAAAACAATATGTAACAACTGCAATTGATTGCAGGATTAACCTCAGAACTGGGCTACTGCTTCATGTAAAATGTTGGGGGTACATCCCTGAAATAACACCTATTTAGATAACTGATCAAGGACTAAGTGCCTCTAAAACAGAGAAGTATGTGACTTAGGGAAATAGTGACAAAGAGGAAACTACTTCTATCTTTATTATCCCACTCACTGAAATAGGACACAACTCCATGTGTCCCCTTTACATAAAGAAAAAGATCCGGTTGAAAATGTGGTGCTTATTGTAGCCTCTAAAACTGTCTGCCCAGGCACTGACAGACCACAGAAGGCCAGGAACAATCTGGAAGGAGATATATATACACACACACACACACACACATATATATATATGAGTATATATGAATTTCTCAGCCTGATTTCAGCAGCTGTCATTTAAGGTGCCAGATCTGAAATTCAGGAGATTTAGACTGGTCCCTTAAACCTGTATGAGATGTTCTAGTATCAGACTTCTTGATTAAACCAGCAGTCAACTGTATTCTACACTCAACAAAATACCTAAATATTCTAGCAATCCTAGGTACAGCATGTCATAAAGCCTTAAAAAAGATGATTTGGGAGGGTTTAAATCATTGCTCTTTTGTTAGCTATTTGCAGTAACAATATAAAAGTATCATAAATAACTATTATTGCCTGAAAATTCAGAATTATACTACTATTTAAAAACATATAAGATGGCCCTAAAGTTAAGTCAGAGGACTGTGGTCATGCTCACCAGAAGATCCAATATTCACCTCAAATAATCTATAGTTGGTTCTTGTGAATCACCATTGTCTTTGCCTCATACAAAACAGTCCTTTGGAGCCAAAAGATCTAGTTTTAAAACTGGGTATTTCTGCGTCCTTTTATTCCTTTTATGATATGTCATTGTGCTTTTATTGCCACTCTTCAGAAAAATATCACGAAGTTTAAAGGTCTGAACAGTATTCATTCCTGTTTGTTCTTTCCCATAAATCCTCTAGCCAGATTTACACCAAAAGCAATTTAAAAACTTTTCCAAAGGGACTCCATGAAAGATGCAACCTATTCAATGTTTTTATTCTCTTAGCTGATAATATTATAATCTTGAATTTTTTTAAATTATGTAGATAACAATGTTCCAAGTTTATCTATTTGTAGGCACCAAGGGGTTCTACGTGTAAAGCTGAGCAGATACAGAGCATAAAATGTTTACTTTTTCTCAAATAGTTCATTCCTTTTCACCATGAATGATTTTAAGCAAGGACTGTGACTAGAGAGATCTGTAATTCTAAGTAATGCATTCCTACCTTTGAGCTGCAAACTGACTTTCAGCTTCTCACATGGAGAAATAGAGATGCTGAAATTTTTATATAGAAGGGAATGCAACTGGCATTTTCCTGAACAGGGAATATGCACTACACAGTATAGTGTCAGAGCAGATTATATCCCATGAACACTACCTGTAAATTATAGTGGTATCCATTAGCACTGCTGTGGTCACAGGTCTGTCAGCTGTGCCAAGAGAGCTGTTGTTGCTAAGAGGTGTAGGGAGGTGGGGGTGTTGCAGATCAACCACTGACATGTATTGTTGCTGGAAATTTTTGTATACAGTCTCCTCTGGCTTTTTATTCATCTCTCTCCTCTTCTGCTGTTTGAAATAAGCTGTTGTCGCATTCAAAAGCAATGTGATAAGGATGCAAGTTCACTCATACATATCTGTTTGGTTATGTGAAAAAAAGGGCTCCTCTGCCCACACAGATCTGTGAGGCACAGGGTCAGGCAGGGGAAACTCAGTAACCTCATCACCTACACCTGCTCCCTGCCTCAACCTGGAGTGTTCCAGGGGAGCATCACCCCAGTGAAGCTGGGGACAACACCCCTCAGCCTGAGGGAGGTGCAGAATTTGTGATGGGAGGAAGAGTTTCTTGACATTGCATAATACTTACAAAGAAAAAGTTAAGGGAGGAGCCAAAGGAGGGGAAAGGAAGGAATCAAAGTGTTTGATGGAATAAGCATGGAAAAATAAATGAATAAGGTGATAAAAGAGGATGATCACATGTAGTCATATTTTTATATTGATATTCCAGTTGCTCTGTTTGCCTGCTCAGCCATGCCCTGTGCCCACCACCACAGTCTGTCCTGTCTTTTTATTAAACCCCATTTCTACCTCTTTACCTTAGTGAGCGACCTGTGTGTACTTGGGGTGGAAAGAATCTGAGTGCCAGCAAACAGAGCCAGACCATGGGTCCAAGGGACTGTGTCAGTGCCAGTAGTGGCAGCCACCAGACTGTGCACACTGTGAGTGACTGTGTGCCACCATGCAAGCCCCAGCCAGGGTCAGACTGAACAAGTCGGGCAACAGGATACACGGCTTGGCAGTCAGGCCTGGAAGTGGACTCAGGTTTGGGGTGGATCAGGTTGTGCACCTCTGTGAGGGAGACAGAGGTCCTGATTACTATTACTAGAGACCATGGGGTCCAGAGACCAACTGATAGAGAAACTGAGTTTGTGTGTGTGTGTGTGTGTGTGTGTGTGTGTGTGTGTGCGTGTGTGAGACAATTCAAGACCAGATGCACAAGCCACTCACTGGCAACACTGAGTGTCTAAGACTGGCTGCTGAAGGGATCCACAGTGCAGGTGTCTGTGTGTCTCTGCAGACCTGTACCAGCCTTGGTAGAAGTGTGCCCAAGTGCCAGGAACTAGAAAGCCTGGGATCCAGAGGAAGCTATTGCACAGATCGAGAGTCTGAGCCTTGCTGCTGGAGGCACCTACCTTGCACGTGTATATTTATTCCCATTAATGCATTTTCATCCTTATCAGGCAAAGGGATAATAAGATGAGGCCATATGTTTGGGGATTTTTTGGGTGCTGAATGCTTCTGTTCATTTTGATCCGTGTAGCTGGACATGTATAAAAACATGATTTGTGAATTCCTGTGCCCATTAGGAATGCATGCTCACCTCTAACAGGGCAGGAGATTCAGCAACACTAACAATACCTGGCTTCAGCAAGTGGTCAGAGAATATGGTTAGCAAAAATGCTTTCTGCATACAAACTCCTCTTATAAATAATATAAAAATAAGTATAAAATATTCATGAATATCTTGTTACACAAATAATCCTTCAGTATTACACCACTTACATGTTCTATTCTGTGGCACTTTCAATGTATCATATAGGAAGTACATATAAATCCAAGGCAAAAATGACTGGCTTTCAAATGAGAAGTATACTCATTGAGTTATTCTCATTTAATTTGTGCAACAATGACCCTGTAGCTGGTATAGTCAACTGAATCAATATCATGTATATTTGAAATACAACAAAAATAAATAGATGCATAGTATGGAAAAGCTCAAAGGTTATAAATTTAGAAAAGACCAAATCCTGTTACTTTCATAAAGTTCTCTAGAACAGTGTGCATGTCAGACAGGCAGGATTTGGCTTACAGTCAACATTAATATTCAAGTCTAATGAAATCAATAAAACTGCTGCATTAAGATGTAAATGCATGGAAAACAGCAATAAAGACCTCCTCCATACTGAAGATTACTGCCATCCCAGAAGAACTATAGGAAGTGATCATGTAAGCACTAAGTAACTTCTTGCAAAGTATAACAGATATCTGTACATAGCTAGAGCTAGAATCCGGAGGGGGGGGCGGGGAGGGGGGAGGAATTCAAGCTCACTTCTTTTTAACTAAATAGTAAAGCAAATATTTTTTAAAGCTTTATTCAATTTTCCTTAATGCACAACTCAAAGTTCTTAATGTAACACCTGTACCTGCTTTAACAACTACAGAAGAAAAGAGTTGTAGCCTTTAGTTCTTTTCTGAACTCAGCACACAGAGGTTAAAAACTACAAGAACTTGAATTCTTTGCTTCAGTGGGACTACCAAGAAAGCAGACAACACCTCATAGGATGAGCTGGTATTCCATAGCACCTGAATAATATTACATTGCATTTGTTAAACCTTCTTGGACATTTCATACTCTGCAGTAAATTTTACTCTCACAGGTAGTTCTATTACAATCATTAGATTTTTTCACATGAATGCAAGTTCAGTGGATGCGGAAAATTAGTTTCTGCCTCAAGTTTTCTTGTTACCATAACAGTAAATCACACTATGCTAGTTGAATGTAGATTCCTGTCATTTAACAGGACAAAAGTTTAACAAAAAAACATTTATTTACTTTTATAGTTCCTTTCATATCTGCAGAAACTAATCAATAGCTACAGATTAATTTTCTCTTCTTCTTGATATAATATCTGTCTAACATGCCTCCAGTTTTAAAGCTTAGAATAGAAATGACTACAACAGTTTTGTCACTAGCACAAGGTCTCCTGTAAACTAC
Source organism: Notiomystis cincta (assembly GCA_013398075.1). Taxonomy (NCBI): domain Eukaryota; kingdom Metazoa; phylum Chordata; class Aves; order Passeriformes; family Notiomystidae; genus Notiomystis; species Notiomystis cincta. Next base: position 45,858 of record VZRX01004212.1, on the reverse strand, counting down.
TTAAAGCCATTCAGCCCCAAGTCATACCTTCCAACTACAATCACTTAATGAAGTCCAAGTTAAATCCCTTCTCTGTAGCCAAAAGTATTTCAGCCCACCAGCCTGTTGGCTCCAATCAGCAGATACCTTTTGCAGTCCTTGTGCAAAAGCTGTGATGTGATGCAGAAGAGCATTCAACATTTCTGCAAATACAGAGAAGAAAACCTTCAGATCAGAATACAAGGGAACTGCATTCCAAGTTTTGCATCAGATCCTGTTTCTCTGCTGTGTCTAGTGACTAATGCCCAGGTGGAGAGTCTGTCCCCCACCTGATATCACCAAAGCCTTGTGCCTCTAGCTCAGCCCTTTGCAAGGAGACAGCAGACAGAGGGTGGGCTCCTCCGTCTGCGGAGGTTCAGGGTGTACGGCACTCGTGCCCTCTGCCCTCGCCAGCTGCTCTGTTCATAGCACAGACCCCAGCCTGCTGCTTGCACCAGGCATTACAGGAAAAATGCCAAGAGTTTCTTGGCACCCAGAAGAAAATGTGCCTGAGTCCAATTTGAAGCTGTGAATTCCAGCTTCACACAGACTGCTAAATCTAGGAGAAGGTTAGATTTCAGGATATGTGTTCTTACGCCTAAAACCATTTGTAGAATTTGCTCTTAATCCTCAATGAATTCACATTCTATTACAATTCTCCTGAAAAGCCTGAGAAAGCTTTTTGTTCACTAATTGAGATCTATTTTAGCTCTAGTAGTTGTAAAAAAACATCTATGAAGCTGAGGGCTTCTCTTATCTAGTTAGAGGTTATATTTAATATTCTGGTCAGTTGTCTTTTGCATATGGATTTGCTAGATAACAGAGCTGCCATATTACAGTAATCCAAAAATTAAGAATAATCATCGACTTTGTAACATTTTAACCATTTCACTTTCACAAATGAGAGTCTTTTCACAAAGGATTACCTTCTTTCCTATTAAAGCAACTGATAAAAATTCTGCACTGCACATAAGGTATGCCAAGCATTACTTATTCTTCCTACCATCCAAAATACTACTTCAACTTACAAAATCATTTATAGCAGATTGTTACAGGTAAAATGGGACATTGCTTTTCCTCTTTCAGGCTTTGCATGCCCTCAGGCTAATTATTTACTATACATCTACAATTTTCAGAAGCACTTTCTAAATTTGATATAACTTAGTCCATAGACTAAGTTCAAACAAATGAGTTCATGTTTTTGGAGATAATTACCTGTCTTTCTATTTGCTATTGTTATTTCACACAAAGGATTAACTTTCATTTCAGAAAGGAAGACAATTTCAGCACTACTGTATCAAAGAAAAGAAAAAAAAACAAACTAGCATCTGTACTACCAGTTAACATGTCTACAGACACAAAGGATTTCAAAATTAACTTTTTTTTTCAGACTGAAGTTTCCTAAAATTAAGCAACAGTAAACAGTAAATATCATGGTATGTGAATTAGGACAACACAAGGAAAAACTCCATGCAAAATGTGGTTTTTCCTTCCCAGAATGCAGTGTTTGTGATATCTTATAAGGTTTTGAAGATTCCAGTAATGCTACTTTGCCTGTACTTAATCCCGAAAGCCTGAGCAGTAAGAACTGGGGCTAAAACTCAATTCTCTAGCTAATTATTTGGTCAAAACCATGTAGGTTAAAAATTAGCCTATTCTGCCAGTCAGCTTTTGCTCATGTTTAGATGTGTCTTGACCTGTGGAACTCTCATTTTGATTTTGTTCATCAGGCTTACTGAGTCTGGTAAGACAACTCTGTCTTGGGTTTCATTCATTTTAAGTCAAGTGTTATGACAATTTGCAATAATATTGGCCGCTTATCAAATCCAGTGGTTTCTTTTGGAGTTGGTAGTTTAAACTAAAATGATAAGTAGTGAAATTTTCATAACATCAATAAAAATGCTATTGGTGGTCTTTTGATAAAAATCCTTAGCCAGAATTTGGGGATTTGGGTTTTTTCTATTAGGAGAATGCAAGTCTATTTTTGTTTTATTTATCTTATTTATGCAAAGTCACTTCCAGTGATGAGTGCTGGAAACTGAGACAGTAATCTTTCTTCAAAAATTATGAATTTAACACAATAAATTAATTATGTGTGAAGCTCATAGATTATTTTGCTGGATGTATAGGATTAGATAACGGCTTCACTGAGAACAGGGACTCTTCAGGTGTGGAGCTGCAAGATATAATTTCCTTTAATTTTTGGATCTGTAAGAATAACACAGCTTGTACCACATCTGGCCACTTTGAGTATGCAGCCTAAAGGACTCAATATCCATTTACATCCAGATCAGTGAGCATCTAGGGAATTTTGATTTCTAACTTAAAGCTTAGAAAAGGATATCTGACAGTAAAAAGCAGACATCACATTGTGTTCTGTGTGAACCTCATTGCCATGGTTTCAGCATGCTCTGTACACATCTTGGTCAGGGCTCCTAATTGGCCCTGAATATCACTTGGAGTTACTGGTAAATAGATGTCTACTAAGTGTTTCAGACTGAGAAAACTCTTGGCATACAAAGAGATCAAAACCTGACATGACCACCACCCTACAAGATATATTTTACTCTCAGTACAAACTTGCCTCTTTCACAGCCTTGCAAAGGTGGTAAGCTTTGAACTCTATAGCTTGTGTGCTGCATAGAAACTAAAATGATCTGTTAGGTTGTAATTTGGATGTGAGAACTTGACAAAGATGTATAAACTGTTTCCTAGATAAAGCTTTTTGTTATGTTTTTTTTATATTCTTACCATTAAATATAAGAGGTGAAGTATATAAATATAAAAAAATAGACTGACCAGCTGATTTTATTTCTTTTTGTGCTTTTCTGTATAAAAGTGAATTGCAGTGTTACTATAACAGAGCTTGTGAAGGTGTGTCATGCTAACATAGCCAGTATCAGCACTACCACTAATCTTATCAGCAAGGCTTCTCTGGCAACCTCCTTTCCTACAGTAATTGTCATAACCCATCTTTTCAGAGAGGGAGTCTCACTATCTACATGCTTATTATTCTGCTGTCCTTCAGGATATCACCACTGCAAAGGATTTGAAAGCCTGAAACAGGACTAGGCAACCTCAGCAGAACCCTGAGAACATTTATGTACATTTTTAGTGTGCCTATAGCTACACATACAAAAATTAGAAAGGAAACCAGTAAGTACATCAGGGAAATACCTGCTCCAAGAGGAGCCAGCTGAGAACCCATAGCTACAAGCCAAAATCTCTGCTGTTTTTAAATAGACTGGAGGAGGAACAAAAAATGTACAATGCACAGACAAGATGAAGTCCCTTCCAAATTTCAGTAGCTGCCTTTTGCACTGACATAAAAGAGCTCACTGAAAGCTTTAGAGCACTGCAGACAATAGTGTAAAGGCACTGTTTACTACTGTGTTCCTTCTGTTGGAATGCCAGCATGCAACAGCAGTGTTCTGTGCAGCCCTGATAGATGCAGGTGTCAAACAGCAGAATGTTATCACCTCTGGTATCCAAGGCAGACAGGAGGGACTGTCAACCTACCAGCAATTTTAGCAATGTCCATATCAAAAAGGGACCAATCATAAAAAAGTAATACAATTTAACCTTAAAGCATGATATGAGATATATTAATCTGTTATCAGCAGAAGATTCCAATAAACAGCCCTTAGTACTTGCCTTATGCACAAGTACTATAAGCTTGAATATTTGCAGTCATTCTTTTCTAGTCACAAATTTCTGCAGTCACAAATTTCATTTTAGAGAGGAAGAGATAGGTATATAAATATCAGTGAAAAATTTAGTTGCTAGCCATTCAAATGTGAACAGTTTAGCTTTGTTTCTTTGCTAAAATTGTAATAAATTTTTTTAAGGTTATTTTTTAAAAAATATATTGCTAATTTTGAAAATAATATTAAAAAGAATAATTTTCTTTAAAAAGTATGAGGATAGTATAATTATAAATAATTTTAGTAAAATACTAATTAACTTATAAGCTTTTCTTTGGTAGTCCATTGTTTCTGTAGAGATGCACATTAAATGAAAAATCCGTTTATTACCTCTACAAAAATAAATACATAAAATTATGTTATAGTAACACAGACAGCTAGAATTCTTCATGCTTCCTACAGAAGAACATTATACTTTCTTTGAAAATTATTTTTCATCAATGGCAAAAAATTTAATATTCCAGTTATCAGCTACAGTTCCATCAGACACATGAGCCTACAGACAAGGTATGTAACAATCCTTTTAAAATAATGATTTACTAGCATCTATACAATATACTCAAAAAGATAATTTTAATATAAATAATTAAATTCAGAAACACTCATTCCTTTAATATGAAGCTATTTTATTTAATTTTTTAATCTATATAATAGTGGAAAAGTGGTCCTATAAGTTATAAATCTCTTTGTACTTTTGGTACAAGTCCTATCATAAATTTCAGGGTTTTTCTGAAAAACTATCTCTGTACTGCCTAGAGCTTTTTTCTGATTACTCTAACCTCTTTTTCACATATTAACTCATCAAAATGAAAATTTCCAAAACATTTGACTTATGACTCTTCAGTTTCCACTTTCTTACGTAGGGTTGCCATATTACAGTAATCCTGGGCTCTTTCATGAATTAGCAGAAAACTTGAAGCCTTGGAAAAACTCAGTTAGTTTTTACCATGAACTAGTCAGAGGCATCTTCATAATATATGCAAATCAGGTGTCAGTCATTTCAGAATTGTATTTTAATATAGCCCCTGTAGACATTCAGATCTGCTAAAAAGAATGTTCCCACACTGGGCAACTAATAAGCCTTCTGATTCAAAATGTAAGACATTTTTAAGTTTTCCTAATTTTCTTAAGACTGTTCTAAAGTTTTCCTGTTTTAACTTTATAATATTTCCTGGTCTATACTGCATGTAAGCACTACCCAGGAAATACACAATTTTTGACTACCATCAAAGTGAGGGTTTTCCACTCAAACAGGAAAAGAAGTCTCAAAGTCACACAAAGATAATACAAGAAAAGGAAGAATCAGTCAGCTAAAATAGGGCTCTCCTTCAAGTATTAATTTGCCAGGAGTCACAAAAGGTTAAGTACAAAGGACACATGACCTTCAGTTTCCCACGTGAAACAGGTCTCCAATAAAGGTGTTTTGTAAATTCCCTTTAAGGGTGTTCCATGCAGTTCAAGAGGAGCAACAGTGATAAAATCTATTGAATGAAATTCAGAAGACTTCTTTGAATTGCAAAGCTTTTAGTTACTGAACAGGAACACAGAGGATGCACACACAGTAGATAAAGTGAAACCATATTGTCACCCAGTGTACCAATGTGCTGGTGATGCTGATAATGGGTAGCCAAAAGTCTTCATGCCATGGATACAGATTTGAATCACAGTGAACCTCATTCATAGGACTAAGTTATAAGTCTTTGCAAATACTTTTTGCAAGATCATGTAGGAGTTCTGAAGCAAAAGGAAGGAGCTAATTCACTTCTGAAAGGCACGATTGGGAAAATGGCCTCTTTTTTCCTGCAGTTTAATATTAGGAATATACACAGTATTCTGGTACATAGAGCAGGCCAGGGAAAGGCTTTACAGAAAACAGAGCTCTGCCTCTCCCCATAAAAGCAGTATTGCTAGCACACTGTTAATGGTGATAATACGGACACAAAGTTGTCTAGGCTTTAAAATCATAATCACTTTCTTTTAACTTGTATAGACTCTTTAATGCATTGTGCTATGCCAGCAAGGAAGTCTTTTTTCTTTTAACTATGAGCATATATGCTATCACAACTTATCCTTTTAATGAATATGACTTTACACTGAGCATCTGAAAGGTACTTGCTTGCTATTGTCTATTTATCTTAAACAAGGAGAATGATTTGAAGCACTAAAGAGATCCTTTAAACTTCATCATATTTGAAGCATAATATACAGTTTATAATATATAATAGAAGTGAAAGTAAGCAATTTTTCAACACCTTAAACTCTGTTAAACTGGTAAGCAAAATACACTAGCATTGCAGTAACATGTTCCTGCCTTTGTAACACAATTATGACACAAGTTTCACAGACACTGAAGATCCCTATCTGTGTTTCAGTCCTGTCATCTAACTACTAGCTTCATGAAACATCCAGCTATCCATGAGCAATTACAAAGGGTCTGAAGTCAGTGAAATTAGATGAACTTCGAAAGACCAAGTAATGAAAGTCATCCTGTTATCCCTTAATCAGCATCATCCAAGTTAAAAAATTATGCTAATTTCAGCCACTCACCTACTGAAACTTACTTATGACCACTTTCTTTACTAATAGAGAGCAACTAAAATTAATGACCTCAGGTTACTTTATTTTCCAAGCAGGAGGTCCAGGATAAGTACCAACCTTGTGTCATTTTTTACCAATGTCAAATATAAAGGTCAAATGGGGGGCATCTCAGAAGCCACAACCCATAATGAATAAACTCATCCAACTTAAGGAGCCATGATGCCAAAGAGCATTAATAATTAATGATCAATGACATTAGTCAATGAATGACCTTTAATAAATTTGTTGATATGTGTTTAACCAAAAAGTGTAAGTGGCAACTCAATGATTGAAGTAGAACATAAACCACCTTTTTAAGTCCTGCTTAGCATCCTATTACTTTGAAGTGGAGGAATTAATTTATCTGCACCCTATGTGGCAGTAAAGATTGAGTGAGCTATCGAGGAGGATGTTTTCTGAGAATTAATGGAAAGAGGGTGAAGTACATTTTTTTGCTCTTTAAATTCAAATTTCTTACTTTTAATGTTCTGGTTTTATAGTTTCTCACACTCCCTAAGAGCAGCTACTTCTGATACCCACATACTTTCACTCTCCAGAGTTCAGCTTACACTATGGTTCCATGAAACAGTCAATCTGATATTAAGTAGAAAGGTACCAAAGATGGGAGTAAAATAAGTCAGTTGTACAAGACAAAGCTTTGAAAAATTCACTTTGTCTGTTCAAAAGGATTCAAAAATTTTGAAAAGCTAACTTTTTTTCCATATAGACATTATTCCAGATCACATATCAGCCATTCCACTGCTGCAGAAAGCCTGCATGGAGCTCCATGAGATGGTCTTTGTGAACAGAAATGCAACTGTGCTATATCTGATCAACTTGAGACCATCAGGGAATTGAGTGCACAAATCCAGCAATACTGAGCATAGAGATATGAATTTAATATCAGACATTGCTTCTCTGGTACAGATTAGAGAAAACCTGAAAGAAGATGAACTCCCCACACTGGTTTGCATGAAAAGCTGAGGATACATTATTATTATTTCAGTTTCCAAACCAGGTAATTTCCTCCTTAAATAGGTAAAACAAGCTGGTGGAAGAAAAAAATAAAATTTTCTTTCAGTTCTTTAAAAGTTTCACATTTTCTTCATTTAAAAGCAAGCTGTCTGTAGCATCTGTGATGAAAGGGTAAGTAAATTGAACAGATAGACTCAGCAAGGATCTAAGGAACAGTCATGAGTAGGAGACCCATAGTAACACAATCAGTGAAAACCTAATCAGTGAAAATTAGAGCACACTGAATCAGCTGCCTCTAAAGCTATCAAGAGAAAATTATTGTCCCTGGTGTGAATCCCACTGAGATGAGTCAGCAGCAGAAACTCTCTCTCAGAGGCCTTCAGACTAAAAGGAGATTATTGCCTCCAAGGGTACAGGATTTATCACAAAATGGAGTGGGGAAGAGGATTTGTGGATTGAGTAAAAATTATTAAGGGATGTGTCAAGTTAATTGTAGGAAGGTTCAAAAATTTTTATGGTATGCTTAATGTAAGGAACCAAAGACGGGGAGAGAGGGTGACCAAGGTGAACTGGGAGGAACAACACGGGGAAACAGAGAGGAAATGTGACGAAACCAGTTTCTTGTGAACGGAACTAGTGAGCAGGTTTGTGTGTCCTGATCACAGAGAGGAGGAAGATGTTCAGGCTGACTTTGAGACTCGTGGTTATGTGAGGGCTGTGTGTGCATTTCTAGGTGCCAGCACAGGTGCCACTCTTCATGGGGGTGGCCACAATCACGTTAGACCTGTGTGCACAGACTGGGAGTAACATTTGTCTGGGGACAGGGAGCCACAGTGGCTTCACAAGCACAGCTGGGGAGACTCCCTCAGGCATTCCAGGTCACCGGGTTTGGCTGCCTCTAGCAACTCCTGCAGAAGAATTTGGAACACTGGAATCAACCATGTTATTGCTATTATTTTTCAGAGTGATATTTCAGACAGTCACCAAATCATCTTTTGGTCTTAGCAAATTGAGAGTTGGGAATTCCAAGATTCTCCATCCCTGGAGATATTGAAAACGCAACTAGACCTGTCCCTGAGCAACGTGCTGTAGGTGACACTTCTTTAAGCAGGGTTTTGGACCAGATGATCTCTAGAGGTTCCTTTCAACCTCAGCACCCTGTGATACTCTGACAAAAAATTCTGCCCCTCTTTTCCAGAGGCCCTAAAAACTATGCAGTAGAAATATAAATTAAAAATTTAAGTGAAAGCTCTTAGGGAACAAAAGACACCTTTCCTTTCAAGAAGCTCTGTGGTCTATATAGCCTTGAGACACAGACCTAAGCTTTCTCCATCTATTTTGTGAACCCTGTTCCTCTGTAGTTGCATTAAAGAAATGATCCAAACAAGTCATGTTATATTGGATTCCTTCCATACCACTGCCATCTTGGGATTCAGAGCTGTTTCAGACTCATGTAATTCAAAAGGTGAAAAGATCGTGAAAAATATAATATAAACATCATCTAAAGCAAGATTATTATATGTGGATAGAATTTAATCAAACTGCCTGTTTTATCATAGGATTAGTAGAAGCCAATTTTAAAAGGAAAAACTAAAACCAGAGACCATTATCAACATACAGTACAATGTGTTTATGGTAAAATGTTGCCTCAGGGGAGAAGCTGATACTTTCAAAAATAAAAATGAAATGGTTTTCTATAAAACCTCAACTCTTAAAATATTTATATTCCACTTGAAAAGACTTGTCTAATAAAATACTTAAAGATCAAGAGGAATCACTGAGGCATTTAGTCTGCCTTTGCACGTATCTCAAACTAAACAATATATCCAATTACTCCTGTAGTCACATCAGTAATAAATGGTTTTGACTGAATCATATCTTTCAGAAATAAACATACAGGACTGATCTGGAAATACCAAGAGATGGAGAAAGCACCATTTCTCTCTATAAGTAATTTCAGTTGTTAACACTGGCAAGAGTAAAGACGCTTTATTTCTAACCTGAATGTACTTGATTTTAACATTCAGATATTAGTTCTTGTTGTGATTTTCTCTGATGGATGAAGGAGCCTTTAACAGCCAATATTTTCCCTTCATGAAACTTAACAACTATTAATCACTCAAGATGATGGTGTAATATGCAGGAAAATATACTTAGCAACTTTAAAGGAAATTTAAGAAGCAAGAAGAAACAAACCAAAACTCCTTCATATTCTTCCTATCACTCTGTAATACTTGTACTCCTAGTATTCAGGACCTTTTTTGGGGTTTTTTACTATTTGCAAGTATCACACTGTTGAAATCAAAAGTGGTCTAAACTGTATAGTTCAGGTAGGTCTGAACTGGTAGCCAAATCCCATATATGTTTATTTAGGTATGGACATAGAATTGCTATTTATAAATTGCCAGAATAAAGGACTGTAGATTCACTAGTGTTTCCTATTTTTATCAGAAATTTTTCAAAAATAGAAGAAAAAATGTTTTCCTTTTCTTGGGCAATTTTCCAGGGAACTTAATTCTGAAGAGCAGTTGCAACTTACAAAGTTACAATATTTAACTTTTAGTATTTTTTAACTTCTACAGAACAATCTTAAATATTGTGATTTCTGTTTCTGGAGATATTGACATGATTTCTAGTATTATTACATGAGGACACATTATTTGACAGAAAAACTGATTATATGAGATCAACACTGAAAAAAGGTTTGTATTTGACTTGCCATGTCTTTTAAATTGTAATCACCCTCTAGGTCAGACGTTTTACTTTAGATCACCAGTGTCATTGTAATCCAGGATCTCATGGGGAAAAGAAATAAAGAACTCACACAGAAATATATTGTTTTGGTGATTTTTGGAATTCTTTTATTAGAACACTGGGAGACAGAACAAAAACTACCATAGTATCATAACAAAAGAATACTAGCTATTGCACTGTTTCATTATGTTTCCTGAATAGCCATTTTGTTTCAGGCTTATTCAGAAAATCATTTTCTCCAGGAATTACAGCAGTGAGAGACAGCTTCTAGGTAAGCATATACCACAGATAACCAGCAAGGCCAAATTTTAATCATATCCTTGGTTCTTTTAGCTCCTCAAAAACCGTCCTTTTGGAGTAATATTTCTGCACTTGCACTAAAGAACAAGTAAAAGAAAATGTGTCTGCTTGAGCTACAACAGCATAGCAACTTATGATTCAAAACATTGTGTGACAAGACAGACAATGAATGGAGATCTTTAATTCACTTAGCAATTATTGGAACAATTTTGCAACAACAGATACATGCATTTAAAGGCAGAAATATATGTAGTCATTTTTGTGTCTACCTTTAAAGATATTGTTAAACAGAGAGGTTTAAATCTATAAATGTTCTTATTTAAATTTTATATTTGATTGAGTTTTCTTATTCAAAACAAATAAGCAGGAATTATTAAACTAGAACAAGCTGAGCACCCAGTGAGAAAAACTCATTTTGCATTCAGCAACTTTTGAAAATTACACCCCAGTAAAACCAGGACAAACGGTTTAATAGAAAGGGTATTTTGGATCTTGCAGCCTTAGGTTCAGAAATTTACAGTCTGTGTTTTAACTGCCTCCACCTCTACAGGATTTCTAAACTATTTTGTGAAGAGATAATTCGCTTCTCATCCCAGAGTGAAACTTATTTTTTCCATGAGATATTTAAAGTGAAAACATACCAAGACCCTACTTCACAGACACAGCTGGGAGTTTAAACCTTACTGAAATTAAAGTGGCTTTGGCTCCTCAGTGCTAGCCCCAAAATCAAACAGAAATTAAGAAATCCATTTACAATTGAATTGTGCCTTTGACTTTCCTTCTTCTGGGTGGACACGAATATCTATTTAATAAGGAGCAGTAAATAAAATTAGATTTCATAAGGTATATTAGCATGCCTGAAGTACTTACAGGAAATCACAGAAACTTTTCCATGTCCATCATTCATCTTACTGAATTTTGAAAGCAACTAAAAGTCATTCCATGCTAGAATCAAAGAAAACTTTTATGCCCCTGCAACACCTCGCCTCCATTGTTAGGACATTGCTCCTGCTTTTTAAGGTTTTTGCAACATAAAGGAGGCAAGACAGAGTTGTAGCAGGTGAAGTTCCCCAGGCCTCCAAGGAAACCACAAGGAAACATTCATGCTAGCCTGTTCCCAAACTTCCCTGGACAGCCTCATTTATTAGCTTAGCTGCATCACTTCTCTGTCTTTCTCTTTCTCTGCCTCTTCTATATGGCTTTGAACTGGTGACAATGAATGATCTTGTTATGTGTGTGAATTTGAGCAAAAGCCAAGCGGCTCTGCTATTGTTAAGGGCTTCTAAGCTTCACTAAGAAAAGTAGTAACAGTAGGAGGGTTTAGAGCTCACACTAAATTTTACTTAATGATACCTGTTACTGGGGCCCAGCAAGCTGTTATTGACATATCACTATTTGAGTGACATCTAATTAATCATTATATCACTAAGCAGAATCAATGGTTGTAACTTTGAGGACCTTTGTTCAACCTTCCCACTGAATATCTTGCACTAGCTTCAAGTTTAACCTAATGTGAGATTGTTTAACCTATAAATCGTGTGGCCATAGAAAAGTACCCTGGGGTTTTGTCACCTCGGTGTTTACTGGAATGCAATTGTATTCTAGTGGCAGAATAAATGTGTGCTTCTCCCTGATTGGAAAAACATCCCTGTCAAACCTTGGATATATAGCATTTTCCCCTTGTTCCCCTAAAAAAATACCATAATCGAAAAAAGAAAAAAACAGATACATTTTCTTTCACTTAAACTCAAGGAGAGTTATTCTGGATGACCCTCCTGGCAGCAGGAACTTTATAATCACGCTTTGCTTTTAGAGGCTGGGAAAGCAAAGCATGTGGAGAGAATTATACTTATCTACCAAAACTATATCTTATTTTTCCTTAAATCACTAACTATTTGAGTCCTGTGATGACAGTGTGGTCACTAAAAACAATTTTTAAAAAAAGTCTCAGATCTCCACCTTTTGTGGCTAATGGCGAATGACTCTATAAACATCCTTGAGGACCTTGGTTTAAGACTTGTTCATTACTGTTGGAGAGTAAAACATCAAGATGTGAATCCTTTTGCTTTTATCACTTTTTTATTTTTTGTAATATTGGAGCATTCCGTGTTTCACCTTGATATTTAGTTTATCCTCCACATTCTGTCTAAAGTTTGCTTATTAGCCCCACTCAAAAGAGAGACCATATGTAAGGACAGGTGCACATTAGTCAAGTCCTTTAGAGGAAAAGTCATAGTGGCCAAATAAGAGTCCTAGTGGGTTTTTCCTAAGACAGAGTTAAAACAAAGCATGGATTGAATCCTAGTAGCATAGTTCAGTCAAATACATAAAGTTTTCCTGCCCAAAGCATAGGATGAACAAACAGAAACACATCTGCACATGTATATTCTGAGTAGTAGGTTTTTAGAAGGTCAGATTTTGTGTTTAGTCTGGGTTTTTACTCACTGCTCCATCACATTCCTATTTACATAAAACAGTTTAATTTCCTAGTTGAGTTACATTTTTTTTTCATTTCAAGGATGGCTCCAGCCTCGTGTTTTGTGGCAATAAGGCATGAAGATTGTGATGCTGAGCTCTTGTTTCTATACATTCCATAACCAATTCCATAACTTTGCTCCAGCCTAACTTCTTTGAATATATTTCTCTGTCATATCTTATGTGTCAGAAACTAATTGCTTGTTTTCATACATGGAACTACCAATTAAAAGGCTTACTCTCTTTTTCTCCATTGTACCAAATGTCACTAAGTAGCTAGAGGAAGGCATTTTGCTATTTTAGTTCAGCATATGGAGGAAAACATGAGAACATGACTTTGGAGGAAATATGGAAAGACTAAGCTGTATCAAAGCATCTCAGCAAGTCTGTGGCATTAGAGATCAAGGCAATCACACAGTAAAATAAAACATGAAAAATTCATATTGAAAAGCCATGGATGATAACCTAAGTTCCATCAGTTTCAATTAATTTATCTTCATTGCACTGAACTCACTAATTACAACTCAGAGAACTGAACCATATTCCTATGTTTCTGAGCAGAAAATGTCTAAATTTAAAGTGGAATGACAAGAAACCCCAAGGCTTTTATTAAATAGAACAAAAGAAAAAAACTAGGCATTTTCAGATGATGTTTTTTAAAGGGAAAAGGAGAAGGGCAGAAAGCAATCTCTGAGTCAACCAGTCCAGTGCTGGCATAAGTGTCTAAAACCAGTTCTCCTTGCGCCTACAGGTGACCTAAACATCCAAAAGTCTATCAGATGATTGGTAAAGACAATGAGGTGGTTTTAGCTAATATTAGATCCCTACAACCAGAGGTACCCTCAGGAAACTAGAATCTATCCTTCTTTTATTGCAAAGGGAAAACTGTACCAAAATAAAATGAGGAAAAGGTACTCCACATCATATCCTGAAACTTCCAACAGATAAATATTGCAAAGTCTTTTTTTTTTCCCCTCTAAACTGATGTTAAAATCAGTATTGAGAACACATCTAAATACAAAATTCTTGGCCTAAATCAAGAAGAATATTTCTCTCTTTATGGACACTCAATGTTGCACAATACATGGAATTATAACTTTTAGTATGAAGTTCTCTTAAAAATTATTGGACAAATAATAAACCAAACTTCTGATAGATCAATGAGCAAGTTAAGCTAAAATTAAGTTTTTAACACTGAAAATTTGTAGGTTTTGTTCCTTGAGCTTTGTGTTTAGGAACATCGTTTTTAAGCTACAATAGTCATACCTTGAAGCATTAGCTTTTCCTGATAGTTTTGTTTCTCCACACTGCAATTCCTATTAACTGCATTTAAAACAATCCAGAAAGACTATGAAGATGAATGGGACCTAAGAAACCCAAAGAAAAGGAAGGGAGGAAAGAAGAAAGCAAGCAGTGGTTTATTTCTAATACTACAACTTTTCCTCTGAATAAGTAATCAGTGAACTGAATATATAGTAAACAAAAATAGAGACGAAAAAGACAAGAACAAGAGCAGTGAAGAAAGTAGAGAAACAAAGAAGAAATGCAGACTACCTCCAGTAGCCTTTATTTTTCACCAGTACAAGCTATTACAAACATAATTGACTTTTTATGCTGGCAGCATCTGCTCTTTCAACAATAGGCAAAGAGCATAATATTACTCTGGTTTATCAATGACATTAGTTAAACATTCAGCTCTGCATCACCCATGATGATTCACTACCCCTGTATAGTGTAATAAATATACATTCCTAGTTCATTATGAAGGGTAAAAGTGAAGCATAAAGTCCACTCCATAACAAATCACTTTGCAAGCAATTCCACTTCTTCCTAACACTTTACAGAAGATGAAAGTCTCTAAGGCATAAAGGGCTTTCATGAGACCATCTCAATCTCCAGCACAGGCAAATGGCTCCAGAGAGCATGTTTATGTACAAGAGTTTCTTTTCCCTTCCAAATCAATTCAGCACAAGCTGGGGAAGATATATGCCCATGGGAGATAAGGGAATCCACATTTTGTTATAGGAAGAGATTAAAAGTCCAAAGAATGGATCTAAAACACAACCTACTAATTTCATGAGAAATGTTTTTATTATCTACCAGCAGCATCCATCTTGCATGGGTATGGAAGTTTCCCTGTTCAGGGACTAGTTTAAGAGACAAAATATAGTTTGAATGAGGTTTTGCAGTATTGCCAAGAGAATGAAAGGTACACTATAGCTTAATATCCAAGCATATAATATTTTAGAAGTTTATGAACTTACAGATGTCCATACCAGTGGGTAGAGCACTTATGTACTTTTGTATATTCAATGTACAAATTTTTACGTCTTCATTGAAAAGAATTTTAAAAGGTTTAGTGTATACCAGGAGAGGATTTAGCCAACTATCTGAATTACCTAACATAAAGTAATTTTAAGAAATTTTCTACTTGAACATGTGATTCAAAAACTTGTCTGCAAACTTGGTCTAGGAAATATCACTCTAAAAATGATTGTTTGCAAATGTTCTTGTGTTACAGCAAGTTATTGTATCCTCTGTTTCCTTACCATTGATCACAGTGGAGTTCATTTTGAAAAGATAATGCTAATATCTGATAGCAATATGCTGGTAATTCTATGAGGATTTTTTATGATTCAGCAACCAGTAGAACTCCTTGTCTAAGGAGCAGAGATAATATTGAGAAATCATTTTCAGTCCTGATTTTCACCAAATCAATGCTTTCAAATTATTTTTAATCACAGAGACTAGGAAGCTTATGAAATATTTATGAGAAAGTACATCATATATATAGCAGTTCTAGTCTGTGACTGCAACATATGGTTTAGAAATTGAAACAGGTGTGGGAGAACAGGTGGCCACAGTCATTCAAGGGTATAGCTGGAATTCACCATGAGGAAAAGTGAAAAAAAAATTAAAAAAAAAAATTAAGTAGCTCATTTACCTTCTAAGGTAACCTGTAGCCTTAATGACAGAAGTCACAGCTCTTCAATGGAGAAAGGGAAGTGTGAAACCTTGTGATTTTGTTACACATTAATATCCTAGAACAAGATTATGATAGCTGCCTTCTTTCATACCTTACTAAATTTTTGTCAAAAATTCATAGTAATTTAAGATAAAAGCACTGTTTCTCCACCTTAACTTCCAAAGAAGTTAAACCAATATGTAAGAAACAAATGATACAGAGGCATAGTAGTCCAGCTTCACTCAGATGCCAAATTAAATCAACCTATCAACTGGTTCCTTTGTTGACTGCTCTTCAGATCCTCTAGTAGATGTTGCTATGCAATAAAATTAGCCTTTGTGCAGTACTTGATCTATTTTCAATTTACACTTAATTCAATTTGCAGTTGTACAAACTCTGCAATATATCTAAAATTCACATGCAAGAAGCAAATACATGACCAGTACAGCTCTCAAATTCCTTGAGTATTCAAGCACATCTTAAATCATCAATCTTGTACTTTTCTCCTTTATCAGGATGTTTCATCATTCAGTATATTTCCAGTTTCAAAAACTGAGCATTTCATAGATCTTTAACAAAAGCATCAAGTTCACGAATTACACTCTTGAATGGTTCAGTAGCTGCCCCTTGGGTTACAAAAATGATCACTTTTGAAAACAGAACACTCATGTACTTTGACACAGAAGTACAGTAAACAAAATAAGCTAAACTTCAAATATAGCTGGAGTCTGCATTTTTTTTTTCAAAATCAGCAGCAGCTGGGGTTTTGGCTGGGGGTTTGGCTCTGGGAACACCTGAATTCCCACACCAGAAAAGTAGGAGGCTGAATTCATTTGTGTTTTCTTAAATGTATTGGACTTATGCGTTTAAGATGTATGCACTCTGCTAAAATTGATCGTTCTATCCCTTAACGTTTACAAACAAAAATAATTTAAAATAAAATTAACTTGTTCTAACCTCTGCTTGAGACGAAATTTCTTTTGGCATTTGTGTACTGAAAAGCTATTTTCAGGTACATAAGAACTGACATGCCAGATCAAACTAATGGTCCATCTAGATAGTATATTAAGTGTGCTTATCAACTCTCACAGTTTTCCTCTGAAATTCCTGATTCAAAAACTTCCTATTTATTTTTAATCTTGTAGACAACAATCAAACCAGACCATTAATTCCAGGGAGCAATTTACCATATGTGCTTGAACATCTTTTCTTTAGATCTCAAAAATGCTAGAAGTGTGGTGCCTAAATGGTATATTTAATATGTTTTTACTAAATTATGCTGTCACATGCAGTCAGAACAAACAGTCTTCCAACAGCAGACCAAATTCATCCCTAGCAACATTACACAGAAGCCAAAAGGGTTGCACTAAGGATAAAAATAACCAGCTATGCTTCGTATTTTCTGCTTCTTTCTATTCATCTGTATTAAAGAATAAAATAAACACTCACTACTTTTGCTACTCCTAAAGCAAGCCAGATAAAATTACTTCAAAACTTGTAAAACCACTTACTAGGCAGAAACATTACTACAGCTGGAAACTTACAGTTAAAGCTTTTTTCATATAGCAAACCCTCTTTAAAAAATTTATTTACAGGAAATTATCTTATTCTTTGAGAGTGCTCCCATATGCAATTAAATTTCATTAAAGTTGATGAGATTTAAGCAGTGTTCAAAGTTAGGCACATGTCTAAGTACTTCCCTGAATTAATCCTGTAACTGTCAAACTGTGTATACCATATCAGTAAGCAACCTAGATGTTTCTCTAATACTCTTTTAGGACTTAACAGCATCTTTACAAATAGTATATTCTTGCAGAAAAAAAATAAATAAACAAACAAAAAACTAAAACTGTTAGATTAATAGAGTATGTTCTTGTGCAGGTATGGGTTTTGTAGTATTTTTAGGATCAATTTTATTGAAAATGAATATTAGAGTAATTTTTAATGTTCCATTAGGAACATTAGGTGAGGAACTGAAACAAGTTTCCCAGAGAAGTTGTGGTTGGCCCTGAAAGTTCTGAAGACCAGGTTGGACAGGGCTTTTAGGAACCTGGTCTAGTGGAAGGGGTCCCTGCCTGTGGTGGGCTGGTTGGAACTACATGATCTTTAAAGTCCCTTCCAACCCAAACCATTCTGTGATTCTGTGATTCTATGGTTAATTTCTGGTCTATGAAAAACATTTTAAACTTTAATCTCTTGCAGGACCTCCACATGTTCCTATGCAGGTAATGCACATCAGATCCAAGAAGGCTGATTGGTTGGTCTTTTGTTTAAACTACCTATAAGAAGCTCAATACTCAACTCATCTGTTGGAAGTACAGCTGCTTAGAACAGAAGATAGGCTGTGATTTAAAACATCCTCGACTATATTTTACATAAGCAAATAATTCTATATTAATAACAACATGTCAATAAGTCTATCACTCTATTTCTGGAAAATTTACTTTTGTGTTTACTCACAAAAGCAAAGAAATGGTTAAGCTAAAGAAAAAGCTGTAACTGGTATAAAAAAAAAAATTACCTGGAAGAAGGAGTTTGGATAGGTGCATTTGTCACTTATTCATTTTCATCACCAGAAAAAAAATAAATGTTTAAAATTCCAGGACAACAGGAAGTAAACATATTTGAAGTCTAACCTTTCTGTATTTCAATCACATATTTGTAAAATCACTGACACTGCTCTTCCCACCTGAGACACTAAATGATAACCACTAATAGCAAAACAGGGAGGATATGCAAGCACTACAGTTAATGAATGATCTGCTTCCCCTACAAGTAAATTTTCAATGCACAACTGAATAATTTTGGATGTTATGTTATATAAGCACAACTAACAATTTAATTAATATTACCAAACTATTTTTAAAATAGGATATTCAAACTGAATGTCCTCAACAGAGCTCAACAGATGTTTAATTTAAATTTAACACACAGCTGTGTATTAAGAAAAAAGTCATCTTTACCACACATTATCTTCTGAAGATGCACAGAGATGGTTTCAAGTGAGCCCAAAGAATCTAATCATAACTATGTTCCAACTGTTTCAGAAGACGATTCCATTTTCTCTTGACATGGTTGTGATGAAATCAATCATCTATTCCTGTGGTCCTTCAAATGACAGAAATCTAGAGGAGCTCAAGTGGGATCAGCCTTGCTTTTAAGCAACTTGGCAAGTTACAGGGAATCTGCAGATGTCATTCATTCAGTGGTAGTTTCAAGTACCAAATCCCACTCTTAAGATTTGTAGATAGCAAAAGTGAGTTTGTGTAGATGAGCCTGGGTAAAATCTGTGTTGTTTAATTCACACCATTTACTTTGCAAGCTACTGTAACTACATCCTACAGATCTTAAAATTCCAGGATACTGCTGTTCAGGAAGCTCATTATAGTAAGTCTAACAAGCCAAATAAAGCAAGAGATAATTCCATTTAAAATAAAACCATCCCAAATCATGAGAACAGAAGATATTCTTCGTTTAAGAACATTCTAGGCTTATGTATGTGAGCCTGCACATATATGTAAGTGTGTGTATATTTTTACAACATGTGAGGTGAGGTCTCTGACAAGTTACATTACATTCTGCTGATATTGCAAGTTTGCATGGTGCCTTAGGTTATTTTTAATTGAATTCCTCTATTTATACATGAACAGTATTACAGAAATCCCCGAGGAGTGCACTGTTTGATACTGGATGATTTTGTTCAACGCCACGTCATTTTAATTTATATTGAAGGAGAACTTGTTAGAAGCAGGTTGCAGTTGCTTAAGCTTTAAATGTCAAGTAGGGCTGAGGAGGGGGGTGATGTTTAGTTAATGTAAAAGACAGTTTCCTAAGTAGAATTAAAGAGCATAATTTGTCAGCTAGACTATTTAAGTAAAATGGAGTGTCCTTTTCAGCTCACAGCCTCTTAAGGGGGAAAAAAAGCCCTCTCAAATACCAACAGAGTTTCTGGAGAGTACAGCAAGCTTCTAAATATACTCTATAAGAAACTGAAAATTCTCATCTTCTGACCTGTATTGCACCTCCATAGAGTAAAAATATAGGAAACAAAAAGAAAGGAAATTATTTGGAACAACACAAAGTAAGCCATGTATTATGGTTAATAAAGAGTTGAACAGTTATTTAGCTGAATTTGCTTTTCTGAAGTTGGATTGTTGATTGCAGTCTGAATGAAAGTAACAGTTTACAGTAAAGTGACAAACTTGAAACACCACTGAAAGGAATTCTTTGGAATCACTCCAATACAGCCTTTTCCTTAGTTTTCTCTTAATTAAAATCTTAAAATTGTGATGAAAGTTTAAATATGAACAACAATAATGGTAATTATAAAGCCTCATTACAGAAGCATTTTTAGCCCTAGGATCTCAAAATGCTGTAGAAAGAGATGTATTTCAATCCACTCTATCCTGTAGTTAAGAATAAAACCTTGTCTCCCAAGTCTTCTTAGACTTTGCTGCCTCCTGCCTCTTCTCATATTTTTTTCTCAGAGGATGGAGAAAAAGGAATATGACTGAAATATTTAGTCAAAAGCAAAAAATAAAATAAATTCAGGACTTTACATCTCTTTCAATACAGCTGTGCAGAGGGGAAAGTCAGAGTTCTCATTCTTTTTGCAGGAACTCAAAGATGGAAATCTGCCTGAGATGTGCAGTATGTATTTAGTGAGTTTGATTTGTCCAAGGTGCAGCTCAGTCCCTGCACATAACCTTTTTCTGTTGATCTGTCCATATAATCTCAGGCATAGATAAAAAGTTCCCTGAATGGCTTCAACTTGCTTAGATATCCCAGGATATGTGCTCACAGTTTTCAAATTCTATCAGTTTAAGACTTCTCAGTGGGGAAAAGGAGAAAATGTAGATAAACGCAGATATATGATAACTGAGTGACATGCAGCCATTTTCACTAACAGAATTTAACACACTTCCTATGTATGACTGTCATTACCAAGCCTCAAAATCCACTTGACAGAACGTGGGGAGAAACTAGGATGCACATATTTAAGGGTTTTTTATTTTGCTAGTCCATTCATTACTATTCTCCCAAGCTCATATCTTCACAAAGCAAGCAAAATTTCAGCATTACAAGGGTGGCTTTAAAAAATCTGTAATAAGTTTATCTAAATATTACTTAAAAATAACATTTTAAATGACAACTACATTCAAACAGGAGAGAAACCACATATATACCTTAGTTTTATTAGAGTTAACACCCACAGGTCTAACACCTCCCAGGATTTACTGGGGCACTTCACATAGTCCTTGGGTCACCTCCACACCCAGCCCCAAGAACTTTTTTACATTCCACCAACGTATCTCTTCCCTCAGGCTGTTTTACTCCCACTTGTACTGCTTTCAGAGAAGGAGGGAGAGAGAAAAAAAAGGGGCCTGGATGGTAAAACTTTTCTGCTTGGCTGCTTTAGAAATGATTAGGGCAGCTGCCCTCTTTTATGTCTTTCTGCTAACCTTAGAATGGCTGGATGCTCTTCTTTATCCCCAGGTTTCTGCAAGGACTTCTCTCCTGGAAACAGTATAAAATGTGACAGAAAACTACTTTTGAGTTTTCACAGAGTGGAAGGAATCACTGGCTGGAGTGTGTCTCATTATTTCTGATCTCAGAAACCTAGATGAATGCAACAGTGTCTGTGTGCCCTCACCTACAAGAGTTGGGATTCCTTTAACTTATTGGCTTTAACAACAATATAGCTTAGGAGCAAAATTTTCCCACTAGTTTTACACTCAAATACTCTCTGAAGGAAAATGCATACTTCTGCAGTTAATTTCCTTGATTAAAAAGAAAAGAAAAAAAGTCTTACTTGTAACTTTATTAATTTGGAATATTAAAGTCAGTAGGTTTATGCTCCCTCTAAAATAAAGAAAAAAACAAAGACCAGGAGACACAGTTTAGCTGTGAAGTAGGTCTTTGAAGAGTTCAGTGTCCAGTTGTCTGCTGTGGAAGATTGACTCTGGCTGGATGCCAGGTACCCTCCAAGGCTGCTCTATCACTGCCCTCCTCAGCTGGACAGGGGAGAGAAAATAAAAACCAAAGTCTCGTGGGTCAAGATAAGGAAACACAACTCAGTAACTCCTGTCATTGGTGCAACCAGATCTTAAAACACCTTCCCTACATCCATCGCTCCTTCCCAGGCCCAACTGCACTCCTGAATTCTCTAACTCCTCCCCACAGCAGCACAGGGAATGGGGGCTGTGGTCAGTCCATCACATGTGGTCTCTGCTGCTGCTCCCTCCTCATGGGGAGGACTCCTCACACTCTTGCTCTGCTTCAGCATGGGGTCCCTCTCATAGGAAACAGTCCTCCATGAATCTCTGCAGTGTAAGTCCTTCCCACAGGCTGCACATCTTCATGAACTTCTGTAGCATGGGTCCTTTCTGCAGGTTGCAGTCTTTCAGGAACAGACTGCTCTGACATGGGACCCCACAGGGTCATAAGTTCTGATAGCATAGCTGCAGTTTGTGCTTCTCTCTCCATGGGGCAGCAGAGCCTGCTCCAGAGCAAGCTTCCCACAGGGTCACAGAAGACTTTGGACATGCCCCTGCTCCACTATGGAGTCTTCCACAGGCTGTAGGTGGATCTCTGCTCCACTATGGTCCTCCATGGGCTCACCATGCTGCCTCAGCATGGTCTGTACCAAGGGCTGCAGGGGAATCCCAGCTCTGGTGCCCTATGCACCTCCTGCCCCTCCTTCTCCTCTGACCTCGGTGTCTGCAGAGCTTCTGCCTTCAGACATTCTCACTCCTGTCCTCCCATTGCTGTTGTGCAGGAGTTATTTATTGTTCTTAAACCTGTTATCCCAGAGGCATTACCACCATAAATGATGGGCTCAGTCTTGACCAGTAGCAGGTCAGTCCTGGAGCGAGCTGGAATTGTCTCTGTTGGACACAGGAAAATCTTCTGGCAGCTCCTCACAGCAGCCACCCTTGTTGCTTCCCCACTACCAAAACCTTGCCATGCAAAGCCAGTACATCTGTTAAAATTAGCAGTCTGTTAAGGAAACCTACTAAAAACAACGTACTCAACTTTAAAAAAAAATTCCTATAAAGGCTGTCTACTAAATGCATAGCATGGAATATTTTAGTGTAGCTAAAACTTTTGAAATTCTGCAGACCTTAATTTGGCATCACACTTGTCAAACAGCTCTGCTACTTGCATACTGCAGGTATTCATATTCTCTTTCAAAGCTGAAGATATAAAACTTCTTTTTGATGGCTTTCTAGAAAATGCAGTCTTACAGTTCTGGTAATAAGGAATGCCTGCCAGCAAAATCCCTGTAATGATCCTCACCAACACATTTTAAGAGAGTCCAACTACTTTGGTAATTCTCTCATCAATTTCGATAAATGTTCACTTTAGAACATAATGTATTTTATAATTATGCGGTTAGAAATATGGGCATATTGATTTGTGTGGAGAATTGAAATGTTGCCCTTCACCAGTTTTTAGCTTCATCATTGCTGAAACTGCTCCTCATGTTCTTGTGTTTCTTATTATTTGCACATATAGCAATTTTAAACCTTCCAGACATTTAATTTTTTTTTTTAATATCAAGAGTATTTTGAAAAAATATACTCAGATTATACTAATCTGAGTTTCAAGTTAATTTTTTTCTTCCCTAGGTCATCAAGCTTCAACTTGATCTTTTTACAGAGAAAGATTTCTCATTGCTATAATGCATTTTATTCTGCATGGTGTTTGGTTGGTTGACTGGACTCTTACTTTCTCACAACTCCTTATCCCTGGAAAACTGAAATTTTACTGAAATTGAAGGAACAAACAAAAATCAAATAGTTGTAAAAAAATCAAAAAATTTAACTAGAAGTCAGAATTAATAATCCAAGGGGATGCCTTAAGAAAACTAATTATAGAAGATACATCTCTTACCATACATTAAAAATAGAGTTTTATTTAAAATGCTTACATTAATTATCATTAAGCACAAAAAATTAGTACTTACAGATAGGTGCTTGAAAAAAAAAAACAAAACCCGATACCAAATACTCACATTGCTATCCTTCCAACAACCCCAAATCTACTTTTTAAATCATATTTACTGCCAGAATTTAGGAGTCAAATGGTCCTCTCTAATTTTTGCCCCTACTCACAATTCCTCAGTTCTGAAACTGCAGTTTTAATGTGTAAAAATACAATAACTACATGAAAATGAAACTAACAAAGCCTAATCCATACAGGGAACTGAAATCTCATAGAGGCATCCCAGTTATTCACTGTCTGGCTTTGTGAACATCACTGGTGTTCACAAGCCTTATCTATAAACAGCACCAGCTCTCTCACAGCTATGTGCACAAAACTAAATAATCTCACTTAAAGCCAAAGGGGCATTTACAGCTGCTTTCTTTTTCTGTCATCTCCTATCCAATCAGATTCATGCAAAATTTTGTTGCAACCTTCAGCTACCAGGCCAGATTACACATTTTCAGCTCTATCTACACCTCAGATGCTGCACAGCAATCTTTTGTGTCTTCTGCTTGTCAGCAACATCACCCTATTTAGGATTATGAGCTCAGTGAGTAGGAAGCCTAGAAAATATGCATGAAACCTGTCTAGAATTTTAGGTGTTCTACATGGAGCATCCTCTTTCCCCTCATATGAATCTAGAATTTCTTTATATGATCCTGACACACTTTATTTTCCTGTATGCAGTCTGGACTCAAAAGTGACTGGCTTCCTGGCACTGTGTATTAAGTTTCCTGGTTTCAAACTGTAGACACTATTTGCATAAACCCAGTCTCTGTGAGCATTTCCACTACTTCCCTTATTCAGACCTGCTTTCAGGAGCATGAAGTTTAAAACTCAAATAAACATGAACAAAATTCTGTTCTATAGCTGGACTAACTATGAGCAACATGCACAGCCTGCTCAGTGGTGAGATGAGGCTGTTTACCATTTCCTGCCTTGACTCAGACTTCCTATGCAAATGTAAGCAATATTTTCCCCCTATGTGGGCAAAATTCCCATTAAAGTCACATCAAGATGTTAAACAAATGTACCTTTTTTTAAATGAAGTTATTAAGATGATGAGAGACACATAAAATCAGTGTTATAAGAGAAATAATTTTAAATTGCTTCTTCTAGCCAAATAAATACTAAAAAAAAATGTTTTCTGATGCTCACAAACATTGTCAACTTTTTCTTTCCTTTTTCTTTTAACCATCTCTCTCTTACCAGTGCAGAAACATATCTCCTTTCTGAAACTTGTGGGCCAGCTTTACCCCATTGCCTCATCACTTTCCTGTTCTATTCACTACTTCTCATTGCCTTTCCCCATTTGCAAATTTCCTCCTCCATTGGATCACTAAAAAACGGCTCTAGGAAAAAAAATCTTTATCTCACATCATTTATTTTACAGACCAGCATCCCAACTGATGGCTGCTCCCCAGTAAAAGGTAATGCAGAATCAAAATCTGTAGCTGTCTTTACTACCACAGACTGTGCTCCATACTCTCATTATTTTTGGTTCTTTCAGCAGCTATCCTTAGTATAACATTATGCTTTATTTCATGTGTCTGAACCTATTTTTATTACTTCCTGCTTGCTTCCACTGGCTTAGAAAATTATATATTGTGGTATTTTTTGTATAATTATGTTTTAGTAATGATACTGAGTCTTATATCCACAAACTACTGTCACAATTATGAAATTCAGTAAATTCCAGGGAATCTTTTTCATTTTTCAATTATAATATAGTCTAATTTAAACTTTTCTTCTGCTTAGATCCTTACAATCTAAGGTATTTTTCTCTTTCTACCATTTTAAGCTCTGAAAGTCAGTGGCATACATTGCAAAGTTGCATTATAGCAGTATTTAAGGTGAGGTGTAGTGACAATTTTAGATAGAATATCCATCACTGATTTTGTACTCCTAACAGTACAATCCGAGAAATATGTTTTTCTTCAGCACTACAACGGCACTACACTGAGGAACTGACATTTTTCACACAGTAACTCCCAAACTTTTTCTGTTTCTTGGCCAGAAATCTGTGACATCTTTCCCTTTTTTGCATACATTGATTTTCCATTTGCATTTTTGATTTATTATCTTACACTTGTCAGCCGACCTACCACCTAAATCTTTCAGCATTGTTTCTAATTATATTACACGTATAACAAAGAAATATTTTCCTTGGGTCTTTTTATCCTAAATTCTACTAGAGAATAATAAATTGTCTTCTTATTATAGAAATAAAAAAAGGTCTACATTATGTCTGTGCATTATTGGGGAAAAGAAAAGAGACAGCAGGAAGCAATAAAGAGGTATAATCCAATTCTACATTCTGGAAAGAAAAGAGTCTAATATCATTTATGGTGTCAGAAGTAATGTTTCTGGGAAGGGTAGGGATGGGTTATGATTACCATCTATCATTCCCCTGTAACAGTTAGTCCACAGTAGCTTTCAGGCCAAATCTTTTTCAAATTTGCATTGGAAGCCTGTCTCATTGTGCCACTTCACACCATACCATACCTTTCTACTAACTGATTGTTTCAAATCTTGAGCACTTAGTAAAGTATCTCTTTATTTATGATACACCTCATGTTTTAGTTTGCTTATTAGAAAATATCAGGAAAGTAATTTATAACAACAGATACCTGTTTTACCTTATTAGTTAAGGTGTAGTACTTTAAGGATACACACATTTTGGTTTGTCAGACCCATGAAATCTGCCAAGAAAATACTTCCTCTTGCATCACATCAGAGAAAAAGATATCTTCTGGTACCTGGGAAAGGTGTGGACATTCTCCTTTCTTCTGGGGAAAGTCCTAAGGAGGAGGCCACAGTCAAATCTCTATTCATAAAAGAGATTCAGACATTTTGAGAAGGCTGAGGCAGACTTTATGTAAAAGTTAATTTCAGAGCTAGTGTGGGTAAAAAGATAACCTCGATGGAGAAGAAACAACAACAAGAAACTGATGTTGCAACAAAGAACATGTAATTTGGGGGCAATCTAATCTAATAATCATATTGATCAGAGTTAGGCAATTTAAAAGTATAGGCAGGCCCAAAGGAAGAAGAAACAGGTGATGTGACAGACAAGAACTTCAAGAGCTAAAAGATAAGGATCAACACTGTCTGGTGGGCTTGCCAGCCCCTGACAGGGAAAGAAATAGGAGACAGAGTTTAAGAGGTTCAAAGAGAGAAACAGAAAACCTGAGATGATACAGATACAGCAGCATCCAAAAATGAAAAAAAAATCACCCAAGGTCTTAAGAAATAATAGAAGGATCTAGACTCTGCAGCAGTTAGTGAAACTTGAGAAGACTTTTTCAGTTTTACTTACCAGTAGTAGGTGCTAAGTGAATGTAATGCATCCTATAGTCTTTGCTAATTAAGTGGTACAAGGAATACATTATGCATTTCTGCTTTAGCATCTTCCAATAAGAGAAATTAGCAATTTCATTTCATTGTGAGGACTCAGGGCCCTAAAGGGAACCTACAACAAACCCAGAGAGGGACTTTCAACCCTTTCAGAGATATTACGCCATATAACTTAATGGCACATACTTATAGGAGAGGGGTGATACCTCTAAACTGGAAGTGGGTAGATTTAGATTCAGTATTAGGAAGAGATTCTTCACTGTGGGAGTGGTGAGGCACTGGAAAAGGTTGCCCAGAGAAGTTGTGGATCTCCATCCCTCGAGGCATTCGAGGCTGGTTTGGCTGGGGCTTTTAGCAGCCTGGTCTTGTTGAAGATGTCCATGCCCATGGGAGGTGGGCTGGAACTAGATGGCTCTTAAAGTCACTTTCAACCCCAAGTATTTCGTGATTCTGTGATGATTCCCTCTCTCAGATGCTTTATCTTGCATCTAGAGGGTGGACTGAAAATGTGCCTTTAATCAGCAAGGCTAGTTGAATAAAATGTCTTTCCTCAATCAGCTCAGGCTGTCATAACACTAGCTATTTTGTTCCCATTCTGGATTACAAGAGCCTGCCATTCAAAAAGAGTTCTCTTTTTCCCATTTGCTCTCTGTGGCAAAATTGCAATGAATTTCTTTCAGATTTTAAAATTATGGCTCAAAAATATAATGATGCAAAATAATATATTTTAAATTATCTTTATGTAAGTTCTGGTGTCAGGACTTGTCCAGAAATACGCCAAGGACCTGATGTAGTTCTTACTGAATTGTTAACTGGAGCTATTTTAAACCTATATGATTCTCCTCTGCAAACTGTGTTTGTATCTCAAAATCAGATTAGGCTATGAGGAAAAAAAATAAATCCTCATGCAGAAAAAAAGAGTGTGTCTCCTGATAATATTTTGTGCTTTGCAAATATTGTTACTACAAACAGAAGTAGTCCTACATGAACTGTATGGAAATGAATTTTTTTTCAGTACCCTGCTTTTGAGATCCACAGTCCAACTTTGTCATTATAATTTTTCATACAATTATGTGTGGGTCCTATCTTGCTAAAGATTCTATCTGTCTTTTACTGCCTCTAGCTGTCATCTAGAAGAAAGTTCTCGATCATAATGTAAAAGACTTTCCAAACCCAGAAGTTAATGGCCATAGCAAAACTGCTATTTATGCATTCTACTCCCCTAAACCTCTGAAGCATCAGCAACATCTGCAAATTCAGAAAGGCATATGCCAAAGCATGTGCTAACAGTAGCTTACTGGCAGCAGCATGATGATGGATTTGGGACCATTTCACCTTAAGAATCAGTCTTTTCCAGATTTTTCAAGTGGTTTTATTTGGCTGATTTTACAACAGCTTACTTCAAAATAAATTTGGTGATTAGGTACCTATCCTAAAACAAGCACCTAACTCACTGAACATTGAACACTGAACTTCGTGTGCTGTCTCCACAGAAAACCTAAGGGGGGTGTAAATAGAGGGACTTGCAGACACTCTCATTCTAGTCTGGTTTTAAATAATTAGGGCAGAGTTGCAGGAAAACTAAACTAGATGTGAAAATATGGATTGTTCTGACTGCTCCATTTTCTGACGTCTCCCTTTCAGCACACTCTTCTAAGAGACAAAACATTCCTATATGATGTGAGATCTTTCGACTTGAATGCATAATTTATCCAAGCAATTCCTATTTCAGAATCTATTGTTTTGAAGAAGTCTCTGGTTCAAATATTTTCTAAAAAATCTTTTTCAAATTATCTGCTGCCTTTCAGGGTTAACCCTCAAAGTACTCTGCCATTCATATTCCACACAGCAAATCAACGACTGCTGCTCATTTGTGATTCCTGCCAAATCACTACACTCTGCTCAGACTGAATAGCTCCAGACCCTAATATGGTGACAGCTGCTGGGAATGTTTTTCTGTAAAATGAATAGCTGGATAGTATTCTATCAGCTAACAGCACACAATCTTCTGAGATCTTATTTGAATATAGGTGGTGATAGCACATTTCCTTGTAACCCATATGTACTTCACAATATGCTGACTTCTTTCCCATTGCAATAATTATAGCTGCTTGCATTTCTTTAGGTTCATAAAAATTCTTGCAGGATCAGGGTCAAACTTCAGAATTAAGCAGTCAAATGAAAGTGCAAGTTCTCTTTCTTTCTTAAACTTGTTAACATCATCTAATGTAGTAAATGCTTTTCTCTATAATAAATAATGGTAATTTAGGAAACTGGAATATGACTAAACCCAAGTCAGTGAGTTAGAGCACTTTCTAACATAGGCAAGAAAGCAATGTGTATCATAACAGCCATAAAATCATGCTTTTCATAAACCAATCAATCCTCAGATAAGAATTTGTTATATTTTTTACCTCCATTATTTTTGCTGGAATTCTCTTCCACACTTCACTGCCTCACAGTACATATCTCTTAGGACCTACAGCACTTTTTTCTCTTCTTTTCCTTATTTTAAAGCTAAACAGCTCATCTCATTCTTTGTTGCCAAAACCATGGATTATTGACAAGGAATTTCCATTAGCTCCCAGTCCCTGCTCTACAATCTAAAGAAACCAATTTAGTCTTATGCTGAAAGATAGGTATTTCCTACTGATTCTGATATCTTTCTCCACTTCCTTTTAGAAGACATGTGATCAGGCATCCATAGACAATGGTGCTTGTTCTACGTACTTAGCATGGAATGATTTATAGAACAGCCAAACTAGTGTTTTGTCTTCAAACCTGAACTAGTGGCTAAAGCTGACTCCCTTAAGAGAGAGAAATTTGAGTATTTTACAATAGTTGGCCAATGAGATCAGTGGTAAGTATCAATGAGAACTGTCTGCATTGTCACGTCTGGCCGTAGGGAAACAGGAATAAGGAAATACCGGTGTAACTGCTACAATGTGTGCTTAACCTCAGAAAGTATAGAAAATTTGGGGCATTCTGCCTCCTTTCTTAAACTGAGTTGCAAATTGTACTGCCACATGGCCCCAAAATGTAAACCAAACCACAGAAATTGCCCATGCAGAAAGAAACCAAACCAAAATGATCCTCCTCACGCTGACTCCTGTCCTGCACACTCAGCCCTGGAGGGCATGGGCAGTGGCACAGGGAGCAGCCAGGAGCTGGAGAGGTAGTTACAAACAAATACAGTAAGAGACAAAAGAAATGCAGCTGGCTTTTATTAAAGCTCAGTGTCTTTTTTATTGCTGCAAGTATTTTCTTATTGATTTTCAGCTATATTTTTAATGGGGGTTGGGGAAGGGCAGTTGCTTTGGGCTTTTTTTAAAAATTGCAAGTTTTGAAATGGAGCATTGAAGTTGAGAAGCTGAGAGCAGTACCTCTTTAATTTGGTTAATTTGTGAAGGAAAGAGTTAGTGCTTAAGCAGGTACACAGCACCCTGTGAAGCAGCAGGTGAGTATTGGTGAGACTGAACATTAGATACTGTCCTACAAATGTATTTTGTGGCAACAAAGGGAACCTTACTGCAAAAGCATCATTTAAAGACCTAGAAGTAGAGTACTTGAAATACACTGGCTTTAGGCAAGTCCTTTCATGTACATTTAAATTATCTATGGACTCAAGTAGAGTCTCCAGAGGGGGCTTGCAGGTTTCGCAGTCAATGTTCAAGCCCTGTTTTAACATTGTGAACAAGAACTAGAACAGGCCTGAATATGGGGTTATCAACCGTGTGTAATAAACAATGTCATTACTCCCCACAGCGAGCAGAAAGGCTCCTGCAGCATCCTGACTCCCTCCCTGTACCTAAAAGAGCAATTCAGAGCAGGAGGCTAATCTAGGTGCCAGGAGCCAGCCTCGGGAGGTGACTTTTTTTCTCCACTCCCTTCTCTAACCTACTGATTTAGGCACCTATGATACCCCAGAGTAAAAGTCACCCATGCCCCACACATGAGTAATTTGAGAAATTTCTCTGTACTCAAGTTCAACTTTCTGTTGAGATTATTAATGAAAATTTTACATTACATCAGTTGCAAGACTGATCTTGGAGGAATTTCATTAATATTTCCCCTTTAACAAAATCCATTATCATCTCTGCTTTAGCTGATTCTTCACTTCCTTATAATTCCTGTACAATTCTCTGTCTTCAGTAGTTTAACTAATAATGGCCTGGGTAACACTGTGGAAGATTTATTTCTCTAAACTTATTCAAAGACAGTGAGTTAACCAGACTTACTGAACTTTTGGGAAACTGTGTGTTTCATTTTAACTATTTCTATAAGTAGTTTCTAAGTAGTTCTTGTTTTCTGTTGTCCTGAAGTACTTTCAGTTTTTCTTTTCTCCAAGGAACTTCACAAGCCTTGAAACTTACTGATCTCAAAGCTATAGTTCTGTAGTGATGTGACATATTTTTGCCCATTCTCTTCACTGAAATTTAAGTGCATTCAGACTTCGAGTTCAACGTTCAGTATAGTACAACACAGGAACCACAGAAAACACTATCCACCTTTTTGAGCATATAGGTTGCATTTGCACCAATAACTAGGGTCAACCTTAAAGTTACCCTATGCTCTGTGTCAGTCAGGATCAAGGACCAAGATTTCTCAGTTAATGGTCAGAAGTACTGAGCAAGAGACATGGTGTAGGTATTGTCTGTTCACCTTGACAACTCAGTTTAAACTTGATAATTCTCTGTATCTATGTCTCTGTTCAGATAACAGCATAGAAGTTCACAAACCACGTATGTCACTGTAAGAGAATTTTAAGTGGAGGACAGCAATATTTTGCCAACAGATTGCAGCATAAGAAGAGCACTAAAAAATGAAGTTATTTGCTAGGAGTGTGTCAGTATAACAGTGAAGCATGTTGTTACAGTCCCCACCTCCCTCCTAGTTTGGAGACCCATAAAACCTGAAGCCTCTCTCTCTGTCCTTGCTGCCATCCAGGTTGCCCTGCCCTGCAATCCTGCCACACTAGCAGAAATGGCAACGTTTACATTCTTCTCTCACCCCAACCCTGCTCCTCTCCTTGGCACATCCCTCAGCTTCACTGGATACAAGGCAGTCAGCAGGATCTCCACCACACACAAAAACCTGAAACTCCAGCCCTTTCTCAAACACCCTTTGCTACTGCATGAAGTGCAGAGCAGCCTGAAAAGACCCTGCATTATAGAGAGGCTGCAGTTTGAGTGTGGATAATACAGCTTGGATGAAACAAGCATGAATGATAGGTAGGGCACAGATGAAGAAGGAGGCTCAGGTAGCCTAGAAAGGACTTTGTCACTGAAGACAGACCTGCAATGGCAGCTTGCTCAGCAGCAGGAAGACCTGATGCAGTTGTGAATGTGATTCCAGGACGTGCTACTGCTTTACAAATACCCTGCCAGTGCATCAGGAATGTTTTTACAGAAATAAAGACTTTTAAATCATTTGGTTGGGTAGTCAAAGGAAAGAAACCAGAGATGTTTAAATATGCCAAAATAATGTAACAAGAAATAAAATTTTTACATTTGTTAAAAAATAGCTAATAGCATAAAGAGCTAGGTAGGGACCAAATAAGATGCAGATGGGAACCCAAACTGTCACTTCTTATCTTCTGAGTGCTTGACTTAACAACCTTAATACTACAGGTTCTGAATGAATAATGTCCTTGTTTTGTTTTAGGAACACTACAGCCACAGATAACACACCAGACAGAAGACTCAGCAGCAGGGGAAAAAGTTGGGTTATCACTTCATTTTACATCTTTATAGACTATCTTCTTTTTCTTAAAGTATTTGATTATGTTTGAATGCTGAAAAATACCTCAAACATGAATCTACCAACAGCCTTCACTTTTTATTTACCATTTTTTAGGGAGAAATGGCTGTAAAGAGGCTTTTTCTGACTACTTGAAAACAGAATTTACATAGAGATTAATACACTTGAGACATTCCATGGGACACAAATCTGTTTAATTGGTTTCTCTTGACTGTAATCATTCTATCCAAGAATTTTTTTCCCCACACTTCAAAAATTACAGATAAAAAATCCAGTTTATAATCATCTTGCTGAAACATGCAGAAGTCCTCTACTAATTTTCTATTGATACATTCTTTACTCATTGGCTGAAAGTGCAGCTTTCTCTGTGAAGTTATAATATGAGCAAAGAAGTAGGAATATCTCTACAAAGCAATGGCTGATATGAATGGCTGGCTAGACACTGTGAGAACCTCCATCCTGGTAATGCCACCAGCTGACTCAGAAGCTGTTGAAAGCTTCTAATCTGCTTCATTTTTGCCCCATTTAGTGCAGCATTTTTGCTTGATGGTGGAATTTTGACAGGGCATTGCTGTGGCTTTGTTTCAATTTAGTTTATATACTGATCTAGCTATACCACAGGTTTGGCAGCTACTAAAATATACTTCATTCTCCCATATCCCCAGTGATTTTACAGCCTTCGTGATGTTCAGATCTTATCAGCCACTGAATTTCATCTTCTCAGAAAAGTGAAACTTTCCTTCCCTTCCTGTTCTTCACCACTAAACATTCCTCTTTATCATGATTTTCAAGCCTTCAACTTTAGAGCATAGAGGTCAGTGAATTTGTCATCTTTACTTTTACAGAGATACTCCTGTGCATCCTAAAACAACTACCAAATAGTCAAAGGACACAACACACTAAACCCCTGCTGGAGCATTTCGTTGCAAGATTGTTATTCTATGAAACTTCTTGCATGACAATTATTCAATGAAAGTATAACTGACTTCTCTTATCCTATCCCCATAAAGAGTAAAATATTAAAGTAGTGCGATGAAGTAAAAAATAAGAGAGGGTATATAAGGATCACACATTTTAAAAATGAGCTGTTAATCAGTCAATAAAATCAATAAATATTTGCGGGTATTCCTGTCTGTGGAAAAGATAAATATTTTGTTGTAAATATAAAGAAGCCAGTTGAAAATTTTGCTTGTCACTGCAAAGGCACAATGTATGATGTATTAACCTTTCAGCCTATAAGCATTGGCTCTAACTGGCACCAGCAAACATCATACTTTGTCAAGAAAATAAATATTTTTTTTCTGAATGCAGTGCATGATAAGGCCAGTCAAAGGGAAATTAAGTTATAACCAATTTTTCTTAGCAGATCTCTTAATTAAAGTCAATTTTTAAAAAAGTTTATAACTGAAACATTCATGAGATGAATAATAGTCTAACTAGAAAGTATTCATTGAAGATGCATTTTTGCATATTCAGTGATGTTTGTACAGCTGCTTAAACCTGTAATTGACATCAAGTCTTCTTGCTGATTTTCTGAGAAAATCCAGCTCGAGTAAGAAAGGGTTTTTTCAGTCTTTCAAGACACAAAACTGCAGAAAAGTGTATTCAAGAGGGATGTTTGAAGTAGCATGCAGGAGTTAAAGCCTGTTAACAAATAATGAAACGAAGGTTTAAATCCCATAAATCTCACTCGGTTTCTTTTAATGTTTATAAACTGTTTACTGAAATAATAGTGTTTCTGTTTAGCAATGAATGCAACAGTGAGATATTTATTCTTTAGGGGAAAATCTAAAAGGTAATGCTTTTTTCCTAATAAGATTTGTACTTAGTTATGGCATAGCTCTGCTGACATTGAAGGTTTAAAGCTGAGTAACAATAAGATTTTATTAATGTTTAGTGACAGTCTGCCTAGTAGAAAGGATGGAATTGATGGATAGTCATGCTTTTTTACACCACTTATTCAGTGACTCCATTATCTCTGTGAGCACAGAATAAGGCTGTCTGTTAGGCACACATAAGAAACCCAAGTTTTTCCTGCACCAAAAGGCATCCTACAGTAATTTCATTCTGTACACTCAGTCCTCATTTCTCACATCAGAGGGGTTTTAGGCATAGAAGTAATCGGGTTTGTAGTGTTTTTTTAAAGTCAGATTAATTCCCTAATTCCCAATTCACCTAACATGAACAAAGACTTGCGCTGACACAGCACAAAGGAGGGAGGTGCTGCAGGAGGGAAGGAAGAAAAATAAAAGTCAACAGGCACTGAGACATAGCACTTTGTACCGTGAAACTACTGCTCAAATCAGGAGCAGCTTAATTTCTCTAGAGTAGGGAATGAGCAGCGGCTGTAATTACTGCCTGTAAGTACAAACACTCCCTCACTCCCCTGCCTTGGAGAGGCTGAGCTGCTGCTGGCCATTTAAGACAATTCACAGTTCCCTTGCCAGAGTAAACAGTTATATCCAATAACGCCTCTCACTTCTTCTCCCTTTTTAAGAGGAGTTTGTTTTTTAACATACATCATTCCAGTGATCTGGTTTCCATCAGGGCCTTGCAGAACTAAGTGGGCTGCAAACTGCAGAGCAGGCATAGAAAAGCCTCTAGTTAAAAAGTGGCCCAGAGGCTGCTGTAGCTACAGGCACTAATGGAGGATGGCAGCTGCTGGAGCAAGCGTCTCAAACTTCCCCACTGAAAACAGCTTTGTGACAACTTACATTTCCAGCTTTTTTTCACTTGTCATCAGAAAATCTTTCCTATTTTTATTTAAATATTTCTGTTTGCAGAATTAAGCAGATTTCATGTCCTCACCCACTGGGCTTTACTCGGCTTCTAAGATTTTTAAGAGGATTTTTTCAACGACAGACCTGGTTCCACTCACTCCAAGAGAAGAGGGAAAATCTGCTGGGCAAACAGAAATATATCCCAAGGGCACACACCTTCTCAAACACATTTGGTCATATGCCTCCTGTAACCTAGTTCAGAGCACTCGTGCTCTCATCTCTTCCTAGCTTACTTAATTATCATAGCCAAGCCTCAACAACACTGATTAAAACACAGGTAAAATATGATCCTAAACTATGAAAGAGTACATGAATTTTACTTACTATACTTCTGAGGCCTGTAAAAAACCTACTTGCTATTGAACAAGTGTAAATTTCCACTCATGTCATAATTTGCTGAAGCATATGATCATTTTTAGGTTTGAGCAAATACTTTTCATGCTCTAGGACTAGAATGAGGCATATTTGCTCCATTTGTATTTGAAAGGCTAATTCATTAGCACATTACGCCTACATCAAAACATTCATCCTCAGAGGTGCTAAAAAGTCATCTGTCAGTTTTCTAGAACTTTTAGTTCTATATTATCTTTACCCATATTACAAGAAAATTTTCTTTCGTGCCAAAAAATATATCTGGTTTTAGCTGAATTTTCATGAAACTGGTATATCTATCTTAACTATGTCTTAATTCTTAAATAGCCAGATTGGGATGACCCTCAGCTTGTAATTCCAATGTAGTTACAGTGCCCTGGCACTGCTGTGCAAGTCTCTTTTCATGCACTGGTCAACACATAAAGGACAATAGGATAATTCTTTCAAAGGAGAAAACACAGACATGGCTGAAGGAGGGCACAGAGGCAACTCCCCACCCACTCTGATTCTTCAGGTTCTGCAAACAATCCTGCTTTCTCTCTAGAAAGCAGTTATGTGCTTAGCTCCCAGTTACATCCTTCTTTCCTTCTTCCCTTTATCCTCAAATTCCTAAGGGAAACAAGAAATATTCCTGAGAATATTTCTATTCTCATTTAACCAATTAAATTCTCTAGTTGATGTCCCATACAGAGACCTACACATACTCACTTAATAGTGAATCAGCAGCAGCATTAAAGCATTTTTCTATAAGAATAGCTAGATCACACACAGCTTCCTAATGAAGAGGATTTTCTAAATACTTTTTTTTTCACCTTGGATTGCTTTATCACCACTGTAAGCTGCAGCAGGCTTTACAAGCCTGAAGGACAGGTGAGCAAGCAGAAAGCAGGTGAAAGGCACTTTCTGAACAAGTCACTTCTGGCAGCATGGCAGAGGGTGATCTAAGAGGTCAGTCAGAGGCAGAGAAGATAGGAGCTGCATGTGGCTGTCCTAGACAGGCTGTGGGACAGGCTTGTGCAGGAGGCAGGGAGGAAGCAGAAAAGACAAGGAATGCTCCCAACACCCTCAAAACACAGCTAGGAAAAAGGAAATGGACCAGAGGAAAAGAAAGCTGCAGTTATGTTCAAAGTTATGTGGAAGTTTGAAACTGAGAACAAGAGATTTTATTTAATATAGTAATAGACAGCCATTGGGATTTGAAAAGAGGAATTATGTCTCTGTGTCAATAGAAAGGAATATTATTGTGGTACCTTCATTCTGTATGAATAGAAGGGGTAAGGGATTGGAGGCCTATTTGTGATAATAGATTCAAAGCTCACATCTAACACAATTAAGTTCAATAAACAATACCAAAAATATTTCTCCCCTCATTCAGCATAATTGTAGTATATTTAGCTACTGAAAGCATTTATTGATCCTACCTCTTCCCCTCACTTGCCCTTATGTCCACAGGTGACAAAAATCTTTTCTTTCCAATTCTTTCTTAAGTGAGAAAAAGTATTTGCTATTGAAGATGCTACCACAAGTAATGCTTTTCTTTAATCATGGAGAGACATTCAGCTGAACCCTTAACAATTGAATTTCACAGTGTTTACATAAAAGAGGATGTGGATACAATTCATTTCTCTGTATTGTAAAGACAGTGGGTTTTATTCTGCAAAATGCAGCACATTTCCATATTTATCATTGTAAGCATAGAATTGCTTAAAGGCAGCACATCTTTAATTAATTTTTACTGCAGTGTGAAAAGAATCCTAAATCATTAATCATCTTCCTTTCACTATATACTGAAAGAAAATTTTCCTGTCTTCTTCCATACACACACATGCACACACACAGAGGAAATCTTGTTGAACCTGACTTTCCAACACACTGGTTACAAATTGAGCCCTTTTCAACCTCTTGATCTAAGCAGATGTATCCATCAGAGAATAGTCCTCTGGTGATGCTGGATTGCTTGGAGTTGCCAGGGCTCAGCCAGCAACTTCTTCCAGAGCCTTAACCAGTTTCAACAGGAAGAGGTGCTGGATTGAACTTAAAATCTAATGTTTACTTTCCCACCAATTCTTTTTAGCTTCCATTCCCCTTCCCTAACTGGCTGATAATTTTTTCTTCAGCCCAACCATCCTCCTGTCTTCTATTATTTTGCATTACAAGAGGTGAATAAATAGCTTTCTGTTGGAAGAGGCAGTTGTATTTCTTCCAATATGTATTTTTTCCCTACATAAATGTCAGCACATACAATGTTACACTCAGTAGTCTCCAGTAGGGTAGCTTACATGAATGCACCTTATCATTCAATCTGCTGCCTAAACAAAGCCTGTCAAATCAATTTATTATACATCCCAAACATTTTATGAATATTAACTAACCAGTCATTACAGACTAGTTAACAGGCCCCATCCAAAGGATGAAATAATGAAGAAAGAGAGGGAAGAAATTATGTATTTGACGTACTTTTACCACTCAAGATTCTAAAGACTTTCTTATGGAACTGGTGAACTTCACAAGGTTTGACAAGTAACTGTTTGGTGGTCAAATTAAAATTTGACCTATACAAGGAATTCAGGATCACAGGCAGACAGAACTAGATACATACACTGAAATTTCATAGTGCTAAGATAGTGATAAGCATGTCTCGATTTCTGATCCTTAAAAGAGCACCAGCCTTCTTATCAATCTGAAGGACTATCCTTGTATTTTCCTTCTATTTTTGTAAGGTTTCCAGGGTACCAAGCATGTACTAAACTTGTACTGTTCTTCATAAGCATGAGATATTAACTAACTTTACCATATATACTCAGCATGATCAGAATCAGAAAGGAGGCATTTTTCTGCCCCAGTTACACAAGTGTTGTCTTATACAGGGAAGGAAGTTTATGTCAAGCCTTTGTGCTGATTTTCACAGAATCACAGAATAAGCTGAGTTGGAATAGACCCACAAGGTTCATCGACTCCCAGCCCTGCACAGCACATCTCCAAGAGTCACACCATGTGCCCAAGAGTATTTTATACCTGAGGTGAGCAGTTTTTACCCACTGCAGACTTACAGGCAATCCAGCTGAGGAGGGTAGCCCATGTCATGAGCCACTTGATCCATGGTTCCTGCAAGACAATACGGAGAGATTCAGTTTCACATCGAAGCCAGCTGAATACGTTGTCCTGATGATTTATGACAAAACAAAATAAATCTCTTTAATGCTAACATATAAATAGTCTTCATTTTTATGTTGCAACTCAGTGCTTAGCTATATTTTAACATTTCCTAATTGCATTTTTTATTAATTCAGCATTTCCCTTACTTTTCAACCAAAGTCAGTATATAAATTGGTACCAACAGATTTTAATATCACACTGGGTAAGAATTTGTATTTTCAGGTAGCATTAGCACTTTTGCTTTAAAATGATCTTGAACCACATGAAATGAACCACAAAGGGAAATTCTGAAAACCATCTTTTGAGTAGGTTCACAATGGTCTCTAACACACACATTACACTCACATTTACCATTTTAGGGCCAGATATCAGAGGAATTCTTTCAGTGGTGACACACAGATTGAGACTCCACAACGTTCAGCTAGCATACACACCGTGGGAGATTTCAGCTCTTGTGTCTCATCACTGTTAGTACTTGCTGTGTGTCATATCAACATATTCAGGCAGATAGTTTCTGAAAGTTATTGCTAAGGTGAAATGCTACTCTTCTTGCTTTCTTAAGAAGAAACACATCAATGGATATGCAATAAAGAGAGGAGAAAAGATACAAATTCTCTACAAGGGAGTGGTGTTTATCATATAGTATTTATATGTCACTCAGTATTAAATACACAACATCACATTAGCTTCTATCTGTATATAACTTTCCACGAAGGCTACTTTTACAAGGTGATCACCTTCTGTGAAGGCAGCTCTTGACAAGAGGATCTTTGTGATCTTGGCATGTGAAATGGATTAGAAATATATTTAAGCAAATTATTATTTCTCCATTTATTATGGCTTTCTTCAAACAAGCATGCTTCTGGTTCTGTTTGAAAGTGGAAAAATATAAATTTTTACTTTTTTTTTCTTTCCCCATGATGGTAATATTCTTTTACATATATATTTATATATATGTCTACAGAATGTATTGTTTATTCAAAGTACATTTTTTATATATTTAGACTATATATAGTTCACATAGATTACTGTAAAATTTCTGCTTTATAACAAAAAAATAATTCTCTGGATGTGAATAGAATTAGACAAAAGTCATCTCTACTTGGTAGTTAGGGGCAGATCATTGTTTAGCTGCATTTAACTGAGATCAAAATAAGAATAACCACATCATACAGAACCTCAGATCAGATCAGATCTATGTCATTTAACATAATCCTTTATGTCCAAACTACAGATCTTAAAGCCTGTACATCACTTAATTAAGTAAAGCATACAAGGTCCTGAAGATGAAAGTTCCAGGAGCTGTCTGAAATTATAGAACATAGCTTTGAAGTGTAATAGAACAAATAAGAGATCATAAACAGGGAAAAAAATCCACTTAAATAGTGTCACGGAATGGGTCAGCTCAGCAGGAAGTATCATTTGTCTGCGAGACAATTTAAACCCCGCTTGCATTGCTTATGTTCAAGCATTGATGATTTAAAAGATTTTTCTCTGCCTTAGATTTCCATAGCACTTCTTACAAAACTGCCTCAAAACCAAAGAAAAGTATTTTAAAAATGCTAAATATACTTTCATGTTGGAGGCTTAAGAATAACCCATTTAGGTCTGTTGTAGCAAGTGCAGCAACTGGCACAGCAATAGCCTGGGTGTTATTCTCAGCTCTGATATTTTGCCAGTTCTTTTGACTTTTACCCAAGAAAAGTTTAAATCATTTTAATGAATTCCCCAAATCCTTAATGTGGCATGTAGTAGCACTGCTTGTTATTTAACAACATGCAGATTTTGAAATAAATTGGATTTAAAACATGTACAAGTAATAAAAAAATAGTTTAATTATTTCTCTCTGCTCTTGCTTTGGTGTGGGTTTGTTTTTCTCTTCCCAAAAAACTTTTTTGTCTTTCATAAAAGAAATGCTTGAAGCTTTTACATGATTTATTATCTACATTATACTAGCATGTAGCATAAAAGATGAGAATAACTTTCCCTTTTCCAGCCAGAATACGCATAAACCATGAGACAGGTTCAATTCAATAGAGTAACAAGAATACCAGAACAGTCAAACAACCTTTTTTTGTGCATTTTGTGAATTTTAAACAGTTTGTAGATAAAGATACCCTTGATGAATCATAATCAAAGATGACTGAAATCTACTATTTTAAATATTATAGTACATGTAGTTTACTTTTTAATCAGGAGTATTATTTTCCCTCAGCGTGAAACATAAACTTAGAGGACTGAAATATAATAACATCTATTACCAGTTGGAGGGGGGGCTGAGGGGGAGGGAAGCAGAAGAAAAACAATCTGACAAGGAAAGAATAACTGAACTTTGAAACAAGAAAAGATATCTTTCTCAACATCTCTTATGGAATAGGTAGTAAAGGACAGAAGATAGAGAATTCTATTATAGTTCAGAGTTCTTTCAGAAAATTGGCATCATAGGTACTAATCCAGGGAAAGTGGGGTTCTTTTAAGAAGTTCTCTTCAAATCTAAAAATCAAATCATGACACAAAGGACTCAATTATTTACTTTTAGTATGACAGAGGATGTGTACTTTTAATCTTGGAGATTTTAATGGGCTAGTCAGTCTGTCTCAGCTTTAGCAAAAAGTCTCTAAGTTTATGACAGTCATTTTACACACCAGAAATTCATCCTCTCAACATCAGGTCATTGCCATTACCTTAGGTCTTTTATCCATGTATGATGGAAGGGAAATTAAACTTGTGATATTCCAGACTTGAAACACTGACACTGAAAGGGAAGAATGCATGTTTTTACTCACAAATCATGTCATATTCAGTCAATCAAGGCTTAAAATCTCCATGTTCTACCAATAATAAAGGACAGGCACACGTTAGTGGAGCTGCTCCAAAAAGTCTCTGAAGACTGTCAACCACGAGTCCCAGCAGTCTGAAGGGGCATTAAGTCCTCTCAAGTAACAACAGGACTGTTGTAGGTGCAGTGTCATGGGAAGGGAGCAAATGGAATACCATAAAATTTATAGAATAATATCTCTTCTTTATCTCCTCTGTCTCTTTTTTTGATTTAAATGGGAGTTATTATGACATGACAAATTTATGAAGAACTATAAGGGAGATACAGGGAAAAGGACTGCTGACCTCATTTCATGGATGACTTGTTTCACAGAAAGAACATCTCTCATTGTCTTAAGGCACATTAGATGATTTTGAAATAATCATACAAGAACAAGATAAGGCTGTTTTGGCAAATATGTTGCAGGAAATAAGGAAAGGTACCTGAGCTAGCAATAGCAATTTAGGATGTTTAGGAAGGAGCTGCCTGAGGTTTGAAAGTCAACAGTTCCATTAAATACTAAAACAAGCACTGCAAAGAAAAGGATTTTCAAAGTTATTAATTATTTTTATGCTTCATCAGGAAAGAAAAACGTTACCCACAAACTTTATTTCTTGCTAAAGCTAGCAACCTCTATGATTACTGAGTAGATTGATACAAAACAATTGATTATGCAGAATCTGCTCAGACTGAAGCAACCTCATCCTCAACCTAAAAACAGACATAAGGATCCAGCCATCAGGCCAGCAAGTTTTAACTTGATGACCCTTTGCCCCTGCTTCCCATGTCTTGCTCTGAAAACTGAAGAGCTGCCA
Organism: Notiomystis cincta; assembly: GCA_013398075.1. NCBI lineage: Eukaryota > Metazoa > Chordata > Aves > Passeriformes > Notiomystidae > Notiomystis > Notiomystis cincta. The sequence goes on along the minus strand of VZRX01004212.1, from coordinate 3,043 downwards.
TTTTAGGAAAGACTACATCTCTTTGATACTCCAAGTTGCTTTAGTGTTTCCAGTCTAACATCTGAGGGAATGAAGCTTCAGAGGGTCAGTGAATAAAGGGGATGTTCAAGGCTATAAGGGTAAATGAGAATGAAACAAAAGTGAGTTTCTTCTTTGTTATTTTTTCTCTTTGTGGAGGGGTTGGAGGAATTGAGTGACAGAAGTCACACAGTCAGTCTGTTTTATAATCTGGGATTGGCATTACTGAATATTTGAAATTATTTCATAAATATTTATTCTGAATGCAGACTTACTTTTCACTGACATCATGGCCTTGTTCAAAGACTGAAGGGCTGCACTGATGATGAAGATAAAGGAATTGTTTAGTACTTATTATTAATGTACAAATTTTGCTGGATTAGGACCTTGAAGACACAATTATTTCTCTATTTTTCTTTCTTAACTTCTCACAACTTAATACCCTCTCATATTTCTTCTCATAGTCAAAAGTATTTTTTCCATAGGAATATTGCATTGAAGGCTTAGGCTTAGAATTTTAAATAGAAGGTATTTTAATTATAGATTCATGTTCACCACCAATCTATTCACCATCTCTAAAGATTGGTTCTCTCTTTTCTGTTTTTTCAACCAGAAACAGTTCATTACAATGTAATTTACACCACTGCAGCAGGATTGTCTTCAAAAATCCACCACCCCAGTTCAGCAACTTGTCTGACAACTCCTTTTTCAGTTCTTAACTGAATTACACAAGAGTGAGAAATACAAATCCCTGCCCCCATTTTCTGTAAAACACATTTTTTCTCATGTCAGATTTAGAGGAATTAATAGCAGAGATAACATTTCATAACTATGCCATCATATCCATAAGAATAAAATCCTAATACTTAAACCATTCTATTTGAAATTCAGAACTAATTACTTGCCAAAATGCAGATATCAGTTAGTTAATGAATTATGCAAAATGGCAGCTCACTAAACCTAGCTGATCTTTAAGATCTAATTCAGCTATGCCCAATTTCAAGTCAAGTACTGTCACTGATAGGCTACAAAACATTGGCTGCTACACATGTGCTCTCTTACTATCTACTTCTTCCTGTTTCTTGATCTTGGCATCCATCTATGACTCCTGAGATATCCATTTCTTTTTCATCCATTGATTGTATTATTTCTTTTACCAGAATATCAGTACACAAAATTTAAATCTTACAGAATATTAATTCTACCTTATCCATATGAAGAATAAGAAACTATTTCCTAAGGGAATAGCTGGACTTCCTGATACACACTCATAAGTGTTTTACTTAACTACAAGTTGTTCATGTCATTGCAGAAATCTCTGAGTCAAATTGCAAAGAAAAAGTTTCTCAAGTCCTTAAGAGTCCTCTGGACAAAATTTTGCTTGGGAATATAAAATTACACCTCCAGATAATTGAACACATTTTTTAAAATTTCTTGCAGCAAGAAATGCATAGTCTAATGATACACCTTTTTTTTCATACTGAATCTTTTTACTTGCTAATTGGTTGGAGTAAATTATACATTATATGATATCTTAACATTTATTTTATGCACAGAAGCTGATATTTTTTCTTGAAATATCACCCCCTGCATAACAAAATGTTTAAATGTGCTTAAAGCTAAGCACGAACTTAGTCCCTTTAGAGTGAACAAAACTAATCCCATGCTAAGATCATGCATCTGTTTAAGTACAGTGAAGCATGAAGATAATATAGTTGAAGGAAATTATTTCCATTAGTCATTTAGATATGCTAAAACAAATGGACATAAAAGAATCTTTAAAAATCATGATTTTTTAAGGATAACTTTACACATCTGTGATAGCTGTACCTTTAAATCCGTTATGATGCCTCGTGAATCCCAATCTTTTTTATTAATGCCCCATACTTCATTTTGCAAGACATGTTTAACAGGATAAACAAGAGGGTCTGTAAAAGCTTTACTGCTGGAAGTAGTTCTGGTGAATTCTGCAGAGGGGCTTGACCTGTGCAGTTCACAAGGCAGTGCAGATGGAACCAAGCCAGCCAGTGGAATGGGGAGCCCTGACAGCCATTTCTGCTCCTCCTGCTTCTGTCAGCAGCAAACAGGACAGGAGCAGCTCCAGCCTCACCTGCCTGGGGGCTGGGAAAGACAGAATTATCTTCTGTGTTAACACACAGCTAAACTGTGTGCTCTGCAGCACACACTGTCACCCAGCACACACTGACACTGCAGCATACACTGTCACTCAGTACACACTGACACTGCAGCACACACACTCACTGCAGCACACACTGTCACCCAGCACACACTGACACTGCAGCATACACAGTCACTGCAGCACACCACACACTGTCACACAGCACACACTGTCACCCAGCACACACAGTCACTCAGCACACACTGTCACTCAGCACACACTGAC
>VZRX01004210.1:19484-33380 GCA_013398075.1 Notiomystis cincta | reverse complement strand
TTTTTTAATGGGAACTGTGCCAATTCCCACCCAAGGTACAGTTTGTGTCCCATGAGATGAAAAGTTTAGACAGAGCACATAAAAGTGGCACGGAGCATGAACTAGGGACTGCAATATGGAACATTTTTTCTGCTCTCCATTCCAGCTTCAGCACAGTGAGAAAGGACTGCGTGGAGGAGTTGTGTATGACAAGGAGAGCCTGTAAAATTCCAAGTGCTAATACATTAACTATGTCAACCAGGGCCCCTTTCTTTTTTTTTTTTTTTTTGAGAAGAACAGAAAAAGGAAAAAAGGAAAAAAAAAAATTACTTTCATGATATTAACCACAAGGTCTATATTACAGGTCTCTGCATTCTAAAATGGAGGTAGACCTGGTGTTTGGGGGATTTTTTTTTTGTAAAAAACAAACAAAAATCAAAAAAGTAAATAATTTTGTATATATAACCATTTTTTAATCTTTTTATAAAGTAATGAATGTTTGTGTATGAATGCTGCAGCTGTGAAGCGTACATAAATAAATGAAGTAAGCCATACTGATTTAATTTATTGGATGTTATTTTACCCATACAAAGAAGATTCAAAGAGCTCACCAGTGCAGTATTAGCCCCTGAGCTCCACTTTTGGAACCATCTTTCAGTTCAGCTTGCTCTTTTTCCCTGGAGAACAAAAAATTCCTGCTAAAAGGATCATTTGTTTGTGGTGAGATGGGTGAGAGCTGTGCGTGGCCCACAGAAGAATCAGGATCTTGGCTTTCTCTAAAGAAGTGTGTGCACAGATTGGTTCTAGGTTGTAGTTGGTGCAGTGTGTGTGTAGGAGTTTTCTGTTATGATTTCTTGCCCTGGTCAGTGCCACCACTGACCCTGACATGTACAGTGAGTGTAGAAGGTGACATTTGGGACGACCTCTCCACGGAAAGGACTGTTAATCCTGAAAAGTGCCTTGCACACCTTTGGGCACAGGACAAACAAAAAATAAATAAATTAAAAAACTTTTTAAAAAAAAGGTAAAAATAAAAATTAAAAAAAAAAAAGAAGAAGACAAAAATAATAATTAAAAAACCCCATGAAAATAAAGTAAGTTGTACCTTTTAAAGCAACATGAGGAACACATGCAGGCGCCAGGTTTACGCCCTTGTGTTCGTGTGGGGTGATGATGGAAAAAAAACATCTGAGAGGGAGAGGAGGAGAAGAATTGAGACCCAGCTGCCATGGCAGAGCTGCCCACGGAGTGACCTTGGCACAGCTCGTTGGGGGCTGAAACCAGAGCTCCAGACAGCACCCCCTGACCCTGAGGCACGGCAGGGGCTGCTCCCCACCCTGTGGCGGGGCCTCCCCTCGGTGGCTGGACCATTCCCCACCCCTCACCCCCAAACAATGCACATAATACTTTTCTCTATTTATATTATTATCTTGTATAGTGTATAATGTGAATGTCTGGGTTCGGTTTTTTTTTTTTTTCTTTTTTTGTGAATGAAAGTCTAAAATCTTTGTAACTTTTATATCTGCTTCTGTTTCACCAAAGAAACAAGGTTTTGCTATACTGTGACTTGTCTTGTTATTGCATGTCTTCCTGTTTAAATCTATGCAATGTGATTTTTTTCATATGAATACAACTAGACTGTCAGGTACTTCACAATTACCATGGGCTTGGTCAAGTGCCCATTGGAGTCAAAGAGTCAGCTGGCTGAACTTTAGTAGGTGCTGGATTTGACTTTATATGAGCAGCTTTAGGGGATATTTTAAGATATACATTGTATGTTTTGAAGTCGATTATTGCTTGTAAAAGTCAAGGCTCTGTTCATAAATATACACTAATCTACACATCACTTCCTTGTACCAGAAACACACAGAACAGAAAATATATTTTAACACTCTGCAAACTTTCTCACCATATGTATAAAAAACCCTGCATAGATTTGTTGTTTTCTTGTCTACTTGTTGGATTTAAACAATGTTGTAAGACATTCAGATAACATTGTGATTGTAGTTTTAATTAGGTTAGATGCAGTGCTTATATTGATTTTTTTTCACGTCCTTCTATTACGCATAATAAAATAGGACTGACAACATTCCTTATTAAAAAAAAAAAAAAGAACAAAAAACCCTAAAAAAAACCTGTCACCCATGCTTATTTCTTTAGACAGGGAATGGCAAGTTATTCAGCTCTGGAGAACTTTTCTAATACTGATGCAAACCCTGAAATATTTCTGTACCAGCACCCTGCACACACTCAGGACTGGCTCTGCTGTGAAGCCAGGGTGCTGCTGTGACAAATGCCATCATTCCTGGACCTGGAGCATCTCTGGACTCCAGTCTGTGCAACAACTTTGGGGCTGGAGTGCAGGGATGGAAGACAAAACCAGAGATGTCACAAAAGCCTGGAGTGCCAGGACAAGGGGGGAAGGCTTCAGACTGAGAGAGGGCAGGGTTAGGTGGGATTTTGGGAAGGAATTGTTCCCTGGCAGGGTGGGCAGGTCCTGGCACAGGGTGCCCAGAGCAGCTGTGGCTGCCCCTGGATCCCTGGCAGTGTCCAAGGCCAGGCTGGACACTGGGCTTGGAGCAGCCTGGGACAGTGGGAGGTGTCCCTGCCAGGGCAGGGGTGGCACTGGAGGGGCTTTGAGGCCCTTTTCAACCCAGACCATTCCATGGTTCTTTGATCTAAACACAGATTTTGCATTTTTTGTGCCTGTGACATTCTCTGCAGGGTACCCATTCCTGCTCTGAACAACCTCCTGTCCCTTCAGGTACCAACAGTGTTTGAACTCCTGGAGGGCACCCCAGGGGCTGGCACCACACAGGGCAGAGATGAGTCAGGCCAGCTCCTCTGGGAGAGCTGCTCAGATGGCAGGAGAAGGTGCTGGCTGGTGCACACATTCCTGCTCTCCAGCTATGCCCTAAGAGATACACAGCTCCTGGAAATTAGACAGAGACATCTCTGTGGTGGCAGAACTCCTTTGGCTTAATGGCATCTCCTGCCTGGGACATCCCAGCTCACCAGCCTGGGGATGGAGGGACCTCCAGGAGAAAACAGAAGTGCCTGGAATGGCAGCAAGGGGGGCAGGGGGTGCAGGAGGGCTGGCAGGGGGCTGCCAGTGGGAAGGACTTGCTGCCAAGAGGGCTTTGGCATCAGAAATGGCTTTGCCAGGGCAGTGTCTGGAGGAACACTGAGGTTCAGCACAGGGGCATGGTTAAGGTCTGTGTCTGTGATATCTTTCCTAAGAGAAAATTCTTGATTTCTGTAGGTGACATCTCTGCCCTGAGCACAAGCAGAGACCACCCCTGGAGCTGAAAGAGCTGGTTGAAAAAGGCAAATCCATTCTTTCCCAGAGAAAACACACAACCTGTGCTATTTATTTTAAGCAGTGACATGTGCAGGACTCTATGAGCACATTGTTTTTCCTGATGAATGATGGAAAAGATACAAACAATGCTTGGGTGAAGCATGGACAAAATCCTGAAGGCCACACAAATCTGCTAGCACTGCAGAGACAAGAAGTAAGGACAGAAACATCATCCAGAACAAGGTGTGTCACTTCAACCCTTCAGCAGCAGATCTGGAAAGAAGCTTAGGAGCTTGTACAGTGCAAAATTTGATGGCAAGTTTTGTTTTCCTTAGCAAATAAGTATTTTCAAGTGGGCAGGCCACCAGCTGTTAGTGCTGCAGAGGCTCAGTCACTGTGTGAACGCTGACAAAACAGAGGAGCAGAACCTCGAGGGAGGAATTCGCTGCCAGGGGTTCATGACAGCACAGAAATGCCTCCACATTTCCAGATGCCAGTAGGTGGGAGAAAGCTGAAAATGGCCCATCAGCTGCCCTCTGTGGTGGCTGGAGGAGAAAGGAGAAGGAAGGCAAACACTGTTGGTGGTCCTGCATGGATGCAGCAGGGTAAGGAGCAATTACCAGGCTGCTGGGATTAAGCTCTGGAAGTTACATCATGTGGTGGTGAGCAGCCCCGTGGCAGTAAAAGTCCTTTTTGAGGCAGGAGGGCAATCAGTTTAGGGAAGGGGATCAATGGTGTGATTGTCTCCAGTAGCAGGAGAATGGCAGGAATCTCTGTCCTGTGTTTCTTGCAGTCTGTGAGGTGACAATTGCACGTAATGTTCCTGCTTGGTAGGGAAAAAGAGCAAAGCAGAGGTTTGGCACAGGTCACACAAAAAGATCTGCAGCAGACTTGAGTGCTCACTTAAGGCCCTGTTCTCTCACAGGTTTGAAAAAATTGAAAGAGAAAAAAGAAAAAAGTGACTTTTCTAAGCAGCTGATGGAAGATTTAACTGCAAAAGGCAGCAGGATCCCAGTTTTCTCTTTTCAGAGAACAAACCTTGGGCTTACTGTATCTTTGTCAAAATAAATATTCTTAATAAGCTTGGGAAGGGAGGAAGAAGCACCAGATGTTGCTGATGGTGCTGTTTGTTTGCTGAATGAGGGATCCCTTTGGTTCCCCCTGAAGGGAACTTCTTCCACCTCTGCTTAAACCAGGGCAGCTCCCAGAAGTGCTCAGATCCTTAGCAAGGATCCAAAATCCAGGAAACAAAAGGATCTGGGATTAGCAAAGATGAGAAATTCTTACCAAGGATCAAAAATTCCAAAATACATGGATATTTCAGTACATGGCTGGGTAACATCCCCTGTGTCTCCCAAAAGTGCATTTCCACAGGAAAATGTGCTCTGTTACCAAAATTCAAACTGTGGTGCTATTTGCAAACAGCTGATGGTAAAAGGCTGAAATGCCAGATCTTCCCCTTTGTTTTGGGGAAAATAAAGCTGTTTTCTTCTCAGCAGCCTGAACAGGTTGTGCTGGTTTTCTCATCCTTTCAGGTTATGAAGAGAATCCTGAACCCAGGACAGAGGCATTGATGGTCCCAAAGACATTACAATTCCTTAAACCTGGCAGGATCCATCTGCCTTATCCCTGCAAGAGGATCTGGAGCAAAGTTCTGTCCTCTTGCCCTGTGCCATCCCTGAGAGATCAGTGGGTGAGGCTTTCAGGGATTAGATATGGTTTGGAATAGTCATGTTTTGATCCCTTCTCCTCCACGTCCTTCCCGTGCCCTGTGGAAAAACTTTCCAGGCTGGCATTTTCAGGGGCAGAGTAAGAGGGGTGAAAATCACCAGAAAATGATGTTGTGAAAGGGAATTCTGATGGCAGGGAAGGATGATGGGAGGAAAAATTCATGGGTATTGATCTGAAAATGGAAAATCAATCTGGGCTGGCTGGTATTAGGCAGGAATTTGAATTTATACCAATGAATTTAGACCAAGCAGACAGTGACATTCCCAGAAAATGCACATCAGTAGAGCAGCTATATATGATAAAAAACACGGTATTTTAGTTTTTGATAAACTGGCCTAAAAATGTGTGTGCTTTGGTGGTAATTTTGTTTGTACTCTATAAGGACAAGTGTATTTTTTTTCTTAAGGCAAAAAGCTACTTCAATCTTTCAGGACCTTTTTTTTTTTAAGACAAGACCTTTTAGCCTGTGTTTGCACAAGTGGGCTACACTTCCTGTCACTCTCTAGTCCTTGAAAATTGTTAGGAACAGCTGTTTGCACTTATAAATCCAAACATTTGAGTTTAAAATGACAGAGCCCGTGTGGACACAGGGATTTTTCAAGCTGAAGTGACATTAACATACTGCTGCAGTGAAAGGACATCTCAAGATAAGAGCTTTGGACATCCAGCAGCACTTAATGCTGCTCTTGGGAGTAGTGTGGGAGATTTTCCTGAAGAAGAGATTCCAAGTGTGAAAGTTAAGGGAAAATCTGGGGTTTGGCCTACAAAATTTTTTGAGAGTGGCAATATACTGGATGCTGGCTAACTAGATTGGTCCCAAATCAAGGGACAGGTTGATTTTGGTTGTGCAATGCCCATTCTCACACCTCAGAGCTGTTCCATGGCAAGCACAGCTCAGAGCTGACCCAGCGACTCAGGTTGTGGGGTGGGCACTGCAGTCAGTCAGAATTTTGGGGTCACCTGGGGAGCCATTCCTGAGTCCCTTAACCTTGGGGCACAACAGCACCGAGGTTTCATGCAAACCTCTGCACCCCTTTCCCTCAAACCCACTGCTGATGTTTTGTGGCGAGGGAAACTCCTCTCCCTCTGCTCCCTGCACTGCTCAGAGGAGGCTGACAGGGGTCACTGGGGACAATTTCTCCACTGAAAGGGTCACANAGGGGCTGCCCAGGGAGCTTTGGAGTGCCCATCCCTGGAGATGTCCCAGGAACTCCTGGAGGTGGCACTCAGAGCTCTGGGCTGGGGACAAGGTGGGGATGGGGCACAGCTGGGAACTGATGACCTTGGAGGGCTTTCCCAGCCTCAGGAATTCTGTGAAATCCATTCTATGAATCCATTTCTATGAAATCCATTCTATAGCATTCAAGCACAAGGAGGTGTTTTGTGCAGCCTTTCCTTAAAAATGAGGAAAAGCATCAAATCAGCACAAACATTAGAAACAGATTAGATAAATCTATTTATATATTACATATCTGATCCATGAGTAGGTGAGGAGGAAGGCCTGGAGACTAGAGAAATATTATGACAAACTCATTATCTGGGGTTAAGTTTTGGTGGATGTTGGTGAGTGTCCTTCCAGGATCAGCCTCTCCACACTCAAGGAGATAAACTCTAGGAAGAATTGAACTACATGGATTTTACTCAAAATTACAACATATTCAACCTCACACACGAGGAAAAATTAAACTATGCCCAAGGGTGAGAGGAACAGAATGGAAATTTTTGCATTTTAAGGGGTTGTATCTCTCTGTTTTTTTACCCTTCCTGCAGCTGCCTAACATCTCAGATGCCCTCATTCAGGGAGTTGAACACGAAAATCTTTATTTTCTTCCCTGTATTATTTGTTTAAAAAGTAAAATTACTTACTGAAAGTTCAAAAGTGAGATGAAAAACTCAGGGAAAAAAAAAATCGGGATTTTTTCCCCCCAAAATCTCAAGAGGAAGAAAAAACCTGAACAGAGGAAATATTTTATATCTTTAGGGAAATTTCACTGCCTTAACAATTATTCTTGTTGATGATAGATTCCCTAGTAACTCAGAGACTTAAATTCCTGGGAAGTTATCAGGATGAGATTGAATTTTAAGATGTCTTGCAAATCTGCAGCATATATTTTTGTTCACTGATAATTAAAATTGCTGCTAAGCTATAGAAAGGATTACTTTGGGTGGCTACAATGCCAGCTTTGTATCATCACCTGTTTTTTGTTATCCAATCTGACATGAACCAGGGCCAGGAAAAAAAAAACACAATAGATTAAAAAATTACTGTACTAATTGTTTATCAGTGTACAAGCAATGCCAAACCCACATATTTTTTATAGCATCATCCTGCAGGTAAATACCTACATCCAAGGGTCCTGAGGAAATGCACAAACATCAAGAACTTGGTCTTACAAGATTTTAAACCTCCACACACCTTGTTCTTCATTCAGATCCGGGCTTGTGCAAACTGATTTCCAGCATGAAGTGTTTCAGCACAGCTGAGACTCCAGGCTTTGCTCCAACATTTATTGTTGTCCTACAGTATCTGATTTTGCAGTGTGATTAGCATTAGCCCCAGAGGCAGTGTTTACCAAAATAAAGTCAAAAGCAAGTGGTGAGATGTCTGTGACTTTCCTCACTGTGTGCTCAGGAGCAGGTTCAGAGTGGCAGGGATGAGGCTCTAAACACAAACATCAGCAAGACCAAACACTCAGACAGGAAATGTATCAGGAGGAAACTCTGTTTGCCATGAGCACAGAACAATTCTTAGTTTTTAAGGCTTTTTGACCACTCTTCACGAGTTTGGCCGTGGGGTCCTGTGCTCATCGTTGCCTTTCAGCCCCCAGGAGCATCTCAAATCCTCCCTCCCTCCCTCCCTCCATGGCTGCAGGTCAGGCTTTTCCCAGTCCTCCTCCCGTGGTGGTAACCAGCCCCTGAGTCTGTAACACGAGGAAATGCTGGAATGTTACTGATTTTTAATTAATTTTAAGTTTTGCTTGGAAACGAGTAGGCCGAGCATTTCTGCTTTTTAATGAAGTCTGCATAGCTGAGTGACTTGGAAAATCAATAAACCCCCCAAATATTGCAGGGCCTGTGATGTAAGAGTTGAATCAGATTGCTTCATAATACACTGGAAAAAAGAGCTCCTCTGGTGATAGGCAGATTCAAAAGTCACATTCAAAAGTCAAAGTTGAGGCACAAAGGTTTGCACCAACAACTACTGTTTGCATTTTATTAACAATTTTAATTTGAGCTGACTTGGGAAATTCCAGTGCTTTTAAACATATTTTTTCATTGTGATCTCTCTTAAAATTTCTTGAACTGAAAGGGAAAAAAAAAATATTATTTGCCTGCACCATTTGAGTGTTCATGGTGTCACTGTGTATCCTCCCTCAAAGCAGAGATCCCTGATGAGAGTGTTGAGAAATGTGTTTTCAGAGAAAATGCTGCTTGGGTTTTTACCCTCCTCAGGTGTTTCTTACCTCAAGAGAAAACTGGGCTTTCTGGCCAGACCAGAAGCAGTTTTCAGACTGAACCTTGAGGCAGGAGGGTGGAAGGTTTTTCTCCTCTGCCTCCTCTTCAGCAGCTCCATGTGAAGCTCTCAGCTCTCAGCCTGTCCTCACACCACAGCAGTCCTGAAACACCAGGTTTTCCTCCCTCTTTTCCTTCCTCTCTGTGTTTTTGCTGAAGTATCACAAGGTCCATTTAAGGACCAGCTGGTCAAGCTCAAGCACACAGAGAGAGCACAGGAAACTGCTCCTTTTCAGCATAAAAATATAGGTGTGGTTAAGGAATTCTGCAGGTGAATTAAGGGAAAAGAAGCAAAAGCAAGTTTCTGCAATGTCTCATCTGAGAGAGATTCACAGGGGTTTGTAATTTAACAGATTCCACCTAAGGATTGCTTTGAGGTTACTTAGGTTGGCTTTCTTTTTTAATCCTATGCAACCAGCTAAGGTTTTTTGAGTCAAATATCAGTGTTTTATAAGCCAGGACTTTCTAAATTAGTTTCCCAGGCATCTGATTCCCTGCTGCTCCTCTGGAGTTTTATTTCCTGTTGGTAGCTGAGTATGGGCAGAGCTATTTTTATGAGCTCTGTGATTAGTTACAGTCCCCTGCAATATGAGGTGTCTCTCTCAGAATCTGATTTGCCTTCTGGCAGAGACAGGCCAAACCAGAGCCTCAAGAACTCCATCTGTTGATGTTTCCAGCTCATGAGGAAAAGTGACCTCATGTGGCCTGTGAATTCATGGTATTTTTTGATGTTTTTTAAGAGGAAAATGTGCCACTTGTTTTGTCCTGCAGGGAGGAGGAACATCCCTGGCCCTCACCTCAGGGACCTGCAGCTGTGGTGGGCTCCAAAGTTTCTCTTTGTGAATGGATGGGCCACAGAAATTTGGTGACAGGCAGATTCAAGTCAGAGCTCTGCAGTTTGACCTAAATATTTTCTGTGTTGAGGGAGAAAAAAAGAGAGGACTGCACTCCCAGCAGCTCATTCTCAGTTTTTCTGTTGAAACAGAGGGTTGAAGGATTTTCATTTTCCCCTGCCCTGTAAAAACATCTTTTTCTAAACTAGATCAGTTAAAGGAATGAAAACCCCTCTACCTTCCTATAATCTTTCCCTTTTTTTTATATCCCTGGACAGCCTTGGCTAAAATAGCAAATTTAATCTTAAGCCAGAAATCCTGTTTCAAATGGAAACTAAAAACCAGATGCTTAAAAGCATATTTCTTCTTCCTATCAGCCAGTCAGCAAGAAAGGCTCCTGGGGATGTTGTATTTTCCCCTGGCAATGACTGATGAAGTTGGGATTCCAGAGAAGGTGCAGAGCTGAGGGTGGGTTTACAGCAGTACCAAGGCAATCAAGGGACACAAGAATGGTTTGCTTTCTGTTCAGCCCTTTCCACTTACAACACTTTTGGGATCCTGTGAAAAATCTCTCCTCTGGGCTTTATTTATTGGACCTGTCCACTGACAAGGGCTGCAATTGCAAATGTCAACGACTCTTGGAGGCTGTGGTCATTACACTCGTATCCAATTAAGGCTCTGAAGTACAACTCAGCCATTCCTTCTGCAATTTGTATGGAAATTTGAGCACTAAAGCTCACTCGGTGGAGTTTCTTTCCTTAACTGATTTCTGGCTCTGAACTGGCCTCCTGCACTATCCAGAGAACACCTGTGAAACTCCCTTTTATTCACTCTCTGAATGAAATAAACTTGGTTAATTCCTTTCAGGTTCATTAGCAGTAACAGTCTTGCTAGAGTGGATAAAGCAATTTCATACCTGTTATCAAATAATTGCATCATAATAATGCACTTCCCCCCCACCCTGTGGGTGTTTGGGATGACCTGGACAACTCCTGAGACTCCAGGTTCTTTTCCCTCCTTTCCTGTAGAAAGCGTGGCAGGATCGACCCCCTCAGCACCCGTGGGGTGACCCGTGGGTGGCAGTGATGGGGCAGCAGTGCCATCACCTCCTCGCCCCAGGTGTCCCCTCCTGCCCCTGCCTTGTGCAGAGCTGCCCAGCAGCAGGCTCAGGGCTCACAGAGGCTTGTCCTTTGAGCAAGCCAACGCTAGATGTCACACACAGGAGGGGTTTTGCGAGGGGAAACAGCCTCCAAGAAGAGATTTTTTAATTTTTTTGTTTGTTCGTTTTACTTTATTTTCGCTTCTTTCCGCTGCACCTATGGGTTAACTCGTGAGAGAGCAGCAGATCTGTGAACCTTGGTTGCTACAGAAAATAAAGCTGATGCATTCCATCTATCCAAAGGAAAAAAATAATCCCTTACTCCTGTCACAGGACCAGCAGATGAGATCTGGGCTCTTTGTCTTCAGAGCTCCAGATTCAGCATGACTCTGCTCTAATTAAAGCTTGCTTTATGCCTCTTGAAGATGGCAGACTGCCATTTGAAGGTGAAAACTACTTAAAATTGTGTTTTCAGATATTGGGAGATTGTTGGTGGAAGTTGCTGTAGGAATTCCAGCTCTTGCTGCAGTTACAATGACAATGTGGGAAATTCAAATGGAGTCAAATCTGCACTAGATGCTTCTTCAGATAAACACAAATATCCTCTGCACAAAGTGTTTCCTGGCTAATTTTGGATTGCCCATCTTTTCATTTGTACTCTCAATTCTCAGTCTTATGCAATGATTAGAGGAGTGAAATTTGGGCTTTGTACAGCACTTTTGAGAAGTTCTCTTTTTCCTGGTTGTGAAGTTCAGTACTTTTATTAATTAAAGTCTGAGCTTTAAAGTATGGACCTCAAATTTCCCCCAAATTATGCAGAATTCCACAAATCATATTTGCAATCCTTACTTCATCCTGGAGACTCTGGGGCAGGAGGACAGTTGTGACTTATGTCTATCAACAGAATCTCCTATTTCTATTAAAATCACCTCAGTTACCCAGTGCCCACCACAGTTTCATTTCCAGTCTGTTTTTTTTTATTACTGGGTAATCATTTTAAATGATTCATTGATGCCTGTAACACAGAACCTCTAATTTTAATTTTGTATACTTTGTTACTTGAGTCGTAAAAGGAGAGATATATTTATGGTGTGGAAGAATCTGATCAAAAAAATGTCTGTTTGCTGAAAAAAGTATGCTAACTTGAAAGTGTAAGGGAAAATATCCTATGGTGTAGAGTCAGCAAGTCCTCTCCATTTTCAGGCTTCTAAAATCTTCGTGGTTTCCTCCAGGGAGATAAAGCTTCTTCATTTTGTTTCTCAAGCCTCTGCAGTGCTTCTTTCTCTGCCCAGGTCTGTGGGTCAGCACGTGAAAAATGCAAGTTCACAATATTTTTGGAAATGGTGAAATAAACCAGGAAGGGGAAAAATGCTCCAGGCATTCTGGGTTGGTCACTGTGAGGAGGATTGGACAACAACCACTGCTGAAGCAAGACAAAGAATAAAGAGAAGATGTTTTCCATTGTGTCTACAATCACCTCTGGGAACCTTTGGTCTTTCTGTGGCTTTTTATTACCAAGATGAATCTGGACACCCTTCTGGAAGAGAAATACTGGGCAGGAATGTGGTACCTGGTGAAGCTTGGATGTCTCATGGCAGCAGAACATCAGTTTCCACCAGGGCTGGCTTCACATTCATCTCCCAGATAAAGTCATATGGCCATGAATTACATAGAAAGTGCTGAATTTCTGTGAATACCTTAAATTATTGTGACTTTTTACAATTATTTTGTTGCTGGGGGACGAAGGAGGTGTTGCCTTGCAGACAGTGGGGTTTAGTTACTCAAAGAGAAACCTGCAAGGATAAAAAGCAAAGCACAGGAGTTTGTTTTCAAATTTTATGTGCCGTTATTGCAGAGTCTCATCGAAAATATTCACCTTCATTTACTTGGAATCACAGAACCACTGGTGAGGGAAGGCACCTCTGGAGTCACCTTCTTGCTTGAAGATGGGTCAGCCAGAGCAAGATGGCCATGAGTTCTGATTATTTCCATTTATGGAGATGTTATAACCTCTCTGGACATCTCCCCCAGCATCTGACCAGCCTCACAAATAAATATCTTTTTCTTTTGCTGTTTGTGCCCATTGTTTCTGCTCCTGTTGCTGGGCATCACTGAGAGGGGCTGAGCTCTGCTTCCTTCGCTCCAGAGCTCAGTGACCAGGCATTGCAAAGGTCATTCCTGAGTTGTGATGTCTTGTGGAAGGGCCAGGCAGTAATGACTTCTGCCTGAGTGCCCTGCAGATGTATTTATCTGCCAAGTAATGTCAGCCTTTTAATCAAATAAATAATTCATGGCCGGTGTGGGATGATACCAGTGCCTGGGAATTGTGCACTGTATGGAGAGAAATAAAGCTGTCAGTGTGAAAGGGCAGTGTTAGAGCCCAGGATGGATCAATGGAAGCAGAAGAACATTTCTATTTGGTTGATAACTAAGTGATCTTTTGGGGAAGGTCTAATTTTTTTTTTTGAGCTGTTACTCTGGTGATCGCCTCCTTCCATGATTGGCCAAGATTTGAGGTGTTTTGAGTAACCTGAACATTATCTATATTTTAGTTAAATGACAAATTCACTGTTTTTAATAAATTCAGTGACATTTTAAATGTGGTTGATTCAGGCAGAAATAAAACAACGAAACAACTCCTACACAACCAGCGCTCAACATCCGTTGGGCAATGTCCTTGTGGCAAATGATCCATTTGGCTGTTCATGACTTTCTGCAGGATTTGCCAGTTATTCCTCACCCAAATATTGGGTTTAGACCTGGTTGGTCCCCTGAGCTGCTCCTCCTGAGGCAGCTGGGGATGAGCATCTTGGCCCCTGGACCGAAATGTCCCGCAGAGCCCTCGGTGGCCAAACCCTCCAGGGCAGGGCTGTTTTCCCTCGTGCTCCCAACAAGGATCCCAGCAGGGTCACATAACGAGGGGGCATTGCTGGATGAGGAGAGAAGCAGCCTTTTCATGGGCTGCTGACAGCTGGCCAGGGCTCTGATTAGTTTTGGGTGTTTATGTTTGTGCACAAGCGGCCGCAGCGGAGCGGGATCACTTGAGGATCAGTTTGAAACTCCATGGCTCAGAAAGTCCAGCTCTCAGTGATCACAACAGCTTGGTTGTGCTTTTGTTTTGGTTTGGTTTGTTTTGTTTGGTTGGGTTTTTTGTTTGTTTGTTGGGGGTTTTTTGTGTTTTTTTTTGTTTGGTTTTTTTTTATTTTTTTGTTTGTTTGGTTGTTTGTTTTGTTTTGTTTTGTTTGGCTTGTGTTTTTTTGTTGTTGTTGTTTTGTGGTTTTTGGTTTTTTTTTGGGAGGGGTTGTTGTTGGTTTTTTTTCCAGCTGAAGCTGAAGAAATAAAATGAATCTTCTTATTTATTTGTTTATGTAAAAACTTCTTCCTAGTATCTAGAATTTACAAAAAAAAAAAAAAAAACAAATTAAAAAAAACCCCAAAAC
>VZRX01004210.1:0-12036 GCA_013398075.1 Notiomystis cincta | reverse complement strand
AAAAAAGAGGGGAGGTGTGGGGGTCAGGGAAAACATTTTCTCCCTTAGCTTCTAAAAAATATAATATTTTCTGTATTTTTTGATTTTGGCAAAGACTGCAGTGTATGCCAGCCAGCAAGTAAAATACAGTCAAAGACTGCCCTTGTCCACATGTTTGAAATGGACTACCAAAAATGCATCATTTTTTCCAACATTTTTGTTGGGTGGAGCGCGGAAGGTGATTCCCCCTTCACACCCTAACATAAATATTTATACAGAACAGCTCTAGCTCAACCTGAAAGGAAAATTCTGAGAGTGCTTCAGAAAGCCTGTGGCAGGAAATAAAAACTTAAAACAATTTCCATTAAATTTCTGGCTCTGAACACAATGTGGTGGGCCTGGCGAACGCCGTGGGGTTTGAGTCAAACAAACGGCCCTACAGAAAACCCCGAAGTTTTTTGACTACATCTTCACAAACTGTCTCTGTTACTCACCAGCCACTGGAAAAGGAGAGGAGGAAATGCTGCACTGCCTTGGGAGAGCACTTTAAATAAGCCTGCTGTCCTTGCCTACCTCCTCACTGGAAAGCAGAAGAATAGTGAAAGGACACCCTATCCAAGGGGGGAAAATTCCATAGGATCACGGGCACAAAGGGGATGTATAAGGGACCACAGGACAAGCACTTGTTTGGAAAACAAAGGGGTCTTTTGTAAGAGGACTGAGGGTTTGGGTTTGCTGAAGATTGCCCAGCTCTTGCAGTGCTGTCCCCTCCTGAGCCAGCAAAGGGAAAAACCCAGGAATGTTTCTAAATTGGGTGTTTGGGGAACAGTGCTGAGCTGAGCCCTGAGTCAGACCTGTCCCTGGCTTTTCCCATGCTGGTTTGGGTTAGGACTCATAATTATCATGTGGCCCCCTTGCCAGTGCCTCAAGTTGGAGGCTTCACTGCTTCCCAAGGACAGAGCTGAGGCTGGAGGAGAATTCCTGCTGCCCTCCCTACCCTGGGCTTACCCTTCTTGCCCTCCAAATTCACACTGGTGGACCAGCACTGGTGAAGTTTCTCCTCTCTGGGCTCTGACATGCCCAGGTTTTTCCTGCCCTCCTGCTGCAGGTAACCCTTGAGACTCTCCTTCAGTCCCCTTGATGTGCCCTCCACTACCACAAATAGAGAAAGTCAAGAAAAAACATTATTTTTGCAAAAAAGAGATGTCTTGTGCAACCCTTCCAATTTAATTTATAAATTATGGCAACAAATTGCTTGGCTACCTCCTTAAACTGATTTTGTCCTAACTAAAAACTCAAGATACAAATCCAATGAATCTTTACCTGAAAGAGGACAGAGACATCCTTTAAAACCAGTAATTTTTGGGTTTGTTCTTCAAGAGAACTCTTGTTTTTCACTGCATTCTCATCATGCATGCACACTGATTTATCAGTAGGCCTCCACTCCTGGTTAAGCACCCAGGAAAGTGAGGAATAAAGGAATGAAGGCATCACTTCTCATCCTGACACCACCATCACAGCCAAGGCTGCTGGTTTGATGGTGGCCCTGTAGGGTGGGCACACATCACAGAGGAGTTTGGCAAAAAAAATCCCATCATTCTAGGCCCTAAGCAAACTGAATTTAAATATAATTTTGTATATTTAGTACAATGCCAAGGATTTAATGCCTCATATAATTAAAGCAACGCTGCAGGAAAATGATTTAACAAAACCCACAGCTGTAAGAGATGGGAGGTGTTTGTTTCCAGCAGTCTGGGACATTTCTCCTACGTGGGCTGGTTTGGGAGGAGTGGGGAGGATTGGGCAGCACCAATCCCTCTCCAAACTGGGCAGCAGCAGTCCCTCCCCAAATTCCCTGCTCATCTGTAGGGAAGCACCACTTTGCCGTTCTCTCTTTCCTCTTAGGAGTCCAGAGCTCAGCCTATTTGCCACCAGCCAGCCCTAAATTGCTCTGTGTAATTAGCCAATTAGCAGCTGTCAGCGAGCCCTAAAGCATCTCTCCCTGTCTGGGCTCCCTGCAAGCTGCAACAATTCTTGGGTGCTGGAAATGCTCTCCCAAAAGGAGGCAACGCCTCCTGTTTTATCTGAAGGTTTGTGTTCAGCTGTGCTGTGCAGATGGTGAATCTGCACTGCCATTATCCCAGGAAATGAAGCAAAATCCCTCATCAGGGGTCCTGGAAATAGGATGAAATGCCATGTTAGCCTGGAAGAGGTGTAAGGAGGCTACTTTAGTTCAATATAGCTCATTAAAATTACTTTTTGAGGACTTAAAACTTGAATACTTAATTTTCTGGCTGAAAAAGTCAATGACCCATCCTGGACCTGAAGGAGCCTCCAGTGGGAGTGACTGGGGACAAAAGTGCAG
The DNA here is from genome assembly GCA_013398075.1 of Notiomystis cincta. Classification (NCBI taxonomy): domain Eukaryota; kingdom Metazoa; phylum Chordata; class Aves; order Passeriformes; family Notiomystidae; genus Notiomystis; species Notiomystis cincta. The sequence goes on along the minus strand of VZRX01004210.1, from coordinate 9,692 downwards.
CTCTGGGGCTGTTGGGGAACAGCTGGGCTGTGAAATGTGGCCCTTGAAGTGTCTCTCAGGTTCATCTGATGACTTTCTCCAGCATGGGTGGCCACTGCCTTGGCTGCATTGGTGCTAAAGGTGTAATTTGTTCAGGAGTGGTTTGGTGGAGCAGAGACACCTCAGAGTCCTCGTCCTTGAGTTTGTTTCCTTTCACTCAGTGAGTTAGGTCGGCTTCAGAAAAGAAAAAATACCCCAAAATTAAATATACACACTGCTTTGCATTTTTATTGCTTAAAAATAAGCATTTACCAAATGGACACAGAGCCTGTAAACAGCAGAACAAATGTTACAACTTTAAGACAAATCATTGCAGCAAGTTTTTACCAGAGAGTTCTGATTATTAAACCATTGCTTTGCATTTGGGAAATGTGGTGGATTTATTAATGTGGACTTTTAATCCCTGCCACGATGGAAATATTCCACAGTGCTGCTCAGCAGCTTGATCTCGGAGTTCTTTATAAATCTAAGTCACATTTCCTGGATATCACTTTTAGTCTGCTACATGAGGTTTAGGCAAAGACTTTGATAGAAGTGTTTATGTTTTGGGCTATGGCTCTAGGTGGACTTGTATGTGGAAGCTGGACTGGAATGACTGCCTAATTTGTGATGGAAATGGAGTTTAAAAAGCTGTGCAGGAGTAGATATGAATTGCTGATTGGTCATGACCTCATCTTCCCATGGACAGGCATAAATTTTGTCACACAAGAGGCACTTCCATGCACACAAATCACAGCTTTGTGGTGATTGTGGGGTGCAAGCTCTCCCACTTTTTTTGGCTGAAATAGCCCTCTGAGCAGACTCCTTTCAGCCCCTGTGCAGACATGGCTGAGGTGTGTGAGGGCTGCACACAGGAGAAGGGGCTGCCCCACCAGTGAGGAGTGTCCTGCACAGCTCCTGCATGCACTGGGTGAAGCTTGGCAAGCCCAGCTGTGATCCCCAAATCTCCTCCACGTTTCTCATGAAATCAGACAAGAGTTTGGCTTGGAAGGAACCTTTAGTCCACCCCCTGCCATGGCAGGGACTCCTCCCACTGTCCCAGGCTGCTCCAAGCCCAGTGTCCAGCCTGGCCTTGGACACTGCCAGGGATCCAGGGGCAGCCACAGAGCCCTGATTTAAGACCTTGGAAAGGTTTTAAAGGAGGCTTTTTGCCCGGGTCCAATGTCTGGGCAGAGAGCCCTGGAACCACCCACATGTGCATGCAGGACTGTGTCCAGCCATCTCCATCCTCAGCCCTGAGCATGCAGGGACTGTCCCTGACCCTTTGCTCCTCTTTTCCAGAGGGTCTTTAGGAAAAAAGACAGGAAATTGAGTTCCCTCTAAGCACCAAGTCAGGTGATGGAGCTGTTGGCTGGGCTGGCTGCCTTCAGGTCTCTCTCACACAAGGTTTTTATAACTTAATCTCAAGTGGCCATCAGGATTTGAAAAAAATTAGGGCAGGGAAATACTTCATCCACACTGCTCATTGCAGCTCCTCTTGCTTCAGCTGTGTTTTAAGCAAAACCATCCTCTATCTGCATCCAAAGCTAACACATAGGGTTATATCAGATATTTTTTGTTGGTTTTTTTTGTTACTGCTCCACCTGGGGCAGCAGAAGTGCCCTTGTTCTCATGTGACTCTCCATGACAAGTTTCTCAGCTCTTAATTCTTTTGAGCCCTGTGTTTTAAAAGTTAGGATAATCTAAATAGAAATTCATATTAGTGATTTTATTGATCCCCTCGTTGCTGAAATAGTGCTACTATATATGTAATAGTAATCTAAATTAAATACAACACAGAAAAAATTAAAATCTTCAGGTCTGTGAGAAATAAAAAATTTCCCCTTGAAATCTTGCTGAATTCCTTGTACAGTTAACCTTGCTTGAATGATTGCTGCATTGCTACTGCAGCTTAGACATACCCAAGAAAAGCCTTTTTAAAGAATTTGTCACAGGATTGGCTGAAAATTATCAAATTCATCTGTATTGTGGACCAGTGTGGAAACTTTAGCCTTGAAAAATGCATTGGAAAGATGAACATCTCTACAAATAATGTTAATTGAGATTAAGAATTATCATAAAGAAGTGCTACCAGTAGGCTTATTTTGCAGTTTTTTTGGATTTTTTTTTAAAGTTTCAATGCACATTTTCCTTTTTGCAGAGAAGATTGAGACTTATATGCTATCTTTAGAAATTTGTAAGTGCAGGTATCAACTTTTCTGGAAGTATTCAGCCTTGAAGGTCATGTTTTAAAAATGGGGAAGGCAGATTTTCCTGGCGCCATCCTTGACGCAGCCCTTTTATGATAACTATCTCTGAGATAATTTGAGAAGTGCTTGTGGAAGCTGTGAGAATTGTGGACCTTTTTCACAGCTCTGTGTTTCTGAGGATGTTCTTGTGCATGGATGTCACCTCTTGGGGTAATAAAGGAGAAGGTGTTACTGCAGAGATGCAGAGAAAGGAAAAAAAGGGTTAGAAATATCCCAAATGTTAGTTTTGTGCTGAGCACTCTATTTTCCAGAGCTAAATATCCCAAGAAACTCCCCTGAGACGAGCTGATGCAGTAAAGCTGAGCTATACTTGATTGCAGTCAGTAACAGCATAAAATCTTATTTTAACTGGCTTTGCACAAAAGCAACGCTGGGCGCATGCTAATCACGCTGTGCTGCATGGGTCTCCAAACAAAGAAATGTTCTGTTGGTTTCCTGTAAAGAATGGACAGAAACCAGATTACCTGGATCTTTTGGAGCTGATTAGGATCTAGAGGCTTGATGAAAGTGGTATGATTGCAGTTTAGTGCTGCCAGCTTGTGACACAGTCGGACGAGCCCAAAGCTACTCTCAAACCTCAGCTTTTTTGTATCATTGTTTTGGCAGGCTGTGCAAAAAAAAAATACAAACAACCCAGTTTTAAAATGTAGATTTTTGTTTGGGAACGTGTCTAGGAGCCCTGGTTCATGGCTAAAGGCTTTGAGGTGCATTCAGTGTCGGAGGCTGGCATCATATCCCAACTCCAACACCTCTCCATGGGAGAGCTTGGAAAGGAGAGCAGGCTCTGGGGAAAGTCTTGTGATTGCCCTCCAAACTGGAACAGCTGGAGCTTCAGCACTGACCACAGCCAGCCACGTCTACATCTGCACAATGTTGAGTTTTAGGGCTTTTCTCACCAGGTTGCATTTCAGTTCAGGCCCTGAAAGAAGAATCCACGCTGTAGATGTGTTTTAAAGCTGCCCAAGGATTGGTTCAGGCTCCTGCATTCCCTTTATGAATGGGATGCATTTGATGCTCCACCTCATCCTGAGCTTCAAACTCAGTTTTCTCCAAAGGGAACCTAAATCACATGCAAAAAAACTGTATAAAACAAGACAGAGGGCAAGAAGTGGAGGTCACTGGGAGCTGCACTTCAAAACCACATTTGCTGCCCTCAATTAATTGCACTGTTTTTAATGTATGTGTGCAGCTGACCTTAACCTGCATGCACAGCATTTAAATTGCCAGCTAACTAGAGAAACCACTGTTATTTTTGTTTTAATCAAAAATTTACAAACACTTAAGCAGATGTTTAATCTCAAGGAAGGGCTAAGCAGGGTCAAGTGATGAGTTTAAGTGCTTCTTCCACCAGAGACCATTAGCAATATAAATCTGAAAGTCAACACAGCAGAAATGCTGTCGGCCTCCTCCTGTCATCCCTTCTTGAGTGTGGTTTTTTGAGGTGTGGTTTTCTTGTTCCTGGTGAAAAATGAGGGATTCCAGGTCAAGAGAGCTAACAAAGAACTGAAACCTCATGGAAAACATCCTTGAAAGTGAGGAAAGTGTGTCCTCAGTCACTGATGGCTCATGTTTGCTAACACAGAATGTAAATTCGTTTCATGCTGTGTTTTTTTCTTTCTTTTTTAATTAATTGTAGGAAGCAGGCACTGACTCAAGACCCAGTTCTGCTGCAAATAAGACTTCTCAATTCATCTCTCTTGTGTTTGAGCTGGAATGCAAATATTTTTAAATTTGACCTTTTTCTACATAAAAGAAAACAGGGAACTTAATTTTCTTCCAGCTATTAAAGAAATTGGGATGAAATTAGATAGCATCATGTGTATAAGAACAGTGAACATCCGCGTAGGAAGTAAGGAGCTGAAATGCCTTACAATGTATCTTTTAAGCAAAGAACAAACCCCAAACTGTCCTTATTCAGCACAAAGAAATACCATTTTGGGTTTGTTTGCTGGCATTTAATAAAATTAATCTATTAAATACCCACTGGGCACACTGGAAAATATATCAGTGAATAATTCATTAGCTGAGGCCCCTGTTAGGGCTGTTGTCATTTGTCAAAAAATTGCTTGCCTCTGGCAAAATATTGAGGAAATAGATGGTCTTTACAATTTACCCTCTTGTGGCTTTATGGATTGAGACATTCTTAAACCAAAAAAAATCCCCAAAAACCTCCAGGCTGAGGCTTGGTAAAGAAAAAGAAGAAGTCCCTTCCAAAGCCTTGATTTATTATTGATTTGTTTGTTGGGTTTTTTTGTTTGTCTGTTTGGTTTTTTTTTTAATATATGGTTAAACATTATTAGGCAAAATATAACATACTCTGTGTGAAAGGTCAGGAACTAAATTATTGCTTTCTGTTGTCTTTGCTTTTTCCTCTTCATGAGCTTTCCAGGACATGCATGTTTTAAAGTGACTATCGCTGTTCATGGCATGGGAAGAGGAGAAATTATTTTTCAGGTGTTATCATTAAATACTTTTCAACAGTGTGGGTGTTTTGTTTTTTGTTTTTGTTTTTGTTCTTTTTTATGTTTGTTTGGGTTTGTTGTTTTGTTTTGTTAAATACATTCTGTTTTTAATTATCTTTTTTAATTTGAAAGCCAGAGAAATCTTGTCTCTTTATATAATAAATTGCCTGGCATTTGAACTTTTCTGCTCCATGACGTATTTGTTTACTAGTTGTAACTGCTTCTGAAAAAGGGAGAAAATGGCTAAAAATGTGTAAAATTAATCTCCTTGCAACCTTCAAGAAGGACAATTGGCTGTTGTTGAACAGAAAGCTGCTGGTAGCATACCTGGGTAAATGAGAGAATGGCTAAACACCATGGCAGTCTTCATTTTCTGAGAGTTTGGGTGAAAATCTACACATTTCTGGTTTTGAGGTAGTTCCATCAAGTCCAGCCATTTCCAAGCATGAAGACACTGAGTCTATTTTGAACAGCAAAATGTCACTGCAGGGAAGCTGCTGCTTTTAATTAAAATCCTTATTACGAAGTGACTGTTTTTACAAAAGGCACTTTTAATAATGTTGTGAAGTGAAAATGTTACAAGTTTTAAATTTTTTAAAACTAAATTGTTAGAAAATAATGGATATTCATCTCAACTGTGTATTAATGGTAACACAGATCTCCCATGTTCTGAGTGGCAAATTTTCCAAAGCTCTTTTTCTCCTGTTCCTAAACGTGGCCAATGTACTGAAACCTTATGGAATATTAGCATTTCCCAGAAAAGTGGTGCAGTGCAACTTTCAGGGTTAACTTTCTGGCACAGATCAATAAGAGAATGCAGAAATACTGTGATTACAGGAGCTGAAAAGCTGGCCAAGTGCTTTGAATAATTAATTCTTGCTTGACACTGGAAATTTTTCTTGTTTCACTTTACAAAGAGAGATTTTGTTGGGTTTTAATTTCTAAGGCTGGAGGATTATATAAATAATTTAATAAATTTTCTCGTACATGAAACACTGTTCTACATCCAATTTCTAGAGATGGATGTGCAGCGTAATAGCAACCATAAATATAAAAATCATTTTAAAAGCATCTTCCTTATTTATGCTTTATTTTATTTTAGAAGATGGCAGTGAACACAAAGAAGAAATTGGTACTTGCATTTCTACTTTAAAACTGCTTCAAAGAAGCATAAAACAAAGGATTTGGAATACAGTGCTCTTTATTTTCTTTGTGAATCATATTCACAGAGTAGTCTTTCCCCTCCCACCCCTTAGCTTTGTAATCATGTTGTTTACTCTGGCAAAGTATCTATTCCTTTCCCCATTTGTGTTTTCTGGGACAGAAGCAGAAGAATGGTCAGTCAATAAGGAGAAGTCATCATATTGGAAAGAACAACATGGTTTAATTGTTGTTAATTCATGGGCATTAAAATTCTTGATACATTGTGAAATAGAAGATAATGACAGAGAACACGACGCTAACAATATTCTCTCATGAACAGAAAATAGCACAGGCTTTAATCCAGTTATTAAGCTGCTTTTTGAAGTTTTTATTCAAGCACCTAGCTAGCTTAGTTGAAAATAAGAAAACATCCTGACATTTGACGTTACAAAAGGAGATGGAGTCCTTAGCTGTAAAAATAAATATAATTCGTGTCTTTTTGTCTATTTGTGCCCACTTCTCAGGTAATCGTACACTTTTTTATGTTTTTTATACCTGCTTACATTAGAACTAATTATTTTTTTTTGCACACTTTATTTATTTTTCCCATACAAACATATTTTCACCAGACTACCCGATCAGCTGTCATAGTAGCACGCAACGTCTTACACCGATTCGCAGACCTAAGCCTAGCCTGATCCCAAATTACACTACCAAATTAGATCCCAAATTACTACTACGTGAGCAGCAGGCTGGGTGTGAGCCCACACCCCGAGGCTCCACACGTGAAGTTACTGTCCCTACAAGCAACATCTCCAAGGCGAAAGCACAACCGAGCGGCAAAATTCGGCCGCCCGCGACGGTGCGCCAAGCTCGGCGCCCCTCCGGACACCCCTCGCTGCCCTCCTGGTGCTGCCAAGCTGGGGGGTCCCCGGGTGGGTGGTGCAGAGCCTGCTCAGCCACCCTCCTGGGGTTGTGCTGGGGTTTGGGGGTGCTGAAGCAGGGGAGGGTCGGGGGATGCTACGCCCAGAGCGTGGCGGCGGCCGGCCCGGGGAAGGTGTGGACACAGAAGGCATAAACTACTGCAAGCCTGGGATTGCTGTGATTTAGGACCTGACCAGCCATCTCCAGAGCATTGCAAAGCTGGTGGAAGGCTGAACTTGCCTTCCCAGCAGTGCCTTTGGTCTAGCAGTGAGGGCACTTCAGCCAGCCCCACGAGTGGGTTGGATGTGTACATTTTTTATTTTTTTTTTAATGCAGGCAAAATATAATCCCCATTCCTGCAAAAAAAAAAAAAAATTAGGAAAAAAATAAATGTGTCTGGGTGAAACCCTGTGAGGAGTTTCTTTGGAGAGGTACAAAAAAAAAAAGTTTCATGAGGGTCTCTTCACCTCTGTGCAATAAGAAAACCATGCAGCCTCCTCCAGATGTAGCAGATCTTTGGGGAGGGTAGAGCCAGCTGCATAAGGCTCCCCTCTTTACAGCAACTCTGGATCTAGCTGTGGTAATTATTTGGATATTCTCTACAGCTTTTCCCATCCCACAACCTCCCTGTCCAAACTTCAGAAGAAAAACTGTAGAATAGTCAGCATTTTTTCTGAAGGTTAGATGGAGGAATGACATATATTCCTCTTGGTCACGGTCCACTCTTGTATACCCCAATCCTTATCCTGGTTGGATATTTAACATTCCTATTTCCATTTCCATTTTTTTCTCCAAAGGTTTCAGAGAAGGCTCTGAAAGGCCTGAGAAAATGTGTGAAATGGGCACCAATTTAAGAAATGGCTGTTCAGAAAAAGGTTGCATGTTTTTAGGGACTAGACCTGTACTAAGTCTCTATTTATACCTAAGGGATACCGTTTTGGGAAAATCCAATTCCTAATGGATTAAAAAAATGAAGGAGGAGGGGGGTTTGGCACTGAGACTGCTCAACCTGTGAAGCACGAACAGCTATCCACAGAGGATGCAAATATCCCCAGTAAGGATGGAAATCTGCTTCTGAGCTCAATGGGAATGAGCTCCAACGAAATACGTCTTACGCTACGGCCCTTTCCGTATCTTGTTCCCGGTTTGCTCTTAAAACTGGAGTCTTAAAACAGGACCACAACCACTCTGGGAAAGAGATTTATTTACTCACTCATGTCCGTGGGAAAATAGCCACACCAGACCATCCATGAAAGCATACAGGTTGTGTCCTAGCCAGATAAATACCACTGCACCTCCCTGAAGGGATGGAAACGGCGGGCAGCTATAAAACTTGGCGTGAATACAAACGTTGGTCCTCTGAGTTCTTCGAAGTCAGCAAGCGTAGAGTAGGAAAAAGAGTTCTCCATTTTTTAAGTGGTAGAACCAATACTGGATAGAGAACATCAAAAACCGCTTAAGAGATTACCCGAGACCAAGATATTTTTAATCAGCGGCCTCTCTGCCTTTTTTTTTTTTTTGTTTTTGGATATCCAGCTTGAGAACCCATAAGTGGAGTAAATTTTCAGAAAGCCTTGAGCACCAGCTCTCTGAAAAACTGGTTGCATTAAGGTATCTGAAGATGAGCACCAAGAATTGCTGCATCCAAAGTGAGTTTGCATTAGAAATCCCAAATTCCCTCAAACTGGTGCTTAGGGAGGACCTAGTGCTTTAGGCAGCTCTGAAAATCCTAGGCACCATGCACAGTGAGTGTTTTTCTCTGACACTGGCAGATTTAGGTAAACATCTTCCACCTAGACCACTGCAGATTTAGTGAAAAGAAGTATTTCAATAGCTTTATTTTCTGTTAACTCTAAGGAGGACTAACTAAATAATTCAGGGCTAGTGATACTATATTATTTCATCGATAGCTTAAAAAACAGATGTACTTTTTAGATACAAATAAGATGTAAGGAAATGAAGTGTGGTTTTTTTTTCTTTTTCTCTTCTAAAACTTAATGGCTGGTTTCAGATTTTTTCTAATGGTCTTTGTTTAAGACTTCACCATTTTAAATATTTTTTTTTCTAATTTTCATTTCTTGTGATGTGTAAATAGCTAAGAAATATTAAATATTGTAATGTTCTTTAATTAAGACAATAACATTTCAAAGGCTAATGTAAAATCAAGCTGCTAAAGTTTACAATTTCTCTGTCCAGCAGTTCATTTATACAACTGCCCTGAGTAGATGCTATTATGCTGCTTAGCAAATGGCCTTAAAGAGTTTAAAAATAGCTCAGTAAAGCTACTCAAAGGTAATACAACACTTCTCAGGCATCTTTAATTGGAGTTAAGAAAAAAACAGAGTTTTCTCGTTAGCTAATTATTCACTCAATGATTTATACACAACAAAGACACAATTGAAATGTTCAGGAGAACTAATTGTGCTTCTTCCTATGCGTGGGACCACGAGCTTATTTTTCAGAAAGGCAAGATTTGAAATTGTAAAACTAGTCCTATTTTTGTGGACCGTTTTAGCTGCTTTTATTGAACTCTCTGTTGTTCCCATGTGAACCAGTGAAAACAGTTATTTGCTAACATATATTTTTGTGAGGTTTCTTCGCGAAACCTCACTGATCCCCTTTAACAAAAAGATTGTTTTATTTTAAAATTCCTGTTATAATCAATTTGCAGTGTTTCTCAAACTTGTACAAATATGTAAAATCTGTGCTTTTAAAAGCTTCTGCTTTGAGTAGCCTTACACTCCATAATTGTGCCCTAGCAATTGTCAAGCTCTATTGCATGCCCCATTCATGAAAATTACAATTTTTTTTGGGATGACATAGCTTAAAGAATTTGAATCTAAAAGTTCCTTACCTAGAGCTCCCATTAAATTAT
>VZRX01004209.1:0-28992 GCA_013398075.1 Notiomystis cincta | reverse complement strand
TTTTTTTTTTTTCTTTTGTGAAGGCCAAATTTCACACAACCCCTCCAGGTTTTGATGCCTCCCTCTCCTCCAGCTGGGTGGGGTCGGGGAGCAGGCAGGAAAAATAAACAAGGTCAGGATCCAAACCCTACAGAGCAGCCCCAATTTTGCTATTTTTTTTCCAAAACCCTGTGGGCACGGGGTGAGCCAAGTGGCCCTCATGGCAAGCCCTGCCTCACCAGGATGCTGAGCACTCCCTGGTGCAGCAGATTTGGGTGTGCAGGGAATGAGTGCTGCCTCCTCTCGTACCCCAAAATGCTGCATAAACCAGGGTTTGAGGTGTAAGAGTGCAGGAACACAGGACAATTTGTGAAAGGCTCACTAATAGCTGAATTTTAGCATGGGCCCCACCACTCCTTCCCTAGCAGGACACAGCCCCTGCCTCAGTTTCCCCACCAATAAACTGTTATGAATAGCCTTGCAGAGACATCACAATGGTCATACTTGGCAAACACTGGGAAAGAAAATCCTTTGCCACTCAACCTGTTTGCATTTTCAGATTTTGGGGTGGCTAGTAATATTAAGAAACTCCCCAAAAAGTCACCCTATTTCACTGAAGAGTGACCAGTATATCAGGCTATGTCCAGTTATTTTGGGCAGAACGACCCCAGCTGGGGACCTCTCAGTTCTGAGGCTGAATTTAAACCCTTAGATCATGACAGTTCAGGAAATAATTTCACTTTGGCTGTGTTTTACTGAATTTTGCTTTTTTATGTGGAAACAGACACCAGCACAGACACAGTGGGTCACATACCCATCAGCATGGGGAATGGAATTTGAAACCCTCTGCTCTTTTGGCTCCAAAAACAAAAACTCTTAATATCTGAGTTAACATATCTCCTCCAACTGACAGTAGTACATCACTTTTCCTTCCCTCAGGTAACTCATTTTATAGAAGAAAGCCAAAATTTAAGGAGATTCACCACAGATTTATCTTACTCTTTACCTAGGAAACTCTGCTGGGATTACAGAGACCAACAGCTATTGTTCATGTTTCTAAACCATCCCTGAGATCCCCCAAACCACTTACTTAGGCTTGAACCCAGCATCTTCATTCCCCTAATGGGGAACTCATTAACTAATTGGGGCAGAACTGGCTTCAACTGTCATTGCAAATAGTGAGATTAAACCAACCACAATGTTACAAATCTGGATTTTGTGTTCTTCCTGGCTCAGCTAAAAAAAAAAGAAGGAAGAAAGAGATTGGCAAGGGATGATTTCTAAGCATGGACTGATTGGTTTAAACCCTTTGCAAGAGCAGAAAATATCCCTATTGATACATTTTGCCCTGCAAATTCTTTGCAGCTCTGCAATGGGGTTCCCAGCACCAAGTCATAACATGAAGTATTTACAAGCAGTGTGTGTAAAACAAATAATAATTCACATAAAACTTCTACCCCCTTGTCCCTGGAATAGCCACAGACACCCCAAACATAGTGCAGAGGTGGAATTCATGGCTACTGGGCACGTACCAGCAGCAACACAGCAGTGAGAAGGCAAAAGATCTGCTTGGTGTAACATTTCTCAGCCAAATATGAAGGACAAATTCCCCTTGGACAGAAGAGTGGTCCATGTGCATTTAACACCCCACTAATGATTTCTCCTTGCCTTCATTGTTAGAAATCTTTCTTGCCTCAGACTTCATGCCTCTGTTTCCTCTTCCAGGCTACCAAAATGAGCCACACCATCAGGCTTCCTGTTGAAATTCTTAGTCCCCTTTGGAAAAGTGTCTCTTCAGACCCAGCCCATGTGATTGGACTCTCCCACACGACTTCCAGAACTATTTTAATCCACAGGCACCAGAACCCATCGCTTTACCAGCAGTAACAAGAACACTGCATTTGTGTCAGAAACAGAACTGAACTGGAACAGGGAGATGAACACACTTAGGAAATGCACATGGGCTAGGAAGAGCTTCCAGTGTGCACTCACTTGTCTCAGGACCTGAGGCAGGTGGGGGACAGAAGCAACTGTCTGTGTGATTACAGAAATTGCACAAAAACAGTGCTGGGTGGACTCAGGATTAAAATGGCCATTGATAAAAAATGCATTTCCACAATGAGAATTTAAATTAAGCATTCAGAAAGTAGTGAGGCAGAATTAGGAGTAAGCACTTGGCCGTCAGTCCTGAGACTGAGAACCACTTCTTTGCCACAGAACTGAACCAGGAGCAGGCTGGAAACACAAATAAACATTGCATGCCTGGATGTTAAAAGAATAAGACGTGCACAGAGATCTTGGTATCAGCAGCAGGAAAGTTCAGTGGTGGAGGAGAGCTTCCCTGTGACCATGAATAGAAGCAGGATGAAAAGTGGTAGGTGGAATTTGCTTCCCTTTAGAGCACTGTCCATTGGAAGCCTCCTTTTGCCATGGATGTTACTGAAATTATTACAGATCTTAAGATGGGTTGGTGAGGCCACATAAAGCTCAGTGGTGATGGCACAGCCACAGGCCAGGTGGCCTTATTAACACTTGCCTGTTAATTAGCTCTGCTGGAGGCAGTGCCCTGTGTCTGTAGGATGTGTGGGGTGAGGACTCAGCAAAATAAAGTTACCTGGTTGCTTTCAGCCCATGCTGCAGTGGGAGCATTGCAGGAAACCACTGGCCAAGTGGACACATGGGTAGGGTATTGCTGTCTGCCTTGTTTCCTTCCATCCCCCCAACTCCAACAGAGATGACAGAATCACTGAATCATAGAATTATTTGGGCTGGAAGGGGCCTTAAAGGCCATCCAGTTCCAAACCCTTTGCCCACAGGCAGGGATGCCATCCACCAGACAAGGTTTCTCAAAGCCCTGTCCAATTTGGCCTTGAACCCTTCCAGGCATGGAGCACCCACATCTGGATGGCCAAATGAGGTGCAGACTGTAGCTCTGCAGAGGACAGGGACACCCTGCCATGATGTGAGGCCACCAGGGTGGTGCTCCTTGGATGGGCACAGGAAATCCTGCAGCAGGACTGGTGCTCCAGCCTTACCTTGCCTCCCTCCAAAGGTCCTCCTGCTTCCACAGTGACCCAACACCCCTGTGCACCACTGGAGAGCTCTGATGAGGTCAGAGTTAGCAACATTTAAGGATTTTTAGGTAAATATACTTGAATGGACATAACAGTCAATAAGAGCCCAGAAGAACCCACTGTTCTACCACAGTACCTAAACTTCAGGGCTGTCCCTTAACAACTCTGCTGGAGGGCAGGGGCAGGAGTCAGCTGCTTTCAAAGATTATTTAATGATTAAAAATCCAAAGACAGAGCAGACACCACTGTTTGGGGTGCAGTGACTTTGACTGCACTTTGGACTGATTGTGTTTTCCTGCATCACTCCTGTCAAGGCTCCGTGGGACACATTGAGGGCAGCGCCAGATCTGCAACGTGGTGCTGAGAGATCCTGACACTTAGCACTTTAGGAGAACAATAGCATTAAGGGGCATCATTGGGGTGTTTTTTCTAAGCTAATTTGTTCTTACATTAGCAACAAAAATAGAGAGGATGCTATTTTAAAAGTTGCAGTAAAACGTCTGGAAGCTCTAAAGAGCAACGGGGAATTTTTGCCTGAGCACTCCAAGCAAGGGCAGCCAGCAATTACATTTTCATGAGGAAACTGTCAATAGCAGAAAGATGGGCCAAATCCTGGCTCTGCTCTCATCCTTTTCACTGTCTTGTGCTCATTCTTGCACATTTTCTGGTCTGCAGAGTTGCTCAGAGGCAGCTCAAATGGCAAGGCCATGAGCTGGGAGATGCTGATGGCTATTTCAGGTCCATCACTTCTCACCGTACAGGAAGCACATAGACAGCTCTGTCCTTGCTGTCTTTTGCCCCAGGTCTTTGCTGCTTTCTCTTAGGAGATGTAGTGCAGTGATGAATTACCTTTTTCTTCAGGTCTTCAGACCACAAAAGGAATCAATAAGCTGGTAAGAAAGACAATATGGTCTTAAACTGGCACAATTAAAGTCTGAAGCTGAATAATCACAACAAAAGAAGCTCTATGTCCTGGCATGTCACATAATTTTCCAGCCTCCCTGCAATTTCCTTTTAAGTCTTGAAATGCTTCGATTTATAGGTTTTTTTTTAATCATCAGTCAAAATATTTGGGTTGTTCATAAGGACAAGAAGTGTGATTTGAGACGTGCTAAGCTTCTGCTCTGCTGCCTCTGTTTAACTTTCTGCTCAGCAGAACTGTTCTTCATACCCATCTTTGCTCAAAGGCTGAGATTATAGATGTATATATCTATATATAGATATATGTGGATATATCTAATCATAGAACTGCAAATTGGAAGGGACCTTAAAGATCAGCCAGTCCCCAACCCCTGCCATGGGCAGGGACACCTTCCACTGACCAGGCTGGTCAGAGCCCCATCCAGCCTGGCCTTGAACACTTCAGGGATGGGGCAGCCACAACTTTCCTGGGCATCCTTTGCCAGGGCCTCACCACCCTCACAGGGAAGAATTTCTTCTTCTAATCTAAACCCATCCAATGAAGCCATTCCCCTTTCTCCTCTCACTCCATGCCCTTGTCCAAAATCCCTCTCCAGCTCTCTTGCCAGCTCCCTTCAGTCACTGGAAGGTGCTCTGAGGTCTCCTCTTCTCTTCTCCAGGTTCGAGTCCTGACTGTATAAGAGCTCTGTAAAATTACCATATATAACTGTATAATAATCATATAAAACCTTATTAACATAAGATTTTCAGCAACAAGCCAGTGACATGAGCCAAATAAGTGGGGGAAAGACCAGGTGAGATGAGCTTCGTGCTTGCTTCCTTCCCTGGGAACGAGGTGCTCTTGAATCCCAGTAAATGAACCCTTTGGGGGGAACCCCTTGGACTCAGTGTTGTTGTTAAGAAACAATTTTGGGTTTTGAGCCTCTGATGTGCCTCGGTGAGCACAGCACAGACCTACTTCAGCAGCCATCCCAGGGATGGCCAGGACTCCTGTGGTGCCATTTGAGCTCCCTGATTACTGCAGGCAGCAGCACAACTAATGCATAACAATCAGTTTTGATTTACTCCTGGTTCTTCAGAGGTGGATAATTTCTCTTGGTTCTTTAATGTTTTTTTTGAACTGTGAGGTTCATAGAAATAAAGGCTCTATTCCTGCCATTGACCTAGAAAAGTCTTTTGATTCTTTCCAGTGGGACTGTTTTTTTCATTTGCTGGGAACCTTAAAATCATGAGTTTCTCTCCTCTGGGGGAGGTAGTTGCTACATCTTCATTCCTCCTTTAAGATTTGATCAGTAAAGCTGAAGAGACCCTAAAACTCTCTCTGACCTCCTGCACTTCCCCATTACAAAGGGAGGTGCTTGCAGCTTATTCCCATTTTCAAGCCTCCTGTTTTTAAGCCCGTGCTGTGAAGTTTTTCTCTCTTCCAGCATTGCTGGTGCTGCAGCTGGCATTATTAATTCCATTTCATTAACTGATCTTCTTAATGTACTGGAAGACAAAAGGGAAGACAGTCCTGAGACCAGAGCCTGGCTGAGCCTTAGGAGATCTCTGTTCAGTCCCCACGTCTGCCACAGGCTTCCTACGTGACCTTGGGAATCATCTCTCTGAGGTCTCTGGGTCTGCTTGGTCTATTTAAATTTGGGGCATCATCTGCTTTTTGAGCTGTGTTTCTGCAGCACCCAGCACAACATCTGTGGCTCTAACATAGGAGCCTCACTCATTTCTGCAACACAACTTGCAAGGCTGGTGTTGCTGGCTGCCATTCTTGGACCAGGGGAGATCAAGCAAGGTTGTAAAGATGAATTTGGACTGCACTGCTCCTGGAAATGGTGAATTGCTGCCTGGTGGTGGGTAAGGGGCACAGAGGACTCTCCTCTTTGGCCAAGCATGTCCCAAAGAGATGATGAGGATGCATTTTTAACAAACTCTTGAAGCAAGGTCTGGTGTCCAGTGCCTGAGCTGGGAAAATGAGGCTGTGCCACATGGCAGTGCCACAAACCACCAGAGAGAGGTCCTGTCCTGCCCTTGGATCCTCTGCATGTCCAGCTCCTGAGCTCAGGTGCTCTGGTGCATCCCCAGGAAAGGTGTTCCCACAAAAATGCCAAAGCATTGCAGGGCCACCCTTTGCTCCTGCTCTGCTGGGATCAGACCCAAGTTTTGAAGCTCCAGGTGCTGAATCAGAGGCTGGGGTGCTCTGCCCAAGTGCAAAATGCAACTACAAGTTTTGCAAATGTGATTGCAAATTAAGCCAACAGCCTGCAGGCAGAGAAGCTCAGGAGACTGGGGCTACATTTGCAGCAGTGCCACAAGCCCTTAATTGGGTTTGGGATGCTCAGAAGCAGCCAGGGGTGCTTGAGAATGAGCTGTGTTTGTGCTGTCTCCACTGCTCCTGTACCTGATGCTCCTGCTGCCAGCCCAAACCAGGCCAGAGGAGGGGGTGCAGAATGCCTTAATGTGGATCAAGCCCCTTTCCCCAGCTCCAGATGCTCCCCAAAAATAATTTTCTTTGGGGAAGGGTGGTAGTCAGGAGGGCCTGAGCTTCTTACCATGCTGGAGAGCTGCCTGAAGCATCTCACCACGGGCATCTTTGCATCCCCCACCCTGCCCTGCAGGGAGGATAAAACGCATTAGTGGTGGAGGTGAGTGGAAACTGCGGCCATGCACAGGCTGGGCCGGCACACAATTGTCATGGCAACCCCAGCTTCGGCTGGAAAACAGCAACAGATCACCGGCACTCTGCTGGATTCAACAGCCAGGGACGGTTCCACACCGCCTGCTCCACGGACCAGAGACACCTGGGTACCAGGGTGCTCCCTGCAAAGGGACAGCTCCAGTCGTGCTCAGCCTGGGCAGCTGGCTGTTCATGTGGGCAAACCCAGGCTGAGCTGCAGGGAAATGGAGGACAGGCTGGGCAGGGGGAGGTGAAGAAGGAACTGCTCCTGTCCTGAGCAAACACAGGCTGCAGTGCTTGCAAGAGGGATGGAGGAGGCAGCGTGGCTGCTTAATGCAGCGCTGCCAACGGGGCTGCATCCCACAGAGTGGGGGGAAAGAACCCAAAGGGAGCCATGAAGGACAGAAAATACTGGTGTGGAAGGCAGAAGTGCCAAGGCAAGGCTGTGAGAAGGGGAAAGCAAGGAGAGAATTGGGCAGGGCTCTGTTGAGAGTCTGAGTGGGCACTGGCTGGAGAAATGCTTTGGATGGCTGAGCAGCACTCTGAGTTTTAAATGTTATTATGGGCCTCTAGGGCAATTAGAAGAATTAGATCAGGAAATGATGTGCCAGAAGTGTTGGCTGAAAAGTGGTCAGACTTGTGCTTGCTGGGGAAACAAACAGGGTAAATGGTTTTGTGTGGCATTTTAGGACAGAAGTTGGAAATAAAGCAACACAGAAAAGCAACACTGAAAATGGTTTGAGTAGTGGGGGGCTGGCCCTGCCCCAGCACAAACCCTCACATGGAGCACAGGGAAGAGGAAAGGACAGATCATGTGTATATATCTTATGGAACACACCATAAGCAAGGTCAAGCAAGCTTCCAGCATCCAATCAGCAGAATATGCCATGAAAATCCACACCCTGGAGCCAGCTCATCAGGAACTTAAGATCAGTCATCCCTAAAACTAGTTATCTTATGCAAACAGATGCAAAGGGAGCAAAACAACAAGAAAAAAAATGCAGAACTGAGTTGAACCCACTGAATTTGTGGAAATGGGTTTCTCTCTGAAGAACAGATCCTATCTCTGAGTACTCGACTATCATATCACCTCTCTCCCTCTCTGCACACAATGAGAAACTCCTGATCTGGATGCTGACATCAAGTATCTGAGAAAAGACAATTTAATTTCCCATTCTCAAGGCCAAAGGATTAGAGATAGATCAGCAAAACTATTTCACATTTAGAAAACCAAAGGGAAAAGCCTGAGGAATTCAGATTTCCCTGACGATATTGTTAAACACCACAAACCACATTTTCCTGATTGCTTCTGCAAAAGGACTGATAGCTCTTCATCCTGGGATGAGTGTAAGTAAAATAGAAGGTATAGGGTGAATTTGAATATCTATATGAAAAATAGAGGGGTTTTTTTCTGTATTTATCAATTAATAAGCAGCTTGAAAGTCCACTGGACAAAAAGGAACAAGGGAAGGTGTTTTCCTTATTGGCAGCACATTTAACCACTCTGCTGCAATAATAGCACGTGGATATGGGAGAAGCATCAGGAATTTCAGGGTAACTGTGCAGATTTGCAGAGATCCAGAAATAGCTGTTATCCCAGAGCACTGCACATGAGCAATAAATATGAAGTGGAAGGATAGCATACTACATTTTCTGCATGAATAGTGAATTCCTCTGCAACAGGTTTGGCTTTTGCAGAAATGGGGGATTTCCTTAAAGAGCAGTAAAATAGGCCTGGGCAAGCATTGCCAAAGGTCTGCTGGGATTTCAGAACTGCTTTCCTTAAGTGTTTCCCTCCTTGCCAGCATTTAAATACATGGGGCTTTGATGAAACTCCCTGACTGAGACAGGTATCACCAAATACCTCTTTGTATTATACCAGTTAGTTCATTCTTAATAAATCCACCCAGGGATCCAAAGCACAATATCCCTTGTGTCCCATGTGAGGTTCTTGAATTTGAAATGCCAGGTGCTTAAAATTAATGTCTTGCAGATGAATCAGAGATAAACCATAATGGTATTACATTAATTTCAAATTATTATAAATTCAAGAAAACCACAATCTTTTATTGGTTTGCAAACCAAAAAAACCCCAAATCCCAAACTCAATTGTCTTATTTTTTTGGATGAACCTCCTCTTTCACAGGTGCAGTAGATGTAATCAGCTCTTGCTGAATTCTGGGCAGGACTCTGAGTCCAGCTGGTCCTCAGCTCCTGTGGGGATGGGCTTTGGAATCCTCAGCCTCTGAGTACCCCCAGCTTGAAGCTGAGAGACTGCAGCCCTCAGGCTTAGGGTGATGAGTACTGGGGGCCAGAAGAGAAGGATTTACTTCATTTTGGAAGCAGCAGCTCTTACCTTTCCCAAAACACTCTCTTTTTAACTGTGCTTTTTCCCCCCCTCATTCTTCTCCCAGACTGCCTGACATTTAAAGTGATCAAAGTTCCCTGTGAACCACAGCTTCTAAATTTCAGATAAATATAGCCACAGTGCTCTGCATTTGTTTGTTTTTCTCAGGTTGCAAACCTGCAGCAGAGACCTACTTATTCTGGAGCAGGGGGAGCTGCTGGTTTGTCACCACGTGTTCAGCAGCCGGGAGGGAGCGGAGACCTCGGTGCAGGATGTGGCTCTGCCCTGCACCCAGCGAGGGTCCAGAGCTGCTCTGGCAGCTGGGAGCAAACCCAGCAGCAGCCCCCTTGCCAGCTGGAGGAGCCTGAGCAGCCCTGGAGTGGGCAGAGGCACGTGGAGAAGGGATGGACTGCACAGAGGGGAGGATGGAGGTGGCTGTGGCTGAGCACAGTGACGTGTCCAGCCCACGCTGACACACAGGGGGACAGCCCTGAGCCCTGTGGGACATGGGGAAGCTCTGTGAGCTCTGGGGTATGGATAGAATCACATGCAAGGGCAGCAAGGTCCTGCCCCTGCCCTCGCCCACACACACACAACCACTCAGCCCAGCACAATTTGCTTTGGCTTCCCCATTAGCTGGGAAGTAAACGTGGCGATTACTCTGTACGTCTGAAGTGTCAGAACCCTTTGGCACATTTCCCTGAAGCTAAATAATTAATGAAGGGCTCAGACTAGTGTGAATCTTGTGGAATCATCACACAGCATGGAGTGACATTTGCCTTTACTTCTTGATGCCTGAGACAGGGCTTTGTTAAGAGGCCAGGGATGGGATGGGGCTTCCATCCTTTCCTGCAGCTGAAAAGGCACAGCCTGGGTTTTGTTCTGTAAAAAACATTTCTGCCCTGCTTTGTGCTTAGGCTGCCACAGACACGAGCAGCCTTCAAAATGTGAGTGCTTTGCAAGTGATGGAAGATAAAATACACTTCATTTCCATGCAGGAAAGACACCCTGCAGATGCAGCACCCAGCAACTCGTTTCCCTCAGTGCCTCGTTAGACTCACCACATCTAAGAGGGCTTTTTGTCCCCTCTTACTGACAAACAGGACTCAGGTAGAAGACAGCAGGTGTGCACCTGCCAGGGGTGAGGCTCAGATCCTGCAAACTCAGTCACCATAGCAGGATCTGCCCCCCAGGCAGGATCAGGCTCCCATGGCAGTGGGTTTCTAGCTTGGCACTGGGTGGCAGAGTGAGCTGGTGTCCCTGCAGGGTGAGAGCCCTTCTAATAAGAGACTGTTGGCTGGGAGGTGTGGGAAGAGCTGGTGGCTGTCACTTTAGGTCCATTTTCTCCTACAATTTCTTTCTTTCTGAATCAATTCTCCATACAAAAGACAGCAGAGAGTTGTACTGAGCTATGACATGCAGCTCTGTGTGAGCTGCTGCCCTTTCCCCAGCCCTCATTTTACCATCAAACTGCAAATAATCTGTTTTTTACCATGAGGGAGAGAGGTTTTTACTAGGGAGGAGAGGGGCTGCCCAGAGAACACATGGAGCTATTACATGTGCAAATTGGGTATCCTTGAGGTCCTGAAGTGCAAAGGAAGGTGCAATCTTCACCTCTCCAGGGAGCAGATGAAAGCAAAGCAAAGGGTTTGCATAAAAGCCAAACTCTTCTGATCTGAAATGCCACAGCCAGAGTGACACCAGCTCCAAAACTCACTGTCCCTGCTCTGTCTCATGCATTTCACCTCTGAGCAGCAAATTCACGTGCTCAGGGGTGACACTTTCAAACCTCTGCATCAACACCAGCCAGACACCTCAAAAAGCTGCCAAAAAATCCCCAAAGAGATTTCCTCCTCACACTGAGTTTTGTAAAAACAGGAGGTAAAGGACTCCTTGCAAGGAAAAGCAAATAGTTTGGAAATCGTGTGCTCTAAGTCTGTGCCTGTTTCTGCCTCACCCAACATGTGTTTCCATGGAAGCAGAGCAGGAAACGGGCAGCCTGTGGCTGCAAATCACAGCGATCTCACTGCCTGCTCACCAGTCTGAAAAGACAAATGGATCATTAAAAATACAAAACACCTGAAATTTTAAACATCCCTTTTGATAGTAGATAGCTGGTATTTAGTGCTGCAACATTGTCTTTAGGGACAGGGGTTCAAGTGCATCACAGCTGAATGAAACCAAACTTGGGGGTCATTCACAGAGGAAACAGAGTACACACCAAATAAAATGATTTTTGTTCATTTGTTGGTCACAGTGGTGTAGTGATTGTGTGAGCACAGAGAATGGCAGCGCAGCACACAAAGAC
This sequence comes from Notiomystis cincta, assembly GCA_013398075.1. Taxonomy (NCBI): domain Eukaryota; kingdom Metazoa; phylum Chordata; class Aves; order Passeriformes; family Notiomystidae; genus Notiomystis; species Notiomystis cincta. The sequence goes on along the minus strand of VZRX01004209.1, from coordinate 17,692 downwards.
AGTTATATAAATGGATTAAAAACTTGTTTTCAGCATGGTTTGGAGGAGTGAGAGAGACCAAACTAAGGATGTTTTAGGAAATACGGATGGTTTGGGGAAAGGAAAGGTCTATCTGTTGATCAAACCCTCTTCTGATCTCAGGAGTGAGTCTCCTGAAGTCAGCCTGTCAGTCTTGTCTTAGCAACATGTCCTTTGAGCATAAACTTTTTTTCTGACTGTAACCATGAAGTTCTCCTGGCCTTAAAGGAGCATCTTGAGGCAGCACCACACCCAAAGGAAACACACAACTCCAAACAGATCACGAGCCACTTGCAAATTCATCCTGCTGCTGAGCCAGGCACATTTCACTGGCAGTAATTACCATTTATCCCCAGGTAAGAGCTGCCTCTCAGCCAAAATGTGGCTCTGGGTGACTCAAAGGTAGCTGCTCTCAGGTGACTAAGCTGGACCTACCTGGTGGCCTCGTGCCAGCTCCCAGCAAGGCACCAGGGCTGGTCTGTGTGCAGCCATTACAGGATCAAATGCAAAATGTCCTTCCTGCACTTGCTATCCTCAGAAAATCATAAATCTCTTTTACAGCAGCCTGCCTTGTCCCAAAAGGCTGCAGAATCTCTCACAGGTAGGTTTGGTTTTTTTCTTTTCTTTCTTGACTACCAGGCAAGAAAAATTAGGCACACATGCAAAAACTGCCAATTAGGAAACAGAGTTGCAGACTCAAGTGAGTTAAAAATCCTGAGTTTTTTATCATCTGGGAGATTTCCTCCCCACAGCTCTGTGTACAACGGATTTGGAGCTGTTCTCTGTAGCTGCCTGAATGCTGAATTTCTGAATGCTGTGGTCAATACTGTATTGAATAACGATAACTATGATCTAATGACAGCTCTGGGTGCATCTAGGACTTAAGTTTAGTAGATTGTTTTCAGGCAGAGAACAGCAAAAATTGAAAGAATGGGTCAAATTTGTCTGAGTTTCTTAGAAACTACATCCAAACAGGGAAATATGAGAGATGAAAATTAATCTGCTGGGGAAAATGAAGAGACTGAGCTTGTATCAGGACTGACCCTATTTCCAGAGCCTGCAAAAGTTCCAGACAAATCAATATCAGCAAATCTCAGTGAGCAGATGGGAGTACCACTACAGGTTTCCTTCTTCCTTTAGAAGTCTATGAACACATTGCTTAAAGGGAGGGTGCACTGGATTGGTTTTCATCTCTGGCTAGTGTTTAATGCTCCTCATCTTACCAGTGGAAATTGCCTGGTGGCAACTGGCTGGTGCCATGAATTGTGATAATCTGGGATTTTTTCCTTATTTTCAAAAATGTGGATGTCAAATAATAATAATGATTTGTGTATTATTATGATTCAATCAAACCATACTAGTGATTTGTGGGTTATTTCTACCTATGTATTGATAAGTGAGCCACTGAGTGTCCACTGGGCCCAAAGACCTGAAGATGAAAGGCTCCTGTGTCCTATTCTCACATCCAAACCCACCAAAACAACCAATCTGAGCTGGATGGGGCTTGGAGCAACCTGGTCTGGTGGAAGGTGTCCCTGGCCATGGCAGGGGCTGGAACTGGGAGATCTTTAAAATCCCATCCAACCCTAATCATTCTGTGATTTTAGGATTCTGTGGCAAGGCTCTGCAACTTTTAAAAAGTGTAACTCAGCAAAGGAAGAACAGTGCAAATAAATTCTGGGACCAAGTAAGAAGGAACTGAAAGGTCAGCAGAAAACTGGTGCAGATGAGCCTGCACTAGGAGGATATTAGAAAAACATTTGCCTCTAGACAGCCTGAGATATTGATCTGCAGTCACACAGCAGCACAGGCTGGACAGGAAGCATCATCAGGAACTGGCTGAGGGAAAAGGAGAAACCTGTCAATAAAATCAAGCCCTGTGCCAAAGGGAGGAGGAGGAGGAGGAAGGAGGAGGCCAGCAGGGCAGCCTGTGCTGGAGCCATGGGTGTTTGCCTCATGCTGTGTATCAGTGACCTTGAGGGTGATGCCATTATCTAATGATGCCAAATTGTAGGAGGCACAGAACAAATTAATTACAAATGGGAGATTAGGCTTACGGTCTGATAAGCAGCTCACCGAGTTCAATGGAGAGAAGTTTTAATGAGATTAAGTGACAAAGCCACCACTTAGAAGAAAGCCTTAAACAGGCTACAGGCAAGGAGAAAGAACTGGGGGCGAAGGCAGAGGACTATTAAAACCATCTGTGTTATTAAAGGAGGAGTAAACAAGGCCTGTGCCTCTCAGGGAGAAGTGGGGATGATAGTAAGGCGTGCTGGCACGGTGGGAACTGTTCCCATGAATGTATTGTGTGAAGCCTCTGAGTCAGACTCAGGGGGATATGGATGGGAAACCCAGCACAAACTTGGGATTAACACCAGCAGCAAAGACCTGTCTGGCTTGGTGTGAATAACTGCAAGCAGGAGCCTTGAGAAGAGGTCCAAGGGGATGAGCAGGATATGGCAAAAAGGCTGGAGCTGTCTTGATGGAGAAGAGCTTTGCTTTGGCCCAAGAGCAAAAGGAGCAGGTTGCTGGATGGTAGCAATCAAGGAAAGAAACTGGGCAGCAGTTAATATGTCAGGCTCTTAAACAATACCAGCTACTGCTGATGATGGATAATTAAAGCAGACCACTTGGTCCTCTGGCCCTTGTGTAGTTCTGTTCCTCCAATGCATGGCAGAAGTGTCATTTATAGCACGTGGCAGGAGGAATCCTGTGATCACAGGGACTGCCTCTGCTTCATCTCCTACCAAATCCACTGCATCCTTCTCCCTGAGCTATATTTAAAGGTGAGTTCGAATAAAATGGGCATAAAACTTCAAATAAAAGCTTCAAATAAAAGCTTCAAACCAGACTGATCAGAGACCTGAGGTGTGGGGGTTGGAAATAATGTCCTGTGTTCGTGTTACCTACAGGCAGTGGGCCAGAACAGTTCCTGGAAAGGAGGAGAGACACAGCTCTCCTTTCAACACCAGTGGGCAGACTCCTGAGTTAAAAAGCAAATGCTGGGCACATTTCCTCATCTTTCTGTGCTGGGACAGATGCTCTCGGGGTACAGGGGGCTGGCTGGCATTGTCAGCTGTGTGGTGACTCACTGACACAGGAGTTTGCCAATTCCCACCTTTCAAGTGCATCTAAGTAGGGAAAAGGTTTGGGAACAAAGCAGAGCAGACTCCTCGTTTGTCTCCGCTCTCCCTCACCTTTCCACCCACCGCTTCACCCAAAGGGAAACACCATTGTGAGGAGACTGAAAAAAGGAACAGGCACCAGGCAAAGCAGAGCTGACCCTCAGCCAACACTAAAAGGGCAATTCTTGCATTTAATAATCCTCCTCACACTGAAATTCATCCTGCAAGCTCTCCAAGGAAAAGACCTTACTGCTTGCTGATATCAAGATCCTGATCTTGACTGGGTCTCCAGGCACTACATCTAAAATAAGATCTAAAAACAATAATCAGCCCAGAGCTTTCTTTTTCCTGAGAAATCAGGGAGCAATTTGTGTGTTTAAGAAACACATCCAGCACTGCGGCCTTTCAAAGCCATCTGCTATTCCCTTGACTTCTCTTGCAATGCAGATTACCCAAATGTGGATCCCTTGGTGCTCTCTGAAACACAATTCCAGTAAATATTTACATCCCTTCTCTTCCTATTTTGGGTTGAAATATGCTAAAAGGATGCATAGGGGATGCCTCAGCATTTTACAGACTCTTCACTTTGGTCAGCAAAAGTGAAATCCTGTGGGGGTGACAGATGAAAGTGTGTTGCAATCTCACCTTTCTGGAAAGAGTCAAACCCCTGCAGTTAAATCTGATTTTTAAAAACTGCACAAAACCCAAGTGGGTGGCAAAAGCTTCTTCAGAGTCTTGAGTTTTCAGATTTGTTTCCCTTCAGGAGGTATTACCTGAGATAAACTAACAGGGATGGACTCTGCCACCTGGCTGGACCTGCATGTGACATCCCAAGGAAACCCAGCTTGGGTGGGCTGTGTGTCCTCTGATGGTCCTGGGCAATGGGGACCAGGACCTCAGGGCTCACTACAGCACAACCCAGCAGGGACACCTGTAGAGACAAACCCCAGCAGTGACAACCATGGCATTTGCTGGAGCTGGGTGGGGTGGTCTCACAACCCTGGGACTGCTGAGGTGGCACAGGGGCTTGATCTGTTTTTGGGTCCAGAAACAACAAGGAGCATCAGAGCCCTTGATTCTGCAGGAGCCCAAAGAAATCAAGGATGTGGTGTTTGGATGCAGCTGCTGAGCACAGCTGGGCATGCTGATGTTGGGTTTGCAAAAGCCCAGGCAGCTCCTGCTCTGTGTGTGTGTCCCTGCTGCAGGACTGTGCCCTTGGTCTCTCTGCAAAACCTCCACTTAGCAGCACTGGGAACTGTCCTGAGCAAGCAGGGAGCAGGCAGGAGGGCATGGCTTAGGTAGAGGGTTGTACAGACAGGGATGATATGGGTCTGTGCCTGACTCAAATCCACAAATAGAATCTGCAGCCCTGAACTCCAGCCTTGCCCGCAGGGCAAAAGCAAAGCACTCATCTGAATAAATCCTGAAAATCTCATCTGCCAGCATCTCCAAACCAGTGCAACAACAACAGGAGCCAAAGCCCAGTGCTCTGAATATTTCCTTGCAGAATACCCAGGAGAGCACAGCTATATGTAACAGAGATATTTACAGTGTTTGAGGCAACATTTCTACTCTTAGCAGACACAGAGGTGCCAGGAAATGATTCTACTCCCCAGGCAGGATTCAAACCACAGCACAGCCAGGCCTGAGAGGCCAAGATTATCACATCGATCTTTTTAACCCTCCTGCAGGTAGCATCAGCATGAGCTGAGTGACCACTGCTCATCCAGACACTCCTCCTGGCTGCTGCTGTGGGTTGTAGTGCAGTGAGCACTGCAAAGGCAATGCCCCTGCTCAGACTGTCCCTGTGCCAGATCCCAACCTGGCTGAGGAATAGCTCCAGTTCCCTCCCCTCACGTGCAGTGCTGCAATGCAGAACAGTCTGATGAGCCATTGTTGCCCTCCTTCTGTGGGGTTTGGAGTGGGGGGAAGAGGGGGAACAGCTGCAGACAGCTGCCCAGATCAGTCAGGAAAAGGAGCTCTCACCTGGAGAAAAGCACTGAGGGAAGGCTCTGAACGAGGGGTGCAGGAACAGAAGAAAATGAGGCTCCTTTGAAAGAGATAAGACAGTTCATGTTCCTGTGTGGCAGCAGCTCCCCAGCCAGGTGTGAGTGGCAAAGGCAAATCTTCCAGTCTGCAGGGCTCTTCCTGCTCTGTGAGCTGCCCCATCAGCACCTCTGACCCCAAGCAGGGGGGTCAGAGTGACCTGCTGGCCACTCCCAGCTCCTGGCAGTGCCTCCCCTCAAAGGGAAGGTGTCACATCCCAAACTGAGCTAATCTGGGCCCACAAACATCCCCAAAACCACCCCTGTGTGCACAGCCAAAACATCCACTCCCTCCTCTACAAAAGGCTTGCACCTGACAGCCTCTGGCACTTTGGTGGGATCCCTGCCCCATTCCCTGAGCTCTGTGACACTGGGACACTTGGCTAACACACCTTTTAGCATTTTTCCTCCAGCACCCTCACTTATTTCCTCTTGCAATGTCGGTTTGCCCAGCCAGCTCCATGAATAATTCAGCAACATTAAGCACGTGCCAAAGCTGTTTCAGCTCTTAGTAGGATCAGGTCTTTGGTCGTTTTCTCCATTTAAACTTCATTCCAACATAATCTCCCCTTTATTGCTGCTGGAGGAACAAGATCTAAAAAGCACACTGCCATAGTTATATGGAAATATAACTATATATATGGAAATTCCCTCTGATGGGAATGATGTGCTGCTAATCATTCTGCTGCATGCCTTGCTGCTCTTGCTCACTGCTGCTTTGAATGAGGGAAAAAACAGCTTTTTTTTTTTTTAAAGACATCTATTGGATGTAAGGTTCTATAACCACACAATAAGGATGATCCCACAAACCAGAATGCAGAAAAAACCTGAGGTCATTTCCCAGTTTTGTTGTGTGTTCCTGATGTTATTGTTATTGAAGGCAATTCATCACATCCAACAAATGAATTACTCACACGATAAATTTGCCAGTATCAGTCCCTTTTCAGCAGCTTTTCTAGACAAAAGGGTGTGCACGTGTAGTGGAGCCAGTTGTGATGTACAGCTGCAATAACTGTGCACATTAAGGGTAAGGTGAGTGCTCATTCCAGAAGGCACAATTGCTACTATGGCTTTCATTAAATCCCACTCATTTTATCACTCCCTTGTTGGAGCAATAAGCCTTTCAGCTGAGGGTGAAACATGGCCCTGGTTCTGCAGCAGCAGAGCTCCAGTGCAGGAATCCCAGACAAAGAGGGGAGACAGCCTGTTCTCCCTCTTTGGAAAGGAACTTCCCACTCTTTGGAGCAATTCTTGCACTTAACCTAAGCAAGTAAGCACAGCTACTCGTGCTCCAGGCTTTCAATGCTACATGAGCTGAGCAAGTAACCTTCAGAAATCCTGACTGTTAATCTCTGCTGGTTTTTCTGCAGGCTCCCCTAACCTTTTTCGTTGCTCAGATACAGACCTTGTTCTGTTGATGCTATCAGCATTTCATGGGGATCCACACACACACTCCTCTGTAAGGAGCTGTCTCTATTGCTAAAAGAGAGCAGAAAAACCTGTCTGTGCAATGCCTGCCTCTGCCAACAGCACACCCTGAGTGAGCAGAGATCCTGGGCTGCTTTCATGTGAGTTGCTCAGAAAACAGTGTCTCTGGGATAGTCAGAGGCTGGATTTTGGTCTTACACCACTGTGGATCCCAAGCAGCACCAAGCAAGGTAGAAAACTTGTACCAGCCAGGCCATGGTGGTGCCAGACCCTGGAAATCTCAAGTTCTTTCATCCCTTGAATTTCACAGTCCCATTGCACCTTCTATCCAAAAGATAAGAAGCCATTAAAAAAAATTACATTTTGTAATGTATTTTGTCATTTCATGTGTATGAAATGTGCTGCTCTCATCCCAGATGGATGATGTAGCAACACCAAAAGCTGTTTCCCTGGCAAATTATTCTTTAGGTTCCAGTTTGAAAGAGGACAGCCTTTACTGAGATTCCTGCTTTACCTGGCAAGCTGGATAGTCTAATGACAAATCCTTAGGGCAAGCTCAATTTGCTGCCTTGGAAGCCTTATATCTCCCTTTCTAAGACATGGCTTTTTTGCAAAGGTAATACTGATTATCTGTGTCCTTTTAGTGCCTCTCAAGTTACCCCAGCTCAGAGGACTCCTGAGGTCACCTCTCACTGTAGTTTGTGCTCTCAGGAACTGAGCTGTGAATTATTTTGGTGTGAACTGGGAGGAGTCTTGTACAACTTTTCCAGTGGTGCTGGAGAGTTGCAGGAAGATACTGGAGGACTGGCATCTGGACCCAGATGGAGATAATCAGTTCCCATGTTTCAGGAGACTCTGCAGGGTCAGGGAGCTGCACTTACAAAGCAAACTCCAACACCAGCAAAACCTTTGGAAGAGATCCCTGATTCCATATAAAATCTCCTGGTACCAGCTGGGAAAGGGTTTCTCTGAGCAAGTGATACAAAAAGGCTTTCAGGGCATGGACTAAAAGAGTGATTGAGTAGGAGCTGCAAGGAGGATAAACCCCAAAACCAAAGGTTCTGGCACCAAAGCAACCCAACTGGCAGGGTTTTCCCCACAAAAAAAATTCCCTGCTGTGTAAGGTAGGTGCAAATCAGTCATGGATTTTGTCTTCTGAGCCCTGAACATACAGGACACAATCACTCAGTCAGCCTGAGGGGAGAAACACCTATTTCAGAAGCACAAGGAGCTTTGTATGGCAAATTTTCATAAACAAGGCTGAGCTGGAGCCTCCCAGAGCCAGCACTTGTGAACTTGGTCATCACCACTGAAAAGACAAACCTTCACCTTCATTTCTGCAGCTGATTTAAGCAACCCTGACACCCCAAATATCCCCACCTCAGGCAGGTTTGCATCTGGCAGACCTGTGGTGGAGGCAGAAGATCATTGGCATCCAAACCAAGCAATCTTCTTGTGGCATTAAGGTTTTTTTCAATACTTGTTTGTATTCCTCACACACAAATGGAACAGAGCAGAACCAGAACACCAGAATGACCTCTCACCGCCACAGCTCCCATGAAACCACTGAGCTGCTCTCAGAGCCAGAGGGGGAAGAGAATATTTGTGATACCTCTCTGCAAAAAAAAAAACCCAGCAGACTAAATTGCCCAGGTTGGGTAAAGGTCAAGTGAGTTAGGAAAAAAATATATTGCAGAGGAATGAAACAAAGGAAAGAGGTACCCAAGGTAAGTGACAGGAACAGGAAATGCTTCCTTCAGTGGGGAATTCAGGCCCTTTGGACTGCTGGATCATTGCATGTCTCTTAATTTCTATATTCTGAACTGACATGAACTCAGCAGCTCCCCAAGGAAAACAAAAAAATGAATCCCCTTTTCAGTCAATATAACCATTATGTCCCAATTAGCAGTGCACTCTTGACAGCTAAGGAAAAACACCAGGAAAATCAATACCAACCTCCAGGTTTTATTCCCTTCACTACAGTCACCCTTTATACAGTCAAATACATTAATTTTAACCTCATGATATCTACCAAACACAAATAGCAATACCCAAGGAAGTCCTTATTCTGCTCAACACCTGAAGAATTAGACCCAACAGGTTCAGGAGTTTGTATTCCACCCCTCATTGAGACCTAGAAGTGTATTTTGTATCACCAGAGCTTAATCTTAAATTTAAATCTGACCTGAAATGAGTCCAAACTCTTCAAATGAATTAATCAATGAAACTGGTGAAAAAACCCCATAATTCCCAGCTCACAGAGCATTGCAGAGGTTCAGAAGCAGCATTTCTAGATCAGAAAACAAAACATTCCAGGAGTTGCCTGCAAAACACTACATTTATGAGAAAACTGCATTAAAAAGAAAAATATTCTGTGTTAACAAAAGAAACATATTGTGATTTTTCCTTCACCTGATCTGTATTCCACTGTATGAACTCCCCTAAGCACCTTCTGAGCTAAAACCTTGAATTGGTATGGATGCCTCATCCCTGGAAGTGTTCAAGGCCAGCTGGTCTGTGGAAGGTGTCCCTGCCCGTGGCAGGGGGTTGGAACAAGATGATCTTTAAGATCCTTTCCAACCCAAACCATTCTGTGATTCTGTGGAAGATCTTCTAATATAATTAACAAAAAAGTCTTTCAGGTTGTACAGTTTTCCCTCTTCATTATTCAGGACTTCGGGTTTGGGGTTTTTTTCTGGTTTTCTATGTCCAGAGTAAAACTATATATTTTTTACTCACTATATATTGTGCCAGCCACACTAAAGCTATCATTGCTATCTCATAGGTGCTCATGACAGATCTCTGAGATCTGCTGGAATATCTAGGCAAAGCATCCCCAACCCTGACATCTGCAAAATCTGTCCACCATTGGATTGTCAGTGTCACAGCCTCGTCTGAAAGCTGAGTCACTGATCCCTGGACACCAGGAGACACCAAAAGGGACTCTGTGTCAAGATTCTGGCTTTTAAAATGTGTTTAATCTGTGAGTGATTCTGCACTTGAGGTGTGCCTGAATTAACAGGAAAATCACTCGTGAAAAGAGCAGTTTTCTTCTTGCAGCCTTTCCTGGGAGCAGAACTGAGCCAGCTTTGGGTGCTCAGCTTGGTGGGGTGTGGATATGGATACAGCAAGCTGTGGACTCACAGAGGAGTCTTTGCACATCTTTCCTCTTGTCAGCAGGTCCCTGTTTGCATCCAGATACCTCCCAGCTCTCTGTGCTTGGCCTGGACTTTGCAATTCATGGCCAGGATCCTTAAACGTTCACACAACCATCAGGTCCCTGCATACATTTAAACAAGCAGCTTTCTGGGCTTTGTTAGTTTGCTTTTCTACTGGTCACTGTGTAATGTTGATCTGGCAGGGAGATTTTCTAAGCACCATCTTGTGTGGAGTCTGTAAGAAAGGCACACCTCTGTCTGATGACAGCTCTTCAGTGGCTGCCCCCTGCTCTGAAAGGGAAGATACAGAAAAACGGAAGGATAAAGACTGTAATTTTTTATAGCTCAGTACTTAACACTCCCAGGCAGTGGAGTAGACAGCAGTCCCAGGAGAAGACATGTGATCCTCCCACGTTAGAGCTATGCCCAATTTTAAAAGCCCCTCTGAGCTGCGTTTAAGATGCTTTGACACACACACACATTAAAAGTTTGACCTCACCCAAGAGATGGGGAGTAATTTTCACCCACAGAGACAAAAATCAGGGAAGGAAAGAGATGCTAGAGGTGAAGCAGGCCAAATACTCAGGCTATGGATAACAACAGATTGTGGAATGAAGGAGTGAGATTTACTGAGACATTTCTGAAGGTCATATCAAGGTCATGCTCTGGTGAATGTACATGGTGCTCACTGTGAGAGGGATTATTGCAGTAATCACCACTGATCCCAGACACTGCCCAAGCAAACCATTATCCAGGGAGAAAATCCCCTGTTCTTTGCTTTGTTCTGATCCTTTCCAGGGTTCAGGCATCTCCTCTAAGTGACCACTCCTCGCTTAGGAGACCCTGCTACGCTCCCATCAAACCAGGACTCCAGGAAGAACTCCAAAAGTCAGCACCTGACTGTTTTTCAGCTCTCCTTGTCCCCTCTGCAGAGGAGATAGGTGACACTGCAACCACTCCTGAGGCCAGAAGGGGCCAAACTCACTCCTTGCTTCCTGATCAAAAAAATAGGAGTGAAGGAGAAATCCTGTGCAGTGCAGACATGCTGGGCACACACTGATCATTTCCACCACCATGGCCTGCACATCTCCAGCTCTCTCCAGCTCAGCTCTGGCTGAGTTATCACAGCTTGATGGGTGTAACAAGCTGTCATGTGGCAGCTGAACTGCATGAAATGGCCAGAAGTGGGGAGGTGGAGCAGAGCCTGATGCAAAGGCAGGAACGTGTAGCTGTGAAATTCCCTGTCCTCCACCATGGGCAGAGGAAGAGTCAGTGCTGGGATGGGAAACTCCTCCTGGCTGGAGGTGATGTCTGGAGCCCAGTGTAGGAAAGAACAGAGGCAACAAGACAGTTCAGAAAGCTCAAAAACATAGCCAGAGAGGGGAAAAAACATGAAGAAACCGGAATTGCTTAGCCCAAAGGAAAGAAGGAGGGAAGAGCAGCAACAGCTTTTGAGAGACACCTGGGAACTGGTGGAGGATCTGCCAACAGAGGCCTTTCCAAATGACTCACAAGCATCTGTCAAGAGTGTTCTCCCAGGAATCGTGGCTGTGGGCCAGGAGATGGGCCCTTGGGACCTCGTGGAGCTCCTGGCAGCCCGCGGTGTCTGAGCTGCATTGAGGGGCATCTCTCCTTCAGCCTGCCCTGCCCACACAGCTCCACCTCTCAGCTGCCCCCAAACCTCTGCCTCTGCTGAGGGCATGGACAGACAGACAGACAAGGCCCTGAGCCACCTGACCAGGCTGCTTTGAGAGCAAGGGGCTGGACCAGCATCCACAGGTCCCTTCCCACCTGGACTGTTCCATGTGGCAGGAAAGCCCACAGAGGTTCAACAACTACTCCAAGACTTCATGGCAAGGCCAGGACTGGGTTCTCAGATTTACCTCTCTGGACAGGTTTTATCCCACCCCTCCTCCAGCATCACAAGGTGCAGACATTCCACCCCAAGGCAGGACATCCCTCTCCCCTGCACCTTTCCCAAGCAGGGGCTTTCCAAAGGGTGCAAAGCTACCAGAGCCCCTCAAAAAGCAAAGTGAAGCACAGAAAACAGATGGGCCAGAATGTGGAGGCACTTACAGCAGATGGCACTGCAATATTAAACTAACATTACCGTATGCTTGAGCCTTGGCCTGGCTTGCTGCTGGCTGCAGAGCCAGCCTGTGAGAGCATGCAGATGAGAAACGAGCCTCAGATTGCCAAAGCACCCAACCAAACATCCCCTTCCCACAGAAAAGTGCCTCACCAGCAGCTCCTCCAACAGCAGGGATGTGCTAACTCAATGCAGATGATGTTTAGCTGAACAAAAAAGCATTCCCAACAAATCCAGGTCTTTCCCAGATCTCTGCTGGAAAACCATTTCCTTGAGAAACTCTGTAAAATCAGTTTGTCTGTGGCACCAAATGGGGGAAATGCCCACACTGCTTAGTGTTTGTCCACTGTGGGGCAGCCCTGGACACCACTGGACAGCACAAGAGGTACCTGGAAGGAGGGAAAACACTTTCTTCAACCCAGGGCATTTGCCAGAGTCACCCCTAAACCAGAAGTGATCCTGACTGCAGCTTGTGGCACCAGCCAAGAGACACCAAGACACCACACAGAGATGGGTGGCCCTGAACCTTGGTGTCCCTCATGGGTGCTCAGAGCCACAGCAGGAACCAAGGTTCTGTGGTAAGGACATGAATTTGTAGGGGACTGACCAGAGTAAGGCATCATAAAGCATCAAAATCAAGATGTTTCGTGGCAGGTGGGCACAGGACTGTGCTGCAGAATAACACACTTGAAATGATTGATTTTATTTGACTGTGTGACTAGCAGGATCCTGCCTGGAGCCTGGGTCCTGCCCACTGTGTCACTTAACCTGTGAGTGACAGCCAACACTACAGCCCCAGGCCTGGGCTTTCCTTTTCCTAAGTGAAATTCTGCCATAAAACAAAAAGAAAATGAAAATAAATGCTACTATGAATGACCACATCTCTTTCTTTTTTATATCCTGAGATCAGGCATCTGATCTGAAAGGTAACAAGCTGCTGCATGTTTCATTAAATGGATCAAGAAGAAGGAATCCCCTAATACTGTCACTGAAGCAGGGGCTGGGGAGAGATGTGATGCTCCAGCACAAGGGAGATCTCCTGCCAGGACCAGGTCCTCAGGCGGTGGGACACCAGCACGAGGTAAGCCAGGCCACCCTGGCAGAGAGTGGCCAAAAGGCACCACAAGAGAAAAACTCAGCCAAAAAGCTCCTTCTCAGCTTGCCTTGATCCAAGCTTCTTGCAAAACACTCCAGGCTAAAGGATTTCTGTTTCTAGGACAGCAGGTCTCTTCTGAAATTTGCTGTATGCCCAAGGCATGTGCAAGTCCAGCACATAATAATTAAGAAAAAAACGAACAAAAAGAAAGAAGAAACTGAGCTGTCCCCCTCCCTTCCTGCAGTGCCACGGCCAGACAAGCTCCAAGCCTTGTTGGGCAAGGGCTGTGCCCACCCCTGGGAGGAGATGCCAGCAGTGATGTGAGGGCAGCAACAGCCAAAGAGCAGAAGCTCGGCTGCAGCTCTGCCCCCTCCTCTGTGCTCTGCAGGAGGAGGAGTTGGCAGCACCAGCACAGGTAACAACTGCACAGCTCCAGCCAGAGCCAAGGGTGCACCAAGCAAAGCCACCGTTGTGACCATGTGGGAAGGTGGGAGAGGCTGCTGGGTGACGAGCAGCGTGGGAACTGCTCCGCTCCATCGAATCCCGACAGCTCCTGCAAAACGGAGCTGGGAGGTCGCTGCCCATTTTTGTTATTGCCACTGGATGGCAACAGACGTTAAGCAGAGACCACTGTGCAAACCACACAGGCTCTTGCTGGGCTGCACCTCGTGCTTCAGGGGATGCCCGTGGTTTCAGCACGCCCAGCAGACACACCAGAGAGGTCCAGAGCCCACGGGCTGGCAGCAGCACAACCAGCAGGGCTCTTCTGGGGCAGGGCTGAACGCTGGGCTTTTCCTTTGCAAAGCCTTTCCCTGTCTTTCCTGCACTCAAAATCAAATTTTGCCTTGCCAGCTCAGAGCAAACTCTTCTGATGAGCCTTGCAAGGTACATTTAATGCCGTGGATGGGGGTGAAAAAACACCTGGTGGGACTGCAGTACCACGCTGTGAAATAGTTAAGGCTTACACTGAAACTGGTGGGTGGCTGTTTTTAAATTACAATGTATACCTGGCTGTGAGCTGGCCAAGGGCCCCAAAATGATCTGCTGCCAAAAACACAGCCAGGTGTGTTAAACAGCTTCGCTTGATTTGTGTAAAAAGTAAGCAATAGGAAACAATCAAGATTATTCTGATTTCTGTGTTTAACAAGTGCATAGTTGCATCTTGTTAGCATTCTTTTAATGACAGACAACTATGATTAAGATAATTCTCTTAATTAATGATGATGACTGTGCCTGTTTCAGGTGACATCACTCTGCTGCACCTCTGCTGTGTGTCACCACCCCTTCTCACCCTGCTCTTGTCACTCTGGCTGAGCCTGGCCTGTGCTAAATGCCTGCCAGGGGCCTCTGGGTTGGCACGAGGTACAAATGTGATGCTGTGAGATGGAGCTCTGCCAAGACCCCAGGCTGATGCCATGAAAGCAGTCCCTGTCCCAGAGGATGTGCTCTGCCACATCATTTCCCTGCCAGGCAGTGTCTTGGGAGGACCCCTGGGGATGCTCTGGTTCCAGCAGGCCAATTAACACATCCCTCAGATCACCTCTGGTAACGGAGAAACTGCTGAGTTCATGTGGGTTCTACGAGTGAGGGACCCACTCTCCCTTCCCAGGAGAGCCCCACACAACCACCTTTAACATAAAAATGTAAATATTGCCCAGACACAGCAACCCACTCAGCAAAACCTGTGACTGGAAGGCAGTGTAAACTGAACCTGACCATCATCTAAACTTTCTTACCTTGAACTCAACCATCAACCAAACTTTCTTATCTTGAACCCACCTCCCCATATCTAGAAATCAGCTTTAAAAAGATAAACAAGTTTTATCAACAATACTCTCAAGAGGGTCTATGGTTTTGTTTTCTTTGCCTTAGGCACCAGGGTGTCTTGAGGGAAAAAAAACACACATTGAATTAGCCCTCTTTGCACCACTAAGAAGTGATTAGTAATTGTGAGGGAAAGTTCCTGCCTCTACTGTCCTAGGGGGATAAAGATGGGAAACATGGACACAGGGACAAAGTCTGCTCATGTACACAGGGATTTTCTGTGACCACCATATGAGAAGTCTATGTCAGCATCACTTTAGGCAATGGCAGAAATAAAGAGTAATGAAACTTAGGCCAAAAAAATCTGAATATTATTGAGGGGTACTAAAAATTGTAACAGATCCTGAAATCTCAAAATTAAGAGACAGGCCACTAACTGTCCACATGACAAACCCCAGCTACTCTCCCAAATCCAAGACCAAATTTTTAGTGTTCTGTCCAGAACAACACTCACACACAGGGATTGCAGAGACCCAGTGCTAGACTGAAGGAGCAGTGTTTAAAGTTAATTTAATCAGCCCTACAGCTTGTAGGATTTGCACAGAGGCTTGTCTAGTCCTAAAAAAATGGGAATTTGGTAAGTGGGAAAGAAATGGGTTGAGCTTAGACTTTGTGAGGGAGATGAGATGCACAGCATGACATTGGGAGCTCTGAGAGTCTGGCAGGAAAACACATTTACAAGCAGTAATCATGTTTCTTATTCAGACTATTGCTCTCATTAGTGCATTACCACTCAGAATCAGTATTAACATATTTTGTTTGTGCTGCAGATCCTGCAGCCCTCAGCACATCATTCAAGTCCGGGCTGTTTCCTGACCAGACTTGCACTCCTGGGCTCACAGCACACAGGAAATGGGTTTTGTGTGTGCCACTCACACACAACTGCTGCACCTCCGGGCCGTGCTGTGGGACACAAACATGGACAGCCGAGAAAGATGCTCTTTAAGCATCTTTTTAAGTGCGGGATTCTCCCCCTCCTCCAGTCTCTACCCAGCTGTTTGCAAGGAAGCAGCAGCTCTTTGAGCTGCAAAAACAACACATCCGACAAGAGACTGGGCAGTCCCTGCCCTCCAGCCCAGCCAGGGGGGCGGCAGAGGGGCGGTCCCCGTGTCCCTCCCTCCCACACCAGCCCGCAAAGCCAGGGCACACAAAGTGCTACTTAAAGCTGGCGTCTTGCAGAGAATAAAGTGCCTTTTTCTCTCGTGTGGTTTGTGAGCCGAGCCCCTCAGAGGCCGCAGGGAGCCCAGCAGTGTCAGCAGTGCACTGACCACGTGCTGCCCCTTGGTCCTCAGGGCTCAGCTCACACTAAAACCTGGAGCTGTCTCTAAAGGTCTGGTGGGTCCTGTTAGACCTCAGTGCCTGGCACAGCAAGCCTGGACCTGGCTGGTTCTGCAGTGGCTTTGATGGGATCCTACAGGGAGACAACCTGAGCTCACCAGAAGTGTCCTGCCCTTCATCCTCACACTGCTGGATTCAGGAAGGGGATCTCAGAGGAGCACACGGGATGTCCCCTAAGTCCTGCACAGCTGGGATGAGCCACCCACTTCCCCTGCACTGGAAGCATCCTCATTATTAAGGATGGAGGGTGTCAGCCACCACGAGAAAGATTTGTTTAAACTGCACCAACTTCAGCATTGTGGATTCACTGAATGGTTTGGGGTGGAAGTGACTTTAACATTACTCAGTTCCAACTCCACATTCACAGACAGGGACACCTTCCACTGGACCAGGTTGCCCAAAGCCCCATCCAGCTTGGTCTTGAACACTTCCAGAAACACCTAGACTCACCAAACCCAACTCTTCTCATCCTCCAAATATTTCTTTTTTTTTTTTTTTCTTTTCCATAAATGCATTCTGAAAATCTTTATCCTCACATTTCTGAGAGGTGCAGGACCACATCCCTGATTGCACCCCTTCCCTGGGGCAAGGCAAGTATTATTTATAAGGGAAGATGATCATTTGTTCCTCTTTGTCCTCCAGATGCCTGAGGTGCAAACCAGCCTTACAGCGCTGAGATTCCTGCACCATCCTCTACCCATGCTTAAGCCTAAAAATCATCGTTGCTGGTATTTTCTTTTCCCCTAAGAGGATGGGCAGGCCAGTGATGATGTGTGGATTGTCACATGCATGCCCAGCTGCCCCTGGGGGTATCCTGTGCCAGCAGCTCCCCCTGCTCCGCACTGCAAACACCTCCCCTGCAAGGACCAGGCACTTCTCCCTCCCCCTCCTTCGGCAGCGCTGCAAAACCCGACATAACATCTGCATTTACCTTTCTGCTTGTTTAAAAACGGCAGTAGGAACGAAGCCAACGGACTTTTTTTGCCAAAGTCCTTGGAAGACACTTTACTTTGGTTAACAACAGTTTCTTCAATGGGTTTCTTCAGGATTACTCTTTCCTTCAGCTCCTCGGTGCTGACGGCAGAGGTCGGGGGCTCAGCGCCTATTTTTGGTGCAACAAAGGAGCTTTTCAGGTAGGACGAGGACTCTGCCAGGTTTTCCCTGTTCATCCTGCTCTCTGTCATTTTACTGGACTCGTAGTCTGAGGCGTCAGCGCGCGAGTTGTTCTCTTCCTTGATAATGTCCATGACCTTGGGCTTCATCAGAGGGGAGTCCTGCTCCCTCTTTGGGCTCTCCTCGGAGGCCGACGAGGCATCGCAGGACTCGATGATGAGCTCGCTGTCGAGCTCCGCCTCCCGCTCCTCCCGCAGGATGCTGTACTGGATGGAGGGGGAGGCGGGCGACGGAGGGGGCCCCCCGATGTGGCTGAAGGTCATGTAGTTGGAGTGCAGCACCTCCTCGGCAGCCAGGGGGTCCTCTGAGACCAGCTCGATCTCCGAGTCCCCGGACTCGGCGCTGCTGGCTTCGTTCTCGGCGTGCGCGGAGGCGGCGGCGCGGCCGGGCCTGGCCCG
>VZRX01004207.1:11898-25108 GCA_013398075.1 Notiomystis cincta | reverse complement strand
CTGTCTGGAGCAATCTGCAATGCGTGCTGCTTTTAATTAGAAAGGGCTGCACGCCCACCTGCAACCGCTGTAAATCTGGTGTGTGCTGTAAAGAATGTCCTGGATTTAAGTTGTAATTAGGACTTCTATTGACGGCGCAAACCCTCATTTTTCATGTGAAGCTGCTCATTGCTCCCAGTCAAGAAATCAATCTGGGCCCGTTGAAGAGATGGGGCCGTCAGATCTGCAGGATGGATGGATGGATGGTGGAGAGCTCAGACTCGCTTAACCCCTCTGCTGCCCTGGCCCTGCTGGGGTGGCGAGGGGCAGTGGGCAGGGGGACAAAGGCACAGCTCCTTCACGGTTCCCTGCACCCCAGGAACACCTCCCTTCCTGCACCCCAGGAACACCTCCCTTCCTGCAGGCACTGCCAGGGCACAAAGGCAGCAGGAGCTCTGCCTCAAGGGGCAGTGACTCCCTCATGGGATGTGACCCCATCTGAGCAGCCAGGACCCGAACAGCGGCTTTGGGGTGACCCAAGTGTGGCCTTCCAGTACCTGAAGGAGCCAGAGAGGAAGATGGAGAGGGGTGATTTACAAGGGATGGAGAGCCAGGACAAGGGGAGATGGCTTCACACTGGGAGAGAGTAGGGTTAGATGGGATGTTGGGAAGGAATTCTTTACTCAGAGGGTGGGGAGGCCCTGGCACAGGTTTTCCAGAGAAGCTGCAGCTACCCCATCCCTGGAAGTGTCCAAGACCAGGCTGGATGGGTCTTAGAGCAACCTGGGGTAGTGGAAGGTGTCCCTGCCCATGGAATGGGATGGGGTTTAAGGTCCTTTCCAACCCAAACCACTCTGTGATCCTGTGATTCTGTGACCTCGCTGGAAGAAAAAGAGCTCTTAGGAGCTCTTTGATCTGTGAGTCACAGTTGGGGCTTGCAGCATTCCCCCTGCTGAGCCTGGACCAGGATTTCACCAGCGTGGGCCTCCCTGGGCAAAGCAGTGCTGGCACTCCCAGGGGATGCTCGTTCCCTCCCTGGGATTCTGTCATCCTGCCCTCCTGAGGATGTTCCCAGTCTCAGATCCTTGGGCCAGAGCTGGATCCCTCATTCCCTTGCTGGGCTCTGCAGGAGGTTCTGGCTGCTCCTCCTCTCCAGCTCAGGGGCTGCTGAGACAGAGCTGATTTCCTCTGGAGCAGTTCAATCTGCTACAGAAAAAGTCACCAGGCGACAACCTGTGCTTGGCTGGTGCTGAGCTCTGCTTTGACACAGAGCCTGGCCCTGCTGCAGGGGGATACCAGGGATTAGCACTGCCTTTGTCCAAGGCTCTCTGCAGACTGATTAGACTCGTGCCCACTTAATTACAGCACATTATGAGCCTCTGCTGCAGCAGGGCTGGCCCAGCACAGGCAGCTGGGGACAACAGTGAAGAGAGCAGAAATAATTTAGGGCAGCAATGTAGCTTTTCTCAGCCAGCATCCAGGGATTTACACTTTCCATCCCAGCAGCTGACACAGTCTCTGCCCTTTGGCTCTGTCCTGGCCCTGCTGGCATCTGGTGCAAACCTTCAGCCCCTCTCCCCAGCTGGAAGGGGCTCCTGGCTGTCCATGGCAGCCCGAACTGTCAGTGCTCTGTTTGCTCTCTGGTGAAACCCCCGGGCCTCACCCCTCTCCTCTTTTCCCTCTTGTTCTTTGCCAAACCAGGCAGTGTCCACTGTCCATCCCTCCTCCTTCCCCAGACCCCAAGGGTCTGCCAGAGGCTCCCAGAGTGGGAATCCCTGTGCTCACCACTTTGGCTTGGCTTGGATGGGACCACAGCTTGGGGTCATCAGCAAACCCCCCCTTGCCAGCCCTCCCTGCCTCACAAACAGCAGCAGCAGCCCTGGCCCTGCCCTCTCTGTCCTGCTGGGATGTAGGAAATCCCAGCACACCGGGGTCCAGCAGGGCTCTGGTGGCTGAGGGGTGAGGCAGGGCCTGCAGGAAGGTGGCAGGTGGGTTTGCACCCTCCTCCCTGGCTCTGGCATGCTCTGGTTGTCACAGATCTTTGGTCACTGCTCAGTCTTTTACCAATCCCACTGAAAGTCCTGGCAGTTGTAAATGTCCCTGTGTCCCTCCTGCCTTTGTGGCCACATTTGACCCCAGCAAGTGTCCCGGTGTGTGTGAGCAGGGGGGATGTCAGCCCACGTCTGTCTGTCTGTCTGTCTTCACTCCAGCTGCACACAGGGGCTCTGTCCCTCCTGCAGGCAGGGCCACTGACCCTCCTCAGTGTCCCCAGCCTTGCTGACCTCACCAGCAATTCCAGGTCCCTGGCACTGGCTGCTGGGATAAAGGATGGACCCACCAGAGGCTGGGTAGAGGCTGGAGGAGGGGATCTCTGAGAAACCAGAGCCTTGCCTCGGCTGTTTGGTGGCACAGAGGGACAGACCTCGCCAGCTGTGTGACACTCACTGTGTCTGAGCAGAGTTCCCAGCTGTCCCAGGTGGCTGCCCCGGCACCTGGAGGGTTAACACACAGTGGAGGGCAGAGGAGCTGCAGGAGAGCAGATTTAGGTGGGATATTGAGGAGAAATTGTTCCCTGGGAGGGTGGGGAGGCTCTGGCACAGGGTGCCCAGATTTGCTGTGGCTGCCCCTGGATCCCTGGGAGTGCCCAAGGCCAGGTTTGGAGCAGCCTGGGGCAGTGGGAGGTGTCCCTGCCCATGGCAGGAGTGGACTGAGATGTTCCCTAAAGCCTCTTCCAGCCCAAACTGTCCTGGGCTCCCATGAATGGGAAAGGAGAGAGAGTTTTTGTGCTGAAGGAAGGTCCCTGACTCCTTGCAAGGGCTCTGCTCACACATAGCTCTGCTTCTGTACCCACCTGCGGCCTGTGCTGGGCATGGAGCTCCTCTTCCCACCTGCCTGTTCCCATCTCTGGCTGCTGCTCTCTGCAGGAGCATCCCCTGAAGGCAGAAATGCTCTGCAGAGACCACAGGCCTCCAGCCCAGGGGCCTGAGCAGCCCAGGCAGCAGCCTCACAGTCTCTCCTTGCTCAGGGACCACAGTGGTCGCTCCATGGAGTGACCAAACTCCTCTCTTTAAGGATAGGAGTGGTTTTGGTTCTTTTGCCCTCCAGGTTTCTGCCTTTCCTGCTTGTCCCAAGAGCTCCCTGGGCCTTCCTGGTCCAGCTCCATCCAGCATTGTGTCCATGTGTGCAAACAGAGCACCCCAGTTTGGTGTGATGGGACAGAGAAGGGTGAGCAGAGGCTCCAGAGAGACCAAAACCAGGCTCTCAGGGGATGCTGGACACCGTCTCCCAGAGGTGGCTCACAGGGAGGCAGGAGGTCAGGGGACATTTTTGGAAGCTGCCCTGGGGGCTCCTGAGGACTGTGACACTGTTGTGTAAATACAAAATACTGAAAATCTGGAGGCAGCCTCCCCAGCAGAGGGTCAGGGAGCTGCAAAGAGGCGATGTGAACTAATCAGAGCCGACATAAAGCTGCCAAGACCCAAGTTAAGCCTGCTGTGGATTTAGATTCACACTGCAGATAAAGAGGCAGCTCTGGCAGAACTGGCCTCTGGAGCCAGTTCAGATTAACCCGGATTTTCAGCATCATTTCATGCTATTCCAGTCCCCAAATCCCAGCAGCTCTGCCAGTGCATGCTGGGCTGCACCACAGAGCCCTGGAGACTCCCAGAGCTCTGCCAGCCCGGCCCTCCCGGCCTGCCCAGCTCCCAGGGCTTGTGCCATGGGCTGGTGCCTCCGTCCTCCTGCCCTCCTGGGTGTGGACTCTCCTTACCCACAGAGCTCTGAGAGCTGGGCAATGCAGGGCACACAGATCCCACCTCGGAGATGTCCCCTTTCTCCAGCTGAGCGGTGACATGAGCTGTGATGGGAGCCTGAAAAGCGAGGTGGGGGCACGTGGAGTTGTGGAAGGGGAGACAGGAGCAGAAAAAGGCTGGGGAGTGTCACAAGGACACCCCTAAACCCTGAGGAAGGCCCAGACACGGCCTGAAAGGGCCCCAACAGCCCTTAGAGGTTTACACCTTTACAGGTGACCCAGGTCCCCACCTGGGACAGCCCTTACAGGTGACCCAGGTCCCTGCATCTCTCCACAGCCCCGGCCCTGCCACCACCTCTGCACAGGATGGCCTTGCCCGGGATCACACGTCCCCTGAGGAGAGGCAGGTTCCTGCCAGTGCCCTCCTGGCAGTACCCGAGAGGTCCCAGTGGGGAGGAGCCCAGGCTGGGATTCTCCCCAGGCTGGGATTCTCCCCAGCCCTCCCCTGCTCCCCTCGGGCCGCCGGGTGCGGTGGCAGCCCACGGCCGCGGAGCTGCTGGGGCTCCTGGAGCTGTCGCGGCAGGGCTGGCACTGTCCCTAACTGGGAGGCTGGCAGCACACCCCGCTCTGTGAGCTGCCAGCCGGCTCCCAGCGGAGCACAAAGAGGGGATTCGTCACCCCCGAGCCGAGCCGAGCCGAGCCGGGCTCCTGCACGCTGCTGAAAATGCATCGGCTCCGCTTGGGCAGGCGGGGAAATGCGGATTCCGCAGCGCCCGGAGCCGGGGGCGATGGAGCCGGGGGTGATGGAGCCGGGGGTGCGGGGGGCACAGCACCCACCCGGACGTGTCCCCTGGCTCTGGCCTCTGTCCGGCGGGGTGCGGTGACATCCCAAAAAGCAGGGTGGGGGTGTGGAGCTGTGAGAGGGCGCACAGGGGCAGGAAGAGGCTGGAGGTGCCATGGGAGAGAGGAGGGTCCCCACATCCCGGGCGTTCCGTGTGGGTGCCGCCCTGGGTGGGGACACAGTGTGTCCCTGGAGGGAACCTCCTTTCCGAGATAGCCGCAGCTGTTGCCCTAAATAAGGAATTTCCTAAACGAAGGGAATTCCTGGCCAGAAGTGTGGAGCTCCTTGGCCCAGGCCCCTTCACAGGGCTGGACAGGGCAGCCCTGCCAGGGTGAGCCACTGAAGGCAGGGACATCGGGCAGACCCTCACTGGGCAGACTCCTCAGTCCAGCCCTGCTCTGGCCCCTTCCACCTCCAGCCCCTTCCTGAGGAGACCCCTTAAAGCTTTGGGAGAGGGAAGGCAGGAGCCTGGCAAGGCTGGGCAGGGGCAGGGCTGGGGCTGGCACACGGGCACGGGAAGGAGCTTGTCTGGCAGTGAGCATGACGTGGCAGTGTCCCCGGAGAGCTGTAGCAGGATGGCTCTCGCTGTGACAGGCGACAAAGCTACAAAACCACCTTAAAATAGACTCCAGGAGGGCTTCGTCTCAAAGCCTATTATCTGCACTGAATGCCAGATTAGTGAGCAAAGCCCTCCTTGGGCTTTGGAAATGCTCTGCTAAGGAGGGATAATCATGTCATTGAGGCCCTCCAGGAGCCACCACGGAGGAGCTGGGGACAGCGGTGACCTCAGCAGATGCTTTATGTAAGGGGGATCAGGGGAGAGGGGCACCGCCCCTCAGTTCAAAGGTTGATTTCCATGGTCCCTGTCTCCAAGGATCATCCATTTCTCCACACCCTGAGCAGGCACCACTGCTCAGAGCTGTGTCCAGGCTGGCAGCACCCCCTGGAATGTCCCACCCTCCCTGGAGCTCCACAAGGCACTGCTGGCTTGGCACTGCTGAGGTGAGACTGGCCAGGTGAGCCAGGCAGGGATTTCAGCAAGGCCCCGTGGCACATCTTTGCCATGGGCAGGAGAGGCAGAGGGTGAAGTGCCCCCTTCAGCAATCCCATCCCCAGCTCTCCCATTGCTCAGGGATGCTCCCTGCTCCTTCCCTGGCTCTTGAGGCTGTTTCCTTCCCCCAGGTCCTGGCAGGGGATCAGATGTTCNCCTGAGGAGACCCCTTAAAGCTTTGGGAGAGGGAAGGCAGGAGCCTGGCAAGGCTGGGCAGGGGCAGGGCTGGGGCTGGCACACGGGCACGGGAAGGAGCTTGTCTGGCAGTGAGCATGACGTGGCAGTGTCCCCGGAGAGCTGTAGCAGGATGGCTCTCGCTGTGACAGGCGACAAAGCTACAAAACCACCTTAAAATAGACTCCAGGAGGGCTTCGTCTCAAAGCCTATTATCTGCACTGAATGCCAGATTAGTGAGCAAAGCCCTCCTTGGGCTTTGGAAATGCTCTGCTAAGGAGGGATAATCATGTCATTGAGGCCCTCCAGGAGCCACCACGGAGGAGCTGGGGACAGCGGTGACCTCAGCAGATGCTTTATGTAAGGGGGATCAGGGGAGAGGGGCACCGCCCCTCAGTTCAAAGGTTGATTTCCATGGTCCCTGTCTCCAAGGATCATCCATTTCTCCACACCCTGAGCAGGCACCACTGCTCAGAGCTGTGTCCAGGCTGGCAGCACCCCCTGGAATGTCCCACCCTCCCTGGAGCTCCACAAGGCACTGCTGGCTTGGCACTGCTGAGGTGAGACTGGCCAGGTGAGCCAGGCAGGGATTTCAGCAAGGCCCCGTGGCACATCTTTGCCATGGGCAGGAGAGGCAGAGGGTGAAGTGCCCCCTTCAGCAATCCCATCCCCAGCTCTCCCATTGCTCAGGGATGCTCCCTGCTCCTTCCCTGGCTCTTGAGGCTGTTTCCTTCCCCCAGGTCCTGGCAGGGGATCAGATGTTCCATGCACTGCCTGGCCAGAGCACTTTCACTCCCACTGCCAGTCGATTATTGAGTCCATTAGGGAAGGAGAAAGCAGGAAAGCAGCGTGGCTCCCACTGCACTTTCCTTCTCCATCTCCCACTCTCCTTCCCCATTCCCCCTCGGACTCCTGTGCCAGCCTCAGCCTGACTGGAACAGCAGCACATTCCCTGAATGCTGTGGAACAGGGGAAGCAAAGTCCTCTGGACTGGTGGGTTTATCTGGAGACCCCCCAGTCAAATCACATAAATCGGGAGCAAGCCCAGACAAGCTCCCACAGGGCCCTGCCAAAACCATCACTCACCACATCCACCTAACCACGGGGTATCCCTGGCCTTTTGGGATTTGTGCTGCTTTGGGTCTGGGATTTACTGGATGTTTTACAGGTTACAGGGAGGAAAAGAAGCAGCCTTTGCTCTTTATGGGGCAGCTTTTACGCGCTGCATTTTCCGCACCGCGTTTTTACTGCTGGCGATGCTAAGCCCCATCAATCCCGAGCCAGCAGCAAGGGAAAGGCTCAGGGATGGCAGCAGGTAACGACAGCAGGCACCAGGGGGCTGGGAATGGGGGTTTGCTGGGATGGGGAGTGCTTCAGGGACAGGGGATTCCAACATCTGCATTGCTGTTCTGCTGCTGCCAGAGCCAGCTCAGGGCTCCTCCACTCTTGAAGAGGGAACGAGGTGTCCCAGCCTGGAAAAGGTGAGGGAGAGTTCATCAGGAGGATGTGGAGAGCTGGGCTGGCTCCTCGTGCTGCCCCAGTCCCTCCATACACAGCTGGGCAGCTCCTCAGCAGCCAGCCCAGCTTTGTGGGCTCTGGCAGTGGCAGAGCTGTCACTGACTGGGTGTGCCTGTCCCATCCTGGAGCCTGCTCTGGGAGTGACAGGAGCAGCCCAAAGTCCAACTGCTGGCACTCAGGGCTGTCCCCAGAGGAGTGCTTTGGATGGGAAATGACTGCACACCAGGAGCTCGGAGGGGAGGAGCACTGCTCTTCATCACCAGTCATTAGTGATTAATTGCAGTATTGCAGGGAAGGCTGGCCAGAGCGAGGGCTCCTCTCCCAGGAGTGCAGGCACTGTGCTGGGGTCATTCCCCATCCCCAGAGAGCAGTCCCCAGATAAATTCCTTGTTCCACCAGCAGTGAATTCCCTGTGCCTTTCTCTAACCTTACCCGTGGGCAGCAGCTGGTTCCCTGCACATCATCACACGTTGTGTCTCACATCAGATAATTTGCTCCACAGCCTCAATGCACATATCTTACAATATTTTGTCACCCTTTATCACTGCAATTTCACTGCTATCATGGCCTAGTGAATCATTATTGATAGACCCTTAATATCAGTGCCATTCCTCCAGAGGGATGGGTTTTAATGAATTTTCTCCTCACTCTGCAGTACAGCTGCACTCGGATACGGTTCAAGGGGTAGGGCTGGAGCTGCAGAGCTGAGCACATCCCACACGGTGCAGAGGTGACCGTGTGGAGCTGCCCTGACTTCATTCCCCAGCACACAGAGTGATTCCCACGGTGGCTGCGATGCAGGGACGCTCTCAGGCACTCGCACGCCTGGGGATGCCTCAGTTCCCACTGCAGCTCCACACCAGCTCCTCTCTGGCTGGTGGAGGGGTCTCTTTGAAGTGTTTTCATGTTCTGTTTTCCTTTCCCGAGGATGAACAACTCCCAGAGGTTCAAAGCAGGAGGTTTGCTCTCCTTTCACACCCTTATTTTCTGGTGCTGCCTTTGAAATATCTCCGCAGGTGCAAAGCGCAGCACTGCCCAACCGACTGAGCCACCTTGACCTGTCACAGGCAGCCACGGTCACAGGGGGGCACAGGGACAGGCAGAGCAGGGACAGGCAGAGCAGCTCCAGCCACGTTTCCCACCTGGAGCTGTGCAAGTGACGGATGCTAGGCTGAGGGAGGGATGTTTTGCTGGAGTTCCTCGGACAGGGCTGAGGAGATTTCCTCCTGCAGAGCCCCGGGTGCTGTGAGCACAGGGCAGCTGGGCTGGGTGTGTAATTCCTGGCCCAGTGTCAGCTCCAGCCCGAGCTGAGCTCATCCTCCCACCTGCTCTGCCCCGAGCCCCGGCTCAGGAGACAGGGTGCTGAGCCCTGTCTGTCTCGCAGCCTGTGAAGTGTCTGTCACTGCAGGACGGTGACAGCTTGATGGGCTGGATGCACACAGCCTCTGGCTGCTCACAGGAGGGGCTGGGGGCTGGGGGCTGCCCTGCCCTGACAGCTCTGGAGACACCCAGGCTCAGGGCTCACACAGTCCCCAGTGCCGGCTCTGCAGCTTTCCCCAGACCCACAGCAGGATTTCTCCTCCTGCAATGCACACTTGGCTTAGGGCACAGCAAAGCAGCCACTTCCTTTTGTCGCATTTGCACATAAAAAAAGTCCCTGAAGTGCTTTGCTCCTTTCATCTCCCGCGTGGAAATTCCTGAGGGACGCAGGAAGGGATGAAGAGAAGGGTCCAACCCCGCACCTGTGTGGCAGTGGAATGAGGGCAGAGCTGCTTTAGAGGATTGTGCTGTGGGATTCCAGCAGGAGCAGGAATGTGACCTCTGGGGAGCTTGGCCCTGGAGCCAGGAGCAAAGTGAGCCGGGAAAGGAATGGAAAAGCCCCTGGGAGCCGAGGGGCAGCTCCTGCAGGAGGCTTGGCAGGCTCAGACAGGGCTTTGCTGCCCGCCAGCCCAAGGGGAGGCTCTCAGGGCTCTGTTTTCTGGAAGAAGCACTGGGTGGTTTTCTCAGTGCTCAGAGAACTCGAGCAGGGCAGGCTGTGAAGGGCAGCACCAGCTCCTGCAGGAGCAGCTCTCCCCGTGGAAATGGGAAAGGCCTTTCCATGGGGATGGGCCTCTGGGAGGTGTTTGTCACACAACACAGGAGGAGGTGAATGCAGGCAGGAGCCTGGGGCTAACCTGGCTGGGATTCTGTAATTCCAGGAGTGGAAAAAGGGTCCTTGGAGGGATTCCAGGCTGTGATGGGGAGCCAGGACACAGCACTGGGATTGATCCCCCTGGATCCAGAACGAGCTCTTGGGAAATCAGTTTGACTTGGCCGAGGAGGGCAGAGCAGGCCAGCACAGCCAGCACTGCCAGAGCACCTGTGGTGCTCAGGTGGGGAGGTGTGTCCTGCATCCACCTGGAGCTCGTGGTCTGGTGTGGGATGGGAGGAGAGACATGGAATCCTCACAGAGTCAGGGAATGGTTTGGGTTGGAAGGGACTGTAAAGCTCGACCCATTCCTGCCATGCAGGGACACCTTGCACTGTCCCAGGGTGCTCCAAGCCCTGTCCAGCCTGGCCTTGGAGACCTCCAGAGTTTTCCCCAGGCTCCCCCAGGCCACAGCAGAGCCAAGGTGGGCCCACTGCTCTGCTCAGCCCAGCAGAGAGAAGAGAGCTGCAGAACACCATGGAGAAAAGAAGCAGAGACTCAATTACTGCCGTGCACAGAGACACAAATTAATTAACTGAGTGTGGCGCGGGGGGACGTTTCCCATGACCCGCAGAGAGGAGTTTCGGGGAGAAATGGCTGGTGATTNACCCACAGCAGGATTTCTCCTCCTGCAATGCACACTTGGCTTAGGGCACAGCAAAGCAGCCACTTCCTTTTGTCGCATTTGCACATAAAAAAAGTCCCTGAAGTGCTTTGCTCCTTTCATCTCCCGCGTGGAAATTCCTGAGGGACGCAGGAAGGGATGAAGAGAAGGGTCCAACCCCGCACCTGTGTGGCAGTGGAATGAGGGCAGAGCTGCTTTAGAGGATTGTGCTGTGGGATTCCAGCAGGAGCAGGAATGTGACCTCTGGGGAGCTTGGCCCTGGAGCCAGGAGCAAAGTGAGCCGGGAAAGGAATGGAAAAGCCCCTGGGAGCCGAGGGGCAGCTCCTGCAGGAGGCTTGGCAGGCTCAGACAGGGCTTTGCTGCCCGCCAGCCCAAGGGGAGGCTCTCAGGGCTCTGTTTTCTGGAAGAAGCACTGGGTGGTTTTCTCAGTGCTCAGAGAACTCGAGCAGGGCAGGCTGTGAAGGGCAGCACCAGCTCCTGCAGGAGCAGCTCTCCCCGTGGAAATGGGAAAGGCCTTTCCATGGGGATGGGCCTCTGGGAGGTGTTTGTCACACAACACAGGAGGAGGTGAATGCAGGCAGGAGCCTGGGGCTAACCTGGCTGGGATTCTGTAATTCCAGGAGTGGAAAAAGGGTCCTTGGAGGGATTCCAGGCTGTGATGGGGAGCCAGGACACAGCACTGGGATTGATCCCCCTGGATCCAGAACGAGCTCTTGGGAAATCAGTTTGACTTGGCCGAGGAGGGCAGAGCAGGCCAGCACAGCCAGCACTGCCAGAGCACCTGTGGTGCTCAGGTGGGGAGGTGTGTCCTGCATCCACCTGGAGCTCGTGGTCTGGTGTGGGATGGGAGGAGAGACATGGAATCCTCACAGAGTCAGGGAATGGTTTGGGTTGGAAGGGACTGTAAAGCTCGACCCATTCCTGCCATGCAGGGACACCTTGCACTGTCCCAGGGTGCTCCAAGCCCTGTCCAGCCTGGCCTTGGAGACCTCCAGAGTTTTCCCCAGGCTCCCCCAGGCCACAGCAGAGCCAAGGTGGGCCCACTGCTCTGCTCAGCCCAGCAGAGAGAAGAGAGCTGCAGAACACCATGGAGAAAAGAAGCAGAGACTCAATTACTGCCGTGCACAGAGACACAAATTAATTAACTGAGTGTGGCGCGGGGGGACGTTTCCCATGACCCGCAGAGAGGAGTTTCGGGGAGAAATGGCTGGTGATTGATGCTCTCCTGTTCCTGCTGCATCAACAGCATCCTGGGAAGGGCTGCTTGGCAAAGAGAGCTCTTTATACACCTCCAGCCTGTGGCAGACACTGTGTTTAGTTTGCCACTGCTTTGCACCAGAATTTCACAATTTCACAATTTCTGATGTCACCCAGCCCATGTTTTCATCTGTGCTGGAAGAGCAGAAAGTGTGGCCAGAGCGTGGAGAAGTTTTTAAAGAGTCAGAGCCAGCCCAGCTCCTCGCTTTGAGCTCAGCAAGGCGAAATGGCAGCTCCTGTTCTGCAAAATAACCTGTTTGGAAATAAATTCACACCGCAGAGGATGTGGGAAAGTGAGGGCTGGGTTAAGCCCCTCACTGCTGTGGTTGCAGGGTGATTTAAAGAATGGAAAAATCAACACAGCTAATTGATACTTCACAAATCCACTGTGTAATGATAAATGTGGAAAAAAGAGGGTTGTCTCTGCTTGTTTTTAAAGGAAATTTCAGGGCAGTTCACTCACCACTAGGCAGGAGTCCAGCAGCTCGTGTGCTGCAGCATGAACAAAAGGAGAGATGTGAATACTCTGCAATAAAAATGAAGTTCATGGTCATGGTAACTTGGTATTTAAAATTTCACGTTTAATCGTGATGAGCAGCATCAGCTGAAAGCAAGGATTGCTAGAGGATGGTGTCAACACTCCCCACACAAGGAACAAGAAGATCCTTTTTTATTTCAGCTATAAAATGTGAGATTTCAATACTGAATCCTCCCCTGGAGACCACTATTGGCTGGGGGGATCTTGCAGAGCATTAGGCAGAGCTCGGGGGAGCAAAGGTCAGGGATGGGTTTTGTACCTGTCACTTTGATAGGAGAAAACCTGTCTCCTGTCCCCAGAACATGGGCTGTGACTGACAGCACCACTGCTCTGCATGAGACCCTGCAGCTGCTCACAGGGGCTCGTGCTGCACACTCCCACCTCCTGTACAGCACAGGGAACGCTCCCAGTTGCTGCTCCTGGTTCTGCGTGGGTCTGTTTAAAACTCAAACATGCAGGAGGAGGGCCCAGGTTGTGCTACACTGGATTGGGATGAACAGCACCACCAAGAAGGTGTGATGAGTTATGACACTGGGGTGGGTCAGAGGGAAAAATGAGCCTTTGGTGGTGGTAAAAACCTCCAGTGCTTCTTCATTCCTGCTTTCCAGGCTCAGCTGCACGGGTGGCAGCACTGCTGGAGAGGTGGCAGTGCCCACCCAGCCCACCTGTGCCAGGCCAGGGGTGCCTGAGTGCTGCTGTCCTCCTGCAGGTGAGAGCTGATCAGCCTCAGAGTTAAGCAGTGCAGAAGGAGGCCTGGATAGGCTGTCTCTGCACGCTGGGGTCTGTATCAAACAGAGCCCAGACCAGGTTTTAAATCTAAGTGTGGTGCCAGGCTCTGATCCCTTCTTAACTCAGTTAAATTACGGAGCAGCACCAACGAAGGCTGTGTTGTCACCTGCTGACATTTTATTTAACAGATATATGAAAACAAGGACGCCTTCCGTGTTGGAAGCTGCTGTCGGAGTCACTGGGGACTTGGGGATGCATAAAGAGACAGACAAGGCAAAACAAACAGCTCAATCTGCCTCGCAGCCCCGGGAGCCGGCGGAGCTTGGGGGAGAGCGGGAGGAGCCGGGGTCCCCCAGGGCAGGAGGAGCTGGGATCCTTCAGGTGCAGGAGGAATTGTTATCCCCCCGGGCAGGAGGAGCCAGGATCCCCCAGGTACAGGAGGAGCCAGGATCCCCCCGGGCAGGAGGAGCCGGGGTCCCCCGGGGCAGGAGGAGCCAGGATCCCCCAGAGCGGGAGGAGCCGGGGTCCCCCAGAGCGGGAGGAGCTGGGATCCTTCAGG
>VZRX01004207.1:0-10390 GCA_013398075.1 Notiomystis cincta | reverse complement strand
TCAGGTGCAGGAGGAGCTGGGATCCTTCAGGTGCAGGAGGAGCTGGGATCCTTCAGGTGCAGGAGGAACCTGAACCTCCCCAGCACAGCCTGCCCAGCCCCTGGCACTGGGGCAGCCAGAGCAGGGCTGAGCTCCTGGACAATTCCCTGCCTGGAAAAGGTGCCTTGCAAGCTCAGGTGTGTCCAAGTGCTCTTCCCTCCTGTGGGAATCAGGTGAGGCCTCCAGAGCACCTCTCAGTGCCTCCTGCAGGCCCACGGTGCTTTTTGGAGGCTCTGGTGTCCCTGCACTCTGTAGAGAGGAGATTCAGCTTCCCGTGTGCTTTGGCACCTGACAGAGACATCCGTGCTGAGGGAGGGGAACGAAGGACTAATTAATGACAGTAAATTACATAGAGCCACAGAGCACCCTGAGCTCAAGGGACCCACAGGGATCATGCCAGCCCAACCCTGGCCCTGCCCAGACCCCCCAACAACCCCACCCTGGGCACCCCTGGCAGCGCTGTCCAAGCTCTCCTGGAGCTCTGGCAGCCTCGGGGCCGTGCCCATTCCCTGGGGAGCCTGGGCAGTGCCAGCACCCTCTGGGGGAAGAACCTTTCCCTGAGCTCCAGCCTGAGCCTGCCCTGGCCCAGCTCCAGCCCTGCCCTGGCTCCTGTCCCTGTCCCAGGAGCAGAGGTCGGAGCTGCCCCTCGGGAGGAGCTGCAGCCCCCGCTGAGCTCTGCCCTCAGTGTCCTCTGCCCCAGCTGGACACTCCAAGAGCCCTCAGCTGCTTCTCATGGGTTTGCAGGAAGAAAAGGTGCACAGGTGGGAGCAGGAACCAAGGAGGGGCTTCCACACCTCCCGGAGATGACCTGGGAACAATTTGTGTCTCTGCATGACCTGCCCTCCCTGACCTCACCTCCCCAGAATCTCCCCTCTGGGGCTCTCCCTTCATGTTCTCCATGGGATCAACACCCACAGAGTGAGAGCCCCTTCCTCCACCCAGGAACTCCTCAGGGGCCTCAGTCCCACTGATGCCTTTTCAGGCTACCTAAAAACAGAGGCCAGACAAAATTAAGAGCATGGAAAGTGGTTCTATTTATTGAAGGGCCTTCAGGTACATTTAGGGTAGACAAAGCCCAGGGGCTGCACCCAAAAAATGGACAACCAGTCATGGGTTTTCACACATTTATGGGTTTGGTCCATTTGCATATTGGGGGTTAAGCTTCTAATTACAGCTCCAGCTAATGAAGTAATTTACCCCAAGTTTGCTTTTCCCCAAGTCACTTTTGTTTACATTTCTTGGGGCCTAAGACAGTCAAGTGTCCTCGATTCCTGGAGAGGAATTGTTGTGTCTGACCAAAATGGGACAGCAGCAGCTGACACTCTGTGTGGAGTTCGGAGTTATACACCAAAGAATTGCAGGATTACAGATACATGGAAAATATAAAAGCTGAACTCCTAAGGCATCACCATCCAACAGTCTCTGGAGGATGCTGGGTCCTCCTCTGTGTATTCCTGGGCATTTCCCCCCCACTTAACCTCAACCCCTGGTGCCAGACCCTCCTCCAGGCTCAGGGAGAATGTGGCCATGTCCCCCCGGACCTGATCCTGGGGGAATTATCCTGTTACTCACCAGTGCTCTGGAGCATGGAACAAAACCAAAGGTAAGGATTTTCAAAGGTCCTCTGTGAGTTAGGAACCTCTTGGCTCTACAACAGTCAGCTGTGGGCAGTTGTGAGGCTTCTTTTAGCTGGATAGTTTATTCACCAGAAAAATAAAATAATAAAAAATATATTTTGCTGTGACTGAATCTGTCTTAAAAATCCCATAAAGCAACAGAAAAGCTGAATCAATTTAGCAACAGGAAATTCTGAAAAGTAATGAGGTCTTGATTCCCCACTTAAAATCCTAATGTTTTCTTTTCAAAACCATTCCCATCTGACAAAAAGAAAAGGTAAATAAGCTTACCTGTTCACAGCACAACAAACCATTGGCCAACTGCTTTGCCATGCCCTCGGTAGTTTTTAATTCCTTTTTCAGTTTAACTAATGAAGTGGAGAATCAATTACTCTCACAGCTTCCAATCTGCAAAGTTATTAAGGTAATCTGGGGCCAGATCCACAGAAGCATCCCTGAGCCTGGCACTGCACAGGCACCTGGCAGATGTCACCAAATGTGGTTTGCAGGTGGGTTGTTTAGAACTTTCCCAAAGACACTCATGGAGAGCCTGAGACTTGTGCTGTGTGTGCTGAGGAGCTCTGGGAATCTTGTGGTGGGATGAGGTGTTGATGGTCCCTCATTATCTGCAGGAAAACCCCTTTGAAGGTGCTCTTTGCTACAGGTGAGCAGCCTGGGGCCAGGCCAGGGAGGGGCTGGGCTTCTCCTCCTCTTGGTGCTGAGATCTCTGCTGTTCTCTGCTGGGAGCTGGGTAAAGGATGGGAGAAGGAGCTCGAGGGGCTGGAGTGAGTCCAGGAAGGGAATAGAGCTGGGAAGGGGCTGGAGAATTCTGAGGGAACTGGAAAGGGGCTCAGCCTGGAGCAAAGGAGGCTCAGGGGGGACCTTGTGGCTCTGCACAAGTCCCTGACAGGAGGGGGCAGCCGGGGGGGGTCAGGCTCTGCTCGCAGGGAACAGGGACAGGAGGAGAGGGAACGGCTCAGGCTGGGCCAGGGCAGGCTCAGGGTGGATATTATGGAAAATTTCTTCACTGAGAGAGGAGTTAATCATTAAAATGGGCTGCTCAGGGCAGTGGTGGAGCCACCACCCTTGGATGTGTCCAAAAAATGGGTAGAGGTGGCACTTTGTGTCACGGTTGAATGGGCACAGGGGGATTCAGTCGAAGGTTGGACTCGATGGTCTTGGAGATCCTTTCCAACCTCAGGGATTCTGGGATTCCATGATTCATTCTCTCTGCTCTAAGAGCTGCTGAGAAGAGCTCAGCTCCTTTCCAGTCCTCACCAGACACAGGAGAGACTCTGCAGCTCTCTCTGCTCGAGCTGGAGCCAGGGCGAGGGGAGAACCCTTCTGTCACCTCTGTCCCCGCGCTCCATCCATCTCGCCCTTGTCCCAGCCCGCGGGGCCCGCGGGGCAGCAGCCTCGGCCGGGGCCGTGGCTCCCCCCACGGAGCCTGTCAGGGCTCCTTACGGCCGCCCAAAGGTCAGGGCTGAACGTGCCCCCCGTGCCATTTGTGCCTGCTCGGGCTCCCGAGCGAAGCCGCGGAGGGGGCTGGATGAGGGATGAGCCGGAGATTGCCTGCAGCCTCTGCTCCCTGCCGCCTCCCCGGCGGGTGTGATGGATGGCAGGAGCGGGGAGGCTGAGTCAGCTCCCGGGTGACCTTCGCGGGTCCCTCCCGTCCCTCGCTGTTGCGCGGGGCCGCGGCTCCCGGGCAGATTGATGGCAGCTCACGCTCAATTTCTCTGATGCACTTTTGCGGAGAGACACTCGTACATCTTCCCCACGTCGTCTCTCCATATCTGAGGTCAGGCTTTCAACAGGCAAGAAATGTTCCGAAATAAATCACGGCCAGCCCTGCGCCAGGGCTCTGCCAGCGCCGGGGGAGCGCGGTGGGGAGGGGGTGGCAGCCGGCCCGGCACGGGCAGACCCTCCCGTGGGAGCCGCTGAATGGCCCTCCTGCCTCGGGGCTACACCCACGGCAGGCACCGAACACGCCGTTCCCCACGATTTTTCCACATGGAAATGGTTTCCTCCCTGTGTTTCTCGCACTGGTGCTCGGCGCTCCTGTGCCGAGCGTTTCGGGGTGCACGGAGCATCACAGCCCCCCGAGGCAGGAGGGAAAATCCCAGCGCTCCTCCTCTGGGCTGGCTTGGAGCAATCCCGGCAGGGGTGGGGCTCAGGATTTACCCCGCGTCTCCTTCCCCTTCCCCTGCCGGGTGTGACCCCAGAGCTCCAGTCTGGAGAACGAGCCAGTGCTGGAGGCTGCGGGGAGCACCCCCTCGCAGCTCCCGGCTCCCAGCTGCCTGCTGAGGGCTCTGCTCATGGACATCGGCATTCCCAGGAGCTGGGGTGAGGGTGAGACCCTCACAGCAGAGCATCAGGGCCATTTGCTGGTGCTGCGAGCTCGGCTGTGCTGGACAGCCCCACACACACACACAGAGAGCACATCTGGCCCTGCAGCTCCATCCCTCAGCCCTGCTCACCCTCCGGGGCTGGGCAAGGCACCGGGAGCTTTAAGGAGAGCCAGGGATGAGTGTGTGTGTCCTCTGCACTGCAGCTCTGCTCCAGGGGCTGCGAGAGAGCCCCGAGGCTGTGCCAACACGGGCGCCTGTGCCACCCTTCCCTGACTCCAGTGCTGCTGGCACAGGTTGGGATTACCTGACCTGATCCCAATATCCAAGCTCTGCCCCATCACAGTGGGAAGTGAGCTGGCACAGAGGAGAAAGGTGCAGGAAGAGGCACTGATGGCCTCCTTTAACAGGTGGGGAAACTGAGGCACACAGAGGCCAGGGAATTTTCAGCTGTTGAGGCTCCAAAGCCTCATATCCCCAAGTATAGGAACCTCTTTCTCTGGAGATTGCACCTCTGCACCCCAAAAATGCCTTCTGCAGGGCTCAGCAGCTGTGCAGTGAGCCTGCAGAGGACTCTGCAGCTCCTCACAGACACTTCCATGCTCACGGTCCTGGCACAGGCCCCAGGTCCCTCCAGGTGCTCCCAGTGCCCCTGTGCTCAGCAGCCTCATCCTGCTCCCCCAGGTGACATCTCTGGACAACGTGGTGGCCCCAAAGGAGACCTCCCAGGGCAGGGACCCTCCAGCAGGGAGCAGCTGCATCAGGGCAGGGGATGCCGTGAGCTGTGTGCACAGTCAGCCCCGGAGCCTGCTGTGTCTCCCTGTGAACTGCCTCTGGCTTTTCCCAGGGAATTCCACCTTCCCGGGATTTTGGTGTTGTCAGCCAAGCTACAGAGCCCAGGGAGAATTGGGATTTACTTAATGAGTGGCCACGCTCTTGCCCTTCTGATGGTGCCCAGCCAAGTTGGAAATAGAGACTGGGACTGTGCCAAAAGCTTTGAACTGGAAAACAAAAGTCAGCCTTGAGCTCTGTGTGCTCTGTCATCCTTCCCAGTCATCTCAGAGCTGGGGCTGGTGGGTTTTCTCAGCCTGTCCCAGAATGACTGTTTGTCCCAGCCCAGGAGGGACTTCTAAAAATGTAGTTTTGAATGCTGAGGTTTATTTCACAGTGGGAAAGAGGTCTGGAGTTGGCCTCAAGCTCCACTGGTTGGACTGCCTGTGATGGGAACACCCAGCTCGGCCCTCAGCAGCTCCCAGGAAGGTCTCCTGCAGCCACGTGTGTCTGGCAAGGGCTGTACTGGGGGAAATTGTCTCCAGAAGGACGAGAGAAGGCACAGGATCTCTCATGTAATGGTTCAGATTTCCAGTTCAGCTCAAGCAAGTGGTGGGAGGCGAGCAAGTGACAAGGACAGAGCAGGCAGCAGCCCAGGAAGGAAAGAGCTGCGGGGCCAAACTTGGCCAGCCTGCTCCCAAAGCCCAGCCAGGCAGGACATGCAGGGCAGAGACAGGCACAGAACACACTTCTGTGCCTGCAGCTCTTCAGAGCACGAGGAAAGGTCACTCAGGAGGGGGAACATCCCTTGTTGCTCTTGAAAATCATCTCTGAACCCTGGTCAGGCAGTGAACCAGTCCTGAGCTGGAGTTGCTTTGCTGGAGATCCCAATGCTCTGGTGTGGCCCTTGGAGCCTCCCCAACCCACAGAGCTCCTCCCTTTTCCCAGGGGGGAGCACCAGTGGAGCTCATCCCAGCCCCAGGGGAGGACCCCGGTGCTCAGGGCCCTGTGGCTCCTCAGGGGGAGGCTGCAGTGCCCCGAGCTGTCCCTCTGTGAGCAGTCAAAGGGGACAGGCTGGAGCCTTTTCCAGGACAAAGCAGGATTGAAACGGGAAGGTCTCCTCCAGGAGGCTGTGCAGGAGCAGGAGCACCCAGCTGACTGCTGGCCCTGTGGCTGCTGAGGTGAGAAAGGCAAGACTGGAAGGAATCTGCTCCACGTTCCCACCTTTGCTCTGCCAGAGCCTGCAGTTTGTATTTTCCCATTTGTGAAACAGAAAAAAAACCCTCCTGTCCTCCCTTCCCTCTCAGAGTCTCCATGAGGATTCACTCACTCAGCCGAGTTCCTTTAGGAGGTGTCTTTGATGATCCTTGTGGGTCCCTTCCAGCTCCGGGTATTCAGTGATTCCATGATTTACGTTGGAGCGAAGCCGTGCCAAGTGCTGTGTGGGCACAAACTCCCTCCTGCCTCCCTCCCCTGGCTCGGTGCCCGTGCTGTGACACACCTTGGAGTGCCTTTCTAGGACACTGCTGCCCACGGTCCCCCGGCTGTGGCACCGCGGGGACACTCCAGGCAAGGCACGGAACTGGCCCGGGGGCAGGGAGAGGAGGGATGGGGTGGACGGGGAGGGGAGGGAGCGTGGCTGCCTTTTCAAATCACGGGACGTTTCTGGCTCTTCTAAGAGCAAAACCCAGCAGGAGTGGGGTAGGACAAAAGAAGGATGCCTCAAATTCCAGCAGGAGTGGGATGGGATAAGGGAAGGGTGCCCCAAAACCCAGCAGCAGTGAGGTGGGATAAGGGAAGGGTGCCCCAAACCCAGCAGGAGTGGGGTGGGATAAGGGAAGGGTGCCCCAAACCCAGAAGGAATGGGGTGGGATAAAGGAAGAGTGGCCCCAAAACCCAGCAGGAGTGGGGTGGGATAAGGGAAGGGTGTCCCCACCCTCTGA
The DNA here is from genome assembly GCA_013398075.1 of Notiomystis cincta. Classification (NCBI taxonomy): domain Eukaryota; kingdom Metazoa; phylum Chordata; class Aves; order Passeriformes; family Notiomystidae; genus Notiomystis; species Notiomystis cincta. Next base: position 3,676 of record VZRX01004207.1, on the reverse strand, counting down.
ACGCTTTGGGTATTTGGAGGGGTGTGAGTGGCACCGAGCTCATTTCCAGGCCCTCCTTTCCAGGATGTTTTTCCAAAAGCCCCGCGGGCCGGGTTGTTGTTTTCCCGCTCGCTCCCAGCGCCGCGGTGCCACCGTGGGCCCCCGCGCCGTGTCCAGGGACAAACAGGGCAGGGCTGTCCCTGGGGACCCCGGGAGCTGCGGGCGGCTGTGCGGGACACCGGACAGCGCCAGCCCCGCGCACAGCCCGGGCTGTCCTCGCTCGCCTCGGCACCAGCCCGGCTGTCCACGGGCTGCCACCACCCTCTGCTGGGGGACGGGGACGGCAGCGGGACGGTTCCGAGCAGGATGGCCCCGGACCCTGCCAGCCCCGGGCGGGCAGAGCTGGGCGCTGGCGCATCCCCCGGGAAGGCTCCCGGCTGCCGCTGCCCTCCCCACCTCGGCAGCATCTCGGCAGAAGCAGGGAGCAGATGTGACAAACGCGCTGCCTGCTCGATCTTCCCCACATCCCCCCGAGCCTGGGCTCTGCCTGCTGAGACCCTTCACAGCCCATTAGGCAATTCCGGGCCGCGAACACGCGTCGCTCGCCAGGCGCTGCAGGGGACGGCGGCTGCCTCCGGCCCGCCGCGGTGCCTGCCGAGGGTTCCGTGGCTCCCCGGCACTCGCAGCTGCTTAACTGCGGCTGGCAGAGCCCGTGGGGAGCAGCCGGTCGATGTCCCGGGGGTCACCTGGGGATGGCGGGAGGGAGAGAAGGCGACCAGCCATTGCACGGGGGCTGGCTGCACCCTGTGGGGCAGCCCCGGCTTCCAGCGAGCCTCGGAGGAGGTGGGAAGGGAATGAATGAACGGCGTGGAGGAGCCTCTGGGCGCTGCCCCGCTTTCCCGGGGTGGGCTCTCCGGAGGGTCTGTCCTCGGAGGGCGCCCGGCCCCCGGAGCCGCATCCCATCCTCCGGAATCGCAACCAGTCGGAGCAGGGTTTTGAAGTTGGTTCAGTGAGGCGCTGTGTCTCAGACCTTCTCTCAGGGCCTTATTAAAATGCAGACTGCAAATTCAGATACTGTAAACAAGGTCACTGGAGAATGAAGATCAACAGAGTGCAAGCACAAGGAATGCAGAGCATTAATATTCTGATGTGTGAGCCCGTCCTAAATATTTTATCAGGCTAAGCTTTTTTGTATTGAGGCATCCTTCCCCTTCTCTTCCTCCTCCTCTTCTGCCTGCTTCACGTCCTTTTCTCTCGCGTTCACAAAAAGCACTTTGTATTTTGGCTGAGCCTTGAAATGTATGCAAACCTTCCTCTCCCCCCTCCAAGAAAACCCTCGCCCTCTTCCAGGAGGGGGAGAGATTTCCTAACGGGGTTTCTTTTGTTTCTGTCAACATCTCACTTAGGCAGCAGGCTCGGAGACTTATTGAACGCTGCCAGGGTCTTATCACCCACGGCTCCTTCCCCCTCCCCGCAGGAATGCAGGGATTCCCTCCCACCTCCAGATCCTCTGCAGATCCTCACCGGGCACGCTGGGACATCGTCCTGGGGATGTGTGATTGTCCTGGGGACGTGTGATTGTCCTGGGGATGTGTCATTGTCCTGGGGATGTGTGATTGTCCTGGAGATGAGCCATGGTCCTGGGGATGAGCCATGGTCCTGGGATGTGGCACTGTCCCCAGGGATGAGCCATGGTCCTGGGGATGAGCCCTCACCCTGGGAATGTGCCTTCCTCCTGGGGATGAGCCATGGTCCTGGGGCTGGGCCATCATCCTGAGGATGTGCCCTCACCCTGGGATGTGCCCTGCTCCGGGCCCTGCTCCTGAGCTGACTCCCAGCGGGTGGATTTGGCTCAGGGAGATGATCCAGAGGTTCCTGGCCTGGTGTCAGAGCAGCCACACAGGGTCATTGGCTTCTGCCCCGAGTGGAGAGTGCCTGGAAACCTCATCCTCAGGGCAAACGGAGCCGAAATGCAGCCCAGCCTCAGGTGGTGGTGGGCAGGGGCTCCCTGACCCCCAGAACGTGCCCCATGCCCTGCAGCACAGGAGTGCATTTTCCTTATCGAGGCACCACTGGGCACAGCTGCAGCTGCATCACACGGAGCTGAGGGCATCTGTGCCTTCAGAAATCCGTTGTGGGCTTGGTTTTATTTTACTGTAACTTTGGGCTGCACAGTCCTGAAGGATCCAACCCCCTAAATGGAGTTTTCCCCTTTCCCTTCAGCTCAAGCAGGGGAATCTGGCCCTGGTTACCAAATCATCTCTGCAGAGAGGGCTCCCAGAGCAGCTCCAGGAGCAGCTCCCTGGCCCAGCAGGGAGCAGTGTCCCCTCCGTGCCACTCCAACAGAATCTGGGGGATGTTTGCCGACCCCAAATCTCGCCGAGCTGAGGTTTGACCCACGTTTCCCCCCCGTGGCTGCGTTCCTCTCCCCGCTAACCCCGAGTGTGCCTGGGCTGTAAAACCCCGCTGACCCCGTCAGCAACAAGAGCCCGCCAGGGGAGTGGCCAGCCACACATCTCTGGTAATAAATAGCCGAGGATTGAAGGGAACAGTTTGGGAATTGCCAATTGAATGGGAATTATTCATGCAAACTCTATGGCAGGCTCGTACAAATACCACATGCACTCCAGAAAATGAGGGCATTTATGTAATGACATCTCGTTAAAAAAATAATCATAAGAAATTGATTATTAATAAAATATTGAGGGATAATTAACATTTTTTTTTTCCTCTCGGCAGAAGATTCCAGAGAAGGGGATGTTTCTCCTTTTCAACTTCAACTCTGACTTCTAAAGGACTTGAAAGAGAATCATGTGCATTAACCAGAGAAATCTGGCCTAAAATGAACATTTAAATGCAACATGAATTAATGGGTGAGCTTTTTACTAGGTGAAATGTTGGAGTCTATACAAATTGACATTTTTTGATCATAAATAATAGCCTAGATCTGAAACTGTTGAATAATTAGCAGTTCTTGGATCTGCAACCATTTTGCAATTGTGAGGAGTAGATTTTATTTTATTTAAACTCTGCTAGCAGCAGTGCCATTGCCCAGCTCCCAGCAGGGTAAGGAGCAGGAAGGAGAGGATGTGGCTGGAGGCATCCTCTGGCTCCATCCCTGCCCTGTTTTGCTGGGGTCACCTGGGAGCCCCTGTGTGGGGTGGACTGACAGGAGTGACAGGAGAGGAAAATCTGCATTTATTGCCCAGATCAGTGGAGCCACAATGAGTGTGGCAGGAGGAGCTGAGTGCCTGCTGCACTCGGTGCTGGGTCCAGGGTGATTCCCATCCCTGGGGCTCACCCAGCACTGGAGGACAGGGCTGTGTGCCCTGGCCCTGGGGGCTTCTTGTGCTGCTGCAGCCACAGCCGGAGCCCAGGGGGCTTTCCAGGGTAAACTGAAGTGGGATCTGGAGAAAGGATGGCCCAGATCCACAAAGGAACCTGTACCCCAAGGGCCCTGGCACCTGGAGACCTTTGGACAAGGCTGGAGGGACCAACAGCTTGGGCAGAAGTGCAGGTGAGGGCCTGACCCCTCCTGCAGAGTGTGAGGGGCTGAACCTGAGCATCAGAGCCTGGGCCATGCAGCACACACAGGACAGAGCCCTGATCCGAGGGGCCAAGGGAGGGAAAGGTGAAATCATGGAATCCCAAAGTCGTTTGGTTGGAAGGACTTTAAACCCATCCCATTCCACCCCTG
>VZRX01004206.1:74775-97781 GCA_013398075.1 Notiomystis cincta | reverse complement strand
TGCTGGTGGAGCGGTGCGGCAGCGGGCACCGGCGGCAGCAGGGATGGAGCGAGCTGCGGAGGGCTCACCTTATGGCGTGACGGCACCGCGACCGTGGGGCACGGCCAGCCGGACAGCTTCCTTCTTCGGGATCCTCCCCCGCTTCTCAACTGCACGCGTTGTGTTTCGTCTGCCCCTTTTGATCTGGATATTATGGAAATCGTGATTTTGTTGGCGGTTGTTTGGGGTTTTATCTTTTTAGCCTGATTGATGTAACAGATCACCTAAGAAGACCCGCTGGAAGACCATGACAGGACTTCGCAGTCAGTATCAAAAGGCACCTGTCCGTCCTGAACGGGTACATGCAATTTCACCGGCACGAGCAGACGCATTTCTACTCATTTCTACTTTCCACCGTACCTACGTCTGAATTTCAGAGTAGCGTCACTTAAAAATTTTACAGAGTGACTGGGAGTTTAGACTGTGTGCTTTGCATTATGCTTTTGATATGTTTTTCAACCATTTCAATGTTTTACAACTTGAAAAGAAAAAGAGAAAGTGAAAAAGACTGAGCCTTGACTGATATTAGTCTAGGTACTTAGTTCCACAAGTTCTTCTGTAGAGCCTCTGGACAAGCAGGAAATCTGGAATATATGTGTGGTCCCTCTGTCAGTCCAGTGTAATTAAAACCCGGACGGCTATCTCTAACCCAAACCCTTGGCCCTGAGGTGCAAACACGAGATTTAACCCTTCGAATGACCTCTTGAGCCCACCAGGCTGCTCCTTGTCGCACCACACCTTTGTACACCAAGCAAAGAGAGACGCTGGAGGGGAGATTCCTCTTTCTTAAACTTGTACTTTACTCAAATTCCTGGTCTTTTAATCTCCTTCCAGGAGGCAGGGAGAGTGAAAAGAGAAGGACAGACAGAAAGATCTCATTAGTGTTTTGTAGCAGGATGAAGTTATGAAAATGATAATACCACTTTTCTACTATGCCTTCCGCATAAAAAATTGTCATAGAATTCCTGTGGCAGGAACAAGGATGTACTAGTGTAAAGTTGCTTGTGTATAAAGGTGTTGGAGATTTGTTGTCTGAGAAAAGCGGTACCGTTGTCAAGTGTATTTGTTTTAAGGCTTTTGCCACAACAGCTTTGTCAGCAAAAAACCATATTCCCCCCTGGGCCATTTGTAGTGATACTACTAAGAACATGACAGCCATAACTGAGAGACAGCTCTGTGGACCCCAAAAATGAAGAGCTAAGGCTGGGGAGCTGTTCTTGGGGGAGCAGCAGGATTTGCTTCCCCTTCTTCCTCCAAAGTTTTAAGGTCCCCATCACTGCAATTTCCTGATTTCTAATAGTATGTTGCATCCCCTAGATGAAGTTGCCTTTTTGCAGTACTCCAAAAGGTGACTCCTATCAGCACATTTTTCCTGAGGTATTTTCATCCTCAGCCTTTTGGGAAGGTGGAAGACTGAGGTGTGGACTGATAAAATGCTTTGTACAGTGCTGCCCAGGAAATCGCCCTCACAGCTGACTCAGTGTTACTGATTCTTGGCTGTGACTTCATGATCATTAATATTAAATCTGTGCCTTGCAGCTACAACTTTGATTGGGCATAAACACAAACCTTCCTGTCAAGCTAGCCAGGTGTAAGCATGGTATGTAGTGCTTATGTCAGCTTTGCACTAACTTTCTGTGGGGAGGACAGGAAAAAAGCTGATAGCGTTTGGCCCAAGAGCAGCTGAGGCAAAGTTGCCCCTGCAAAGTGTTTGGCCACAACTAGAACAAAAGGTGAATGTGGTGCCACGCTCTGGGTTATGTGGCTATGGAAATCCTGACCTTACATCAGGTCCTCCAAAGCTGAAGTTTACCACCCTTATGAAAGCAAGGCTTCTGACTCCTGCAGCCACTGCCAAATCTCCCAACACACTGGTATCCAGCATTTTTTCTTTTCCCAATACTGCCTAAAACATTCATTTTTATCCATTCCTGAAATACAAGTGAATGAAATGGTATTTTCATTTGACAGTTCAGGAAAAGGAGAAAGCTACTCAATAACAGCTCCCTGCAACTTCTCACTGGAGTCCCAGAAAAACCCATCAGTGACACTCACACTCTGCTAAGGTAAAAGCACAATCATGAACATGTTTTAACTCCTGTTAAAATTTGAAACTTTTAAAAACATGTCTTAACTTGCCACTTGTAGTTGGGACACAAATGTATTTTAACTTGTTTGCTGGCAAATGTACTAAAATGCAACACACCCTGTCAACACTGAGAATCTGAAAATGTGTTAATTAAAAGTTTTCACTGACACTTTTTTTTTTTTTTAAATGCACCTTTATCCTTGTCCAGACAAGCCTTTAAAGAAAGTGAATCTAAGAGCGGTTTTTGGAGCTGGAATCCAATGTTTACAGAATTCCTGAAACAGTGTATGCTTTCTAGTGTTCACATTGTGACTCTCCCCTGGTGATCTGAGCTCTGAGGTAGTGCTGGGAAACGTTTTCGTGTCCTGAGGTGCACAGACACCTTTCCTATGTGCAGAGAGATCAGTAAGCAAACTAAAAAAAATATAATCAAAGTTTACACTGAGAGATGATCTTCCCTATATGCTCATCTACCACAAGTCCTTTCTTCTCTTGTCCTGGTCCTTATGTAGAAACAGTGCAAGATAAGCATAGGACAAAAACCATCTTGCTTTCACGGGGACTGTCAAACTGGGACAGTATTGGTAATGGAGGAACAGGATAATATGTGATAAATAACGTTAAAAGTTTCAAAACTAAGTTTAGATTTGCAGAATAGTTGCATCTTTTCCAGTTTCTTAAAAATGAGTATTTCATGATGTCTGAATCAGTGCTGAGATTTCCTACTGACACATCAGTTCAGATTCTTCAAGCTTTACTCCAGTTTGGTGCAATGCTATCACAAGCTTTTAACCTTTATGTCATTCACAACCATTACAAGCCCTTTACTAATATTTGCCAAGCTTTTATTAACTGAATACATTCAACAATGTTTGTTAAATAGGATCCAGACTGTTTGAATGTCCAGTGTGCTGGGAAACTGAAAACTTAACAGAGCTTATATATTTTAAAAGTATCATACAGCTGGTCTCTATCATAGCTAATAAAACAATATCTGTCAACCAACTGGATAACTGGCCTCCAGTAATAAGGTTGGTTAGTTCTGGGAAGAAAAAAATTCCCAAACTAAAATCAAGAATAAGAAAACCAGCTATAAACCCAACCTGACCCCATCCAACCAAATATTTCTTAGGTGATTTCTTAGACAAAAAAAAAAAAAAAAACAAAAAAAAACATTCCAGTAAAGCCCAAGCCCCTCCCTTAAGGGCAATCATAGCAAGATAAAATAACTAACAACAGGGAAGGTGTGAATATACCACTATAAGACTGGTCCCTACTATTTGCTGATTCTTCTTTAAAGAACACCATTTCAGCAGCAAAGAAAGGGCTTTGGGGCTCCATTGCGTTAAGCAGGGTGTGGACAAAAAATTAGAGATAGTGGAGAGTTGTAAACACTTTACAACCTTCAGTTCTAAGGACAAATACTGCTCCACTGCAGTTCCCCAACAGCTTTACCCAGAGTAGGTCAGTGCAGCTCCCTTCATTCCTGTGCTCTAGCCCTACAGTTCCACTCCCTCCATTGTGTGTGCCCTGGCTTTCCTCTGACCTCCTGATAAGTCATTTTGGAGCGTTAAACCAGCAGAAAACTATTCTCTCTTCCCCAGTACGCNTTTCCTGTAGTTTCCTGCTGTTTTAGCTTCTGTAACCCTTGGTGTGGCCAGACAAGTTGCAGCGATGACAAGCAGGTGATAACCTGATTGAGCATGAAGTTAAGCTTCAGTTCCGCTGACATTTGCTTCAGCAGCACCACTGCCTCACACAATCCCCCTTCTCTGCAACTTGTGCTTGCTTCCAGTTTCCTGATTCTCCTCCAATTCTTCTGGGGAGAGTGATCTAAGTGAAAAATGCCTGATGAGCAGGTATCTTTTAGAATGGCATTGATAGGTGATGTCTCAGCATGTTCTATTGAAAGATCACGTGTGCTTTAATGATGACTACTTCGTGTCATGTGGCTACAGCCAGCCTGGCTTTCATGAATTCCGGTTAGATTTGGAGGGGACAGGAGTTACATAAGGGTAGAATCATGTAAATTTATGCTGAAAAGTGTCACAGAGTGTGAAATGAAACTGATGGACCCAGCTAAACAGAAGTCTGTCTAAATTAGGAAATAGGAAGCGTTTGAGCTTGACTCAGAGATTTGGATTCCTGACATTGAGTTGTTGTGAATTGAAACTGATTTGGGGTTAAATCAAGCAAGGGCTCGGGGTTGTGGAATTAACAGCTTCCACATCAAGTTCCTAGGCTCTCTGCAGCACTCAGGCTGTGGGGAGAAAGCCAAGTGCCAAAGTCTGTAATTTGCCCAGCTGGCAGGTAGAGGCTGGTACCCTAAGTCTGGTTTTATGATTCTCACTACCTGAAAAAATACACTGCAGCCACAAGATGCAAAAGGCTAAGCCAGTACAAGTTGTTGTTGTTGTGTTGTTTTTGTTGTTACACTCAGAAAGGCTTGTTTGTTTCAGATGGCTGGAATAAACATTATAGAGTGGATCCTAGTCAGAAATGTATGTAACATGTACTGTCTGGTGTGCTAGCAGGGCACAGATTTTATATCAGTGGTCATGTAACCCCCAGCTATACAGAAATACATCACAAATAGGAAATACAAAGCATTTATTCCTGTCTTGGAGACTTGGATTCCTTATATTTGGTTGTAGAAGAGTATTTCCCTCTACTTGGAAGCCAGCACTCTGACCTCTTCCCTGCCGTGAGGTGCTTTTGCCCCTTTGAAAGCTTAAGAGGCAGTCCCTTTTCATCCAGGAAGCACAGCTTTTATTCCCACCTAAGAAAATTTGAATCCCTTCATTTACCTCCCTCTGCTTTTCCCATGAAGTTCGAGGATGAGGAAATGTGAGCACAAATGTTTCCATTTTCTCTTGCTGAACTTCAGCAAAGGAATTAAGAGTTACTCTTTGGCATGGAGAATTACACAGTAATTGCTCCAAAACCTGAGCACGATTCTGCAGGCTAATTGCTTAGCAGGCCTGCCTGGGAGTGGGAGACAGCTTGTCTCTGGTCTTAACTCTTCTGAAAGTGTTACTGGTTTCTAGCTCTTGGGGCAAGCAAGGACTGGCCCTCATGGTCCAGTGTTAGCAGTCTGACCCTGTGACTTCAATATACAGTCTGATCCTGTTTTGCCTCATTGTTCAGCCTTCAAATAATGATTTTTTTTCAAAGTGGAGCACTGAGCAGAGAGCTGGTATGCCCTGGCACTGTCATGTTTCCAGGTAGACAGGTCAGCTTCACAGCTTAGGGTAAGAGAGGTCTGAATGCCATGGCCCCTTCCCTCACACGTGACAGGATTTCCTTCACATGCAGGTAGATCAATGTGCACACAAGCTTCAATTGCTCTGGACATCACACATGCAGAGAGACCTCCTGTGTTTTTCCCCAGGGAAGGCCTTTGAGCAGCTGCTTCTGAAGTGCTTTGGAGACAGAACAATTGAGGTGAGACATGGTCCATTGACTGGACACCTCTGGGGACACATCTTGCCTCTCGTGTCTCCTGTCATTTTGAAAAGCAGTGGTGGATCATACTTTAAAGCTAGAGTTCCTAGGTCCACTCTGATGAATTCAGCAACTTACTGATGGCTTTAAATTTTCAGTTTGTGTTTGGACAACCAAAATGCATATATTTCCTTTTGTAGATTTAGCTGCTGTTTGTAACCCATCAGCAGAGAGATTGTTCACTGACATTTCATATTAGATACACCAGACTTTCATATTTTTCTTCTTTTTTTCTTTTTTCCATTGCCACAATGAATGATTTAGACTATTCAGAATATCATTCTGATATTATGCACCCACCACATTTATTTTGGTTTATATTATCACTGAACATTTTCATATTGGAAAGCGTTTATTCTATGTGTATTTTGTGGTTTAGCATCTTGATTTTCATTCTAATTGTGTGTAGTTCTGGGAACCAGACTATAGAAAGGATATAAAACTATTAAAGAACATCCAAAGGAGAACCATGAAGATACTGAAGGGCCTTGAGGGGAAGCCATACAAGGAGTGGCTGAGATCACTTGGCTTGTTCAGTCTGGAGAAGAGGACACTGAGGAGACACTTAGCTTCCTCCCAAGGGGAAGCAGAGGGGCAGACACTGATCTTTTCTCTGGTAGTGACCAGTGACAGGACGCGAAGCAATGGCCTGAGATGTCAGGGGACATTTAGGTTGGGTATTAGGAAATTATCTTATGGGTAGTTGGGCACTGCAGCAGTGTGATTCTTGTGGTGTCCTGTGCAGGCATAGGACTTGGATTCTATGATCCTGGTGAGCCCCTTCCAGCTCAGGATCATCTATGATCATCTGTGTAACCTGTGCAAAGGATTACTTTCATACCCACATCTACAAACCTGTAGAAGAGTTCACCTTCCTTATACAGAGAGTTCCCTTGTCTTTAGGAGTACGGATATGTAGGATGAGAGACGCCTTTTTAAGTGTAATAGGTAACAGAAACTACTATCTGTGTGTTGAGGGGGTTGATACAACCTCCTTGTGTAAGCAATTGGATAATAAAGGGTTTTTTTTGTTTGTTTGGCTGGTTTTGGTTTTTTTTTGAACAGTGGCTTTAGAGTTTTGTTGTATAAATGTTCCTGAAGCCATGTACCAATTTTTGAACATATAGTGACTGAAAGGTCATTTTCTGTCACCAATATTGCAAGAAAACACAGTCCAGGCTTCAGGCTTCAGGGCAGTAAATTAAGGATTGTTAAAACAAATGGGTTAATGATTAAAAATTCAGCTGTTTGATTTAGAAAGGCACATATGTGTAATGCAAGAGACAGGAGGGGTTATTTGTGAAATAACTGGTTAAAGACTGGGGCATTTGTATCTGTATTCCTGCCAGGAGTAAGTGGTGAAATAACTGGTTTAAGATGGGGGCATTTTTGTCCATATTTCTGCCCTGTGGCAGACTGCCTATATGATTGGGGAGCCTATATGATTGGGGTAGGAATATCTGCCCTACAGACCAGGATGCTGGGTCGGGGCACTGGCTGTAGTACAGCTTGTTGTGGATATTGGAAGCAGACATGGATATAAGCATAGATGAACTGGCTCCAAGTCTTGGTGAAGACTAATTTTCTGCCTTGAACTCTCTGTGTCTATGCTGCCAAACACACAACCCTTGTACCCAAGCTGCTATAAAGCCACAGTCAAGCAAAGGCAGCGGGAGAGCTGCGTGGATGAACAGGTAGCTCCTGACTAAGCTCAGACTGGAAAAGGAAGACTGCAAGAGGCAGAAGCAGGTGACCCAGGAGCAATACAGATAGTGTGCCATGATGTAATTAGGAAAGCCAAAGCCCACCTGCAGTTAAGTCTGGGATGAGAAGGGCTACTACAGGCATACTAGCAGCAAAAGGAAGATTTGGGATAATGTGGGCCTGCTGCTGAATGAGGGCAGGGACCCTGGTGCCAGGGGATAGAGAAGAGATCAAGATAGTGAATGCCTTCTTTACCTCAGTGTTTGCTGCTCAGACCAGCCTTCAGGAACACCAAGACCCTGAGATCAAAAGGACAGTCTGGAAAAAGGAAAACTCCTTGGTGGAGGAGGAGCCCATAGAAGGGAACATTTAAACAAACTGAATACATACAAGCCCATGGGATCCCCTGGGAGGCACCCACAAGTGTTAAGGGAGCTGTCTGATGTCATTGCAAGGATACTATTGGTTATCTTTGAAAAAGCTGTGGTGATAAGAGCAGAATTACAAGGACTGGAAGGAAGCAAATATCAATTCTGTCCCTGGGAAGGGCAAAAAGAAGGATCTGGTGAACTATAGACTAGCCAGCATTCCCTGGGTTGCCAAAGAGAGGCTGGGAAGCCTCCATCCTTAGAGATCCTCAAAAGTCATCTGATCACAGTCCTGGACAACTGACAGCTCTGCTTGAGCAGGGGGACTGGGCCAAATGATCTCCAGAAATGCCTTCCTATCACAAACACACTCTGGTTCTATGTGATTCAGACCACAATATTGTTTTCAGTACTGCCTTAAAATACCTATATCTGCTTTAGTTTCAAGTTGTATTTCTTGTGCCTCCATTAAATGGTTTATGGGATGTGGAAATTAATACACCTGCCTATGTGCCTTGGAAGTATACATACACCAAAGATTGTGAGGTGCTTTCAGTGAACAAGGCACACAAATGCCTTTTGTACACATTTATAGGAGAGAGAAACTTTACAATGTTTTCCCCCTGTACAGTACAAATTACGTTAAAGTGTGAGAAAACAATATCTGCAATAATGTTCTTGAAACCAGGAACTCAGAAACTGAGTAAATCACAGGTTTAATGTGAACCCCTGCCTTTATAAGTTCCCATGCCTTCTGTGATACTGTGTTGGAGTCTATACAGAGCAGATGAAGTAGTGTCACAGTAATTTTTGTTTATTCCTTTCAAATTATACTTTCTCACACTTCTGTAAGGTCCCCCATTTCCCCCCATGCAGCTATAAAAGGCTGCCTCCAGTCTGTTCAGGCTCGAGGCACGCATGCGGTCTTTTATTGACAAAAGCAGATGGCGATTTCCCCTGCGCTCGTTTCCTTCCCGCTGGCTGGCATGTGAAGCGCGGAGCGCGTACTGCGGGACACGCCGTCATACCACGCCAGCCCCAGTCCTCCCCTCGCAGGGGACAGCCCAGGACCTGGCTGCCCATGAGGCATCTGAATTACTGGAAACTATTTCGCATTTGGCTTAGAGCTATTTTGACAATCTTCAGCTGTATCCTTTATTTCTTCCTTCTTAGCATGTAAATGTCCTTTTTATAGTAGCTATTCTTACAGAATTTATGGTTCTCTTTTCTTAAAGCTTCTCATTCCCAGTTCCTCATTTTTATTTAAGTTAGTCCCTTTTCATTTCCTGGGCATACCATGCTAAGCAAAACATACATTCAAGAGGTGAAATTTTGTGTCTTCCTCAAATTATCTCATGATGCTGGCCTCTATTATTCCCTTTTTTTGTCTTCAATGTGGCAATTATGTCCTTTTTGCCGTACTGCCTTTTGTGCTTATGAGGAACTCTGCAAAATGTATTATTATCTTCTTTTGTGTGCTTCCTTAAACCCCTTCTTTGCTTTTACACCTACCAGTGCAAAGAAATGACTGGTTAATCCATTGATTTCTATTTTTTTTCCCTTGGATTTATTGGTAGTTATTTTGAGTTTGAAATCTCTGTGGGATCAGGCCTATCTTTGTGGACTGACAGTGCCTTATCGGTTAGCATAAGGACAGAAAAAGTGCAAATTTAAGCCTCTGAGGTGCTTTAATCTTGGCAGTCCCTGAGCAGAGTTCCCCTTTCTGCATCTTACTGAGATTTGCTAGGGAGGATGTGCAGCTCAGTCAGTGTGTGGGCATAAAGCCTGTAAAGAGCTTTGGAGCAACAACTGGCTTGACACAGCACATGCAAGGAACGATTTATCTTTCATTCTTAGCCCCACATATATCACGGGCACTTTAATTTCTTTTTCTTTACCCCTGTCAGGATTTTCAGATTGCTTTTCATATGGCTGTGTTCAGCACTATTTCTTTCAGAATCAATTCAGTTTAAATTTTTCATTCATGTACAAAGAAAAATTTCTGAAATCAACTAATAAAACATCTGACTCATTTAAATGCTTATGAGCCTAATACTGCATTCATATTACTGAAAAAGATAAAGAAATGCTTTCCTTTAAATCTAAATTTTATGAACCATAATCACAGGAATTTTTTGTATTCTTAAGCATTACAAAGTTTGTACATACAATAGCATTTGCAATGCATTCATGGTTGGTCTGTAAATCTGGGAGCAGCAGGTACGAAGCACCTCCACACTAGTAAAACCAGGAAAAGTTCAAGCCAAAAGAGAAATGGGAAAGACATAATTATCACTGAATGTGCACCTGGACTTTCAGTGCCCAGAGAGAACAGGTAGCACTGAGATTTTTGAGATTATCTTTCCTTCTCTGCACATTTGCAACAAACAGTAATGCAGTTCTCTTGCAGGCTGGTAATGCAGTTCTTTTACAGGTGAGGCTTCTGTGGTGACGACAAACAGAAACTCACATTCAGGGAGGTTCAAAATGGAGTTGAGCTTGGCTTAAGCAGGCAGGCTGAGACTATTCAGAGTGCAAAGTTCATTCTTTATGGAGAGTATGATTTGAGTCTTCAATGATATTGACGCTAAAAATGTCAAAAGCTATAAACACATATTATAGTGATATTAAACTCTTTGAGCAAAGTGTCGGTGGGTTTCTCAGAAGATTCATATAAGGACGGTTTTTTTCTTTATGAGCTCATCAATCCCCATATAAAGCAGAGACCAGTCTTTGAAAGATTTTTATATCTCACCTCTCATACCTCACACCTCATTTATAACCTCTTTATAGAGGGCAGAGCATAGGAGGACTCCTGCTCTCCTCCCCTCTGAGTGCAAGACTCCATTTCCTGTCACCTAAAGATCCCAAAGTGATGTTACACACAGAGAAACTCTACTCTTCCTTGGCACTTGCTTGGGGAGAAGGAGGAGCACGACTGCTGGGGGTGAGGAGAGGCCCAGGAGCTGAGGTGAGTTTGGACTTGGCCAGTGGAGCACAGGGGCAAGGCACTCATGTCCCAGACACTCAGCCTTGAAGTTGTGTCAGCAAACCGTAATGTCGTTGTCCTTTGACACTGTCATCAGCAAGCACAGCTCTCCTGCCCCTCACCCTGCTGGTCATTGTCTCAGGAAAGGAAGTTTTCTCTGTTCTCTGCTGTCAGGCTGTGCTTCTAAGCAGATGATTGTATCTTGAAAAGGCATTGTGTAAGAGTAGAAAAAGCCAGTCTGTCTGAAAGGTTTCGGGGGAAGGTTTTGGCACCACAGCACACAAGACTGAGACATGATTGTGTTATCTACCTGTTTGTCATCAGATATACACAGTGCATCTACTGCCTAGCCAGCAAAAGGGCTGAAAGAGGAGGAAGGCTGACCACACCTTTCTCCAAGCCATGGGTTCCCATTAGCTTTTCCTCCCAAGACAAGGCAGGAAATGCACTTTGTGTTTGTCTGGGTTTTGGTGTGGACTGGTCAAACAAGGCTGAGATTTCCAGCAATTTCTAGGATTGGAGAAGTGCTGGGACAGGACATTACACTGACTCTGTAAGAAGAGCCCATCATGGAGGAGTTAGATCCCTCCTGAGGTGTTTTGAGCAGTGCTGTTCTGAAACTATAGCCAGGGGAGCTCCAGCCCATTGCCAGGGAGTGTGGCTTTGTGCCCATGGGTGGGAGAGCAGAGGTTGCCAAGTAAATGATTAAATGGAGCACAAGGTCCTGAGCCTCAGAACAGAAAGTGGGCTTTTCACATGTTGTGTCTCTATATGTATCATAATGTGTGAATTTCTTCCATTCTCATGCCTCGAGGTCTGAGGCAAATCATCCTGCTTCTTTCTTTTCTTCAAATCTTCGTGGGGGGCCCCACTGAGATATCACCAAGTTTGATGAGGAAATGAAGAAAATGTGGTGGGTTTGTTTTTATATCTATATTTATTTTCTTTTTGGTTTTAGTTACTTGGAAGTCTCTCTCTATAAAAATACTTTCAAATGTAATTTGCTTCCTTGGGTGAAATTCATCTCCAGCTCTGCAGAAATGCTGTATAAAATGTGGTGCTCTCACAGTTGTTTTTGAGCAGTTATCAGAGTTTTCAGAAAAGGTAACAAAATATAAATCAAGGGAAGCATTCAGACTTGTATTTCTGAATTTTTTTTAGTAACTGATGATAGACTGTGGGTTCAATTAGATTTGGAGGAAATCTTCCAAACACAATGTTTTTCACTTTAAACTTTATATTTCAAAACACAAATCTGTATACAGCACAAGTACATATACAGACAAATATATCTGTTATGCATTGGTTTGCTATTCTATTCATCACACAAAAACCTTCACAAGTATCACAAACTTGCTGAAGTCAAACAGAGATAAGAGCAACTCAAGTTCTGATTTTAATTCTGCTTTACTCAGCATGTGTGTTTACATATGTCAGCTGTATCTGAGATTTCTGAGAGGCATCCTGGGTAAAATCAGTACACATTTTAAGTTACTATTACACTTCATTAATGAAGTAATAGTTTGGCATTTATTAGATCTTAACCACTGAAGCAGCAGATGTATAAGATTAGGAGAAAATGTGAAAGGTAAGGTGTTGAAATACTTAAATCACCACTATTTTTGGGGTTTTCTGAAACAGAAAATCAAATCAGCTCTGGTTTCCAAAGAATTTATGTCAAACCTCATTGACAGCTGCACTTGCAAGTTGCACTGCACGTTTATTAGCTCTACCAATGATGTTAGGGAGGTATATATTGTTGTCTTTTAAGAGGTTTTCACAGGGTTAGTAACTAAAGCACTTTGTTTTCTGCCTAATGTTAGTGATAATTAATGATAAAGAACAGATGGAAATGGTATAGATCTGCTTTTCTAAAAACTATTTTGTAACCAGATCCAGCAGCACTGTGGAAGATTTGTCATCCCCCGTGCCAATATCTGTACCTTGTTGCAAAAGCAAAATAATGAAGAAAAATAATAATCATGTTGATTAAAGTAGCAGGGCCAATGAAGTAAGTTTTTTTAGGGGGCTAGTCAAATGTTGAATAATAGGTAGCTCCTCCCAAGACCAAGGTTTACAGATAGATAAGAAATAGGGAAGAAGACATAGCAGCAGAAGAAGAAACAATCAAAAAAAGCACTCCTCTTCTCAGTGATTGAGGAAAGGGCAACTTGCCAGGGAGGAGGACACTCCAGGAGAATGGAAGAGCACTGCAGGGAAGGCTGGGAGGAGAATGAGGTGCTCTATGAAGCTGGGAAGATCAGCCATGAGCAGAGCAAGCCTCCAATCCACACAGAGTAAAACAAGGAAAACATCCAAAGGTGCAAATGTCCAGTGCTTCCTGATTTGGCTCCCGTTATTCCTGTTACTGTCAGCTGCCTTCCCCTTTCTTTGCAACTCTTCCTCAAAGCCATATGGAAGCAGGATTAAGGTGGGTGGAAAGTACCACCTTTCTCCTCATAACCTCAAAGCCGGGGGATCTCCTCGGAAGGCCTTGGGGCCTGGCATTACAGCCACCATCTGTTAACTGCTCCTCTTCTCTGCTGTGGCCACGGTGGTGCTGAACGGCCTCAGACAAGGTGCAGACAAGGTTCACTGTCTGCAAATGTAGTCGAGAGCAGCTACAGGAGCTTGCCATATCCTACTGGCAGATGGGGCAAAGAAAACATCCTCCCTCTCTCTTTGTGCATGGGATACAAAAGAGTCAAATTATTTCTCTGACATCACACAAAATGACAGCAGAGAGGGGCGAACAAAACTTGCTTTTCCTGAACCCAGCACTACACTTCAAATCTGAAACTCCTGCAGCTCTGATAGAGGCAAAAGGGAAGGCAAGGAAACAGGAAAAAGGATTAGAGAAGACAGGACATAGTGACTCATGACTGCTCATATGCTGTGCCTTAATTGAAGTTAAGCTTTTACACAGAAGCACTGCAAATGGTTTGGAATTCAAATCTGAAATGAAAATATTGGCAGAAGTGTAGTCTGGGACTATATTTTATGTTCTCTTTTTAGGGTCTGTATCACTTTATCCGAGAGCCTTGTGATCGTCAATAGATTTTATTCTCGCAAAGTCATAGAAAGGAAGAAAAGTTTTCTGCCCATGTTGGGAAGACAGTATTTAGGCAGACAACTGAAAAAATATATTATTTTGGCTCCTCCAGGAAAACTGAGGCTGGTTTCAGCTGTAGAGCAAAAGCTTTATAACTTTCAATCTATATTCCTAAATACATTAAATCACCTTTTCTAAATTAGATTTTTATGAATCTGAAGTCTACTGCAAAGTCTGTGTTTATATTGCTCTCTGAGAGAGAAACATGGCTTTGTACCCGTAGGTCTTCCCTGGGGAGTTTGTTGGGAGCCTTTTCAATAGAATCATGAGGAAAGGTGTGGGCCTGCTACAGGGGTAGGGAGCCTGAGAATGGTGAAATTGAAAGAAGAATTTAATTTCTCACCAGCCTCAGGAGTATTTGGCCTTATGAGTAACCTTGGAAAGCTGTGAGGAGGTGGAAGAATGCACATTTGGTGCTGCAGTATTAGGAACGGAAGATGCAAGATGCAGCATCTTTAACTTTTCCTTCTGAGCAATGGATCTGATGGGGAGTGGCTATGATGGCTCCCAATGACACCCCTGTCTCCAATTTCTTCTGAGCAATGCCTTGGACATCCTCATGACATACTCTCTCTGTGGTTCTAGCAGTTGCTTTTGGGATTCCTTGAATCAATTGGCTGATGTAAAGGTAAGGATCCTGGAATCTCTTCTACAGTCCTCTCACAGCTCATTTGGAAGAAATTTCAAGCCTCTCCCATAGATTTACCTTGTGATTTGTCCCAAGAAAGAATTTAAGATACATTTTCTGTGTTTGAACGTAATGATTGTTCTATGCTTTTGAAATCTTGTTTATTATTGTCTTTTCCACTCAAACTGAGTTGTAGATGAGTTATTCAGTTTGCCCCTGTCCATCTCCCTCTCTGTGACTCAAGAACAAAGCAAATCCCTGCATAGGGGTCCTGCTTATGAATGCCATTTTCCCGAGGCCTCAGTCAGTGCAGCATTTCAAGGCTTAGATCTGCATTTCCCAAGTCAGGGCTCAGAATCCCAGACAGAATCTAGGTGGTTACTAATGCATCCATTAACCTGAAGGAAATCCATGTGAGTCCCCTCTATGTCTTTTCTTACACCTAGTTTACATCTGATAGATCTGTAAGACAGCCTGCAGTTGATACTCATTTGAGCACTGCAGGCTTAGATGCCAGCAGAAACCTATGACAATCTGGAAAAAAAGGACAGGATATTATGGACATTAAACAGACCAGTTGTTTGTATTTTCTTACTAATACTTTGAGCATTATGTCCAGGTCTGAGCTTCAATCATCAGTTGCTCAAAGACCGCATAGTCAAGTATACATTGTGTTTATTGCCAAATCAGAAAGAGTATCCCATCATGCTAAAGCCTGCAAATTCTATCTGTCTTATCACTGCAGGATCATGTTGTGTCCTGTTAGCTGGTATCACAACAGTGCCTTTGTTTTTGTAACGCTAGACTTGAGTGTTCAACATAATGAATACACTCCTACAGCTAGTTTACACAAGGATTGTTGACATTTTTCACAATGCGTTTTTTTAGACATATGCCTGTACATAAACAGTCAACATAACCTAGAAGAACTTGAAACTCCCATCTGGATGTTGTATTTAGGTCTCATATGCAGGATTTTTTTTTTCTAAGATACTCCATCAAAAAAAAAAGTTCTTTTGAGTTTTAATTTTTATTTTCACCTAGTTTATTAGTCTCTAAAGAGCCTCCCAAATTGTCAGTCACATTTCTCTGATTCACTGTTCCATAAAGCATGATCTACCATGTTATAATACCCTGATTTTTTTCCCATGTCATTGGTCTGATGATCTGATGATCCCTGGCAAGGGAATAAACATGGTAAGCTCTCAGATATTTGCTTCCATCATCAGAGGGGACAGGCTTTGGTATTAGTTACTTTTCAGGGTCACATATTCACACATAGAACTGAGAGCATCTAATCACAACTATCTTCTCCTCTCAGAACAGTAGCTACCTTCAAACAACATCTATTAATAACCTTTCCTGCCACTATAACTGATGTAGTACACTCAAGTGTAATCAGTGTTGTTACCACAGAAAGTAATACACAGTAATACATTTATGTCACTACATTCCAGAATATAAATGTACAGAGGGAAAGGCATAAAACTGTCGTGCCAGTGCTTGAATATACCAGCTGCAAAGCAAATGAGCAGGGCAGAGTCAGTGTCTACACTCAGAGTTTTGAGTCTAGTTGTGACAGCATTCACACAGAAGCTGCTTTACAGATTAGGGAATTGTTTTCAATTAAGTCGTTGTTCTCAGCACTGACTGCCTAACCCTGCTAACCTTGGGGTTAGAAAACACACTAGTAGAATGGCAAGCCTGTATAAGCCTTGTCCAAAATTCATCTTCTACCTCTTTGTGCCCAGTGGAGCTGAAATACAAAGAGTTGTAAGGAAGACAAGACTAATGTGTCCAAGTAAAACAAGAAATACAAATCATCAATCCTTATGGATATATTGTGTATGCTGTCACAGCATAGCTGTCATTAACAGCTGCTACACTTGAAGAGAGATGGTTGCAGATTTTGGTAAAAGTTATTTCTCATTTGAAAATGAAATTTCAAAACAAAATTTTTTCCATTAGTGTACTTGTTTTGACTTCAAATAGAAAATCTTTCTAGTTCAGGAAGAAATTTATCATCAGAATGAAAGTGAGTGAGAGGATAAGGATGGAAATTCATAGTGATGGGGATGATTGTGGTACCAACAAAGACAGGTATTTTTGTCAGAGGAAAACCTTACCTTCTGTAGCCTGCAGCATCATAACCTATATATGTAGTGCTGAAAGATCAAATTTCTGCATGGCAAGGTATTGTGGGGTGCCTTTTAATTTCTCTCAGTCTTTCCTTTTGTATATACCCCACTCTATAATAAATTTTGTATTTATAGGTAGAAAAAGACAAGTAATTGAAATCTAAAAAACTTTAACTGATGGTAAAACCTTATTGATCTGAATGACAATAATTTAGTGCTTAGTTTTTACTGAAAATATGCACAAAATTTCCCGTTCGTGCTCTGTGAAAGGTCAGCATTTGTCAAACTGAATACAATGTGCACCAATACACTGCTAAAATTATCTTTTCCATTGTGCAGGCTGTTCCTTGATATGTTGTTCTTCCCTGTTTTTTTAACATTTTCTCATGTGGTTTTATTGTTCTGCCAACCTGTTCATTGCTGGTCATCCATTTTAGAATGCAGGTACCCCAAGCAAATATGCTGAGGGAAGATGAGGTGGCCAGAGGACTTTAGTCTGGTAGGAAAAGCCTTGAGGAAATGGGTAAATAACTGTCTGCTTTCTCATGAGGTCTTCATTGTCCACCTAGGGACCACGTGGGATTTTAATATCTGATTGTACTGTCAGAAATGAAGCCATCACCACACAGCCTAGTCCATCATCACTGTATTTTTTAGAAGATGCATCCTAAAACATGACAAACAATTATGTTGTGGTGATTCTTGTCCCTTTGTCTTCCTTAAGGGAGAAGCATACTTTGGAGTGTGAGATTATTCAAGATCTAACGGGTAAAATTCAAGATCTAATGGGTAAAATGAAGACTTTCTGAGTGGCAAATTTTTGTCATGCTTAAAAAACAGTTACCTGGACCACAGGAAGTTTGACAAAAATAAAGGAGGAATTTTGCAGCATCATGCAAAGTCAATTAAAAATGCTGATAACTGACTATAGTCTTCCCTTTTCTCTTCTGTTGCTAAAGCTGAACTAGTACCCACCATGGAGTCCTTTTCCTGCCAAAAAAAGTCTGACAAAGATGAAACTTTGGATACACTGAAGGGACTAGGAGGGGATGCTGAAATATGGCTGTGGGTGGAGACATCTGAAGAAATGTGTGACTTGCAGGCCATCTTTACATGTTAAAAAACCCCAATTGTAACCAAAGAAATAAATATTACTACAAGCTTAAAAAAAAGAAGGAAAAAGAAATAAAAGAATGCTGTCAAGATCCTGGCAACCAAAAAGAAAGGAAATGTTTATTCATATGGGTCTATGTATTTAAAAAAGCATAAAATGTTGCCCTCTGAGGATGACAACTTAGACATAAACTGCAATAGGACTTGTGACGTGATTAAAGAAGAGTGCATACCTCTGAGGATAATAAAGAACTAATTCCCTTAAACATTGTGCAAGCTTTAAAATCAGTGTCTTGGACAGCATCCTAGGAAGATATCCAGCTACAGTAAATCAGGAAGAAGTGCCTGAAGTGCCTGGGGACTTTTATTCCTAGCATAATTGTATTTGAAAAACTTACCCTGAAAAGCTTTGCACAGAAGATAGTGGCAGCATAATGTTGTAGCTTGAAAAGGAAAAAAAGTCAAGTATTTACATAACTGAGAAAAGATCTCACACACCCCTGCTTGAAATTATAGGACATGGACCTGCAGTCAATGGAATTGCTATTCAGGTGTTATGGTCCACAGCACTCTGATAAGACCTATTTGCAGTACCTGCTCCAGGGGATATACCTGGTGGAGTCATTTTACAGTGCCTCTAAAGGGTTAAAAAGAAATCTAAATGTCAGAAGAGGGAGCTCAGATGTAGTTGAAAAGACAGTGGTGGAGATTAATATTCAACCTCTGCCCTTGACAAGTCTCTAAGGGTTGGCAGTTTCTCACTAGAAGTCTATAAAATGCTTAGGCATGATTGCTACACTTTGGGAAGAGCCAAATTCTTGAATTCTCTGAAGGGGAGAAAAATAAAAAAATTGTGTTCGTTGTATATACTTCACTCCCATGAGAAGGTTACCGAGTTGTTTGTATATTTTATATCAACCCATATCACTTCCTACAGTTGGCAATAAAGCCCCCACCAAAACTTTGGCAAGCAAATAAGAAAATGTTCTGCCAGACACCATTAATACAGATCAATCTGGTTTTCCTTTGCGTGAACCAGAGTATTTTCCTGAGGTAAATCTCAAACAGTTTTTACCTCAAAGGCTTGCTTTTTAAATCCTATTGCATGCCAACAAATCTAGGATAATTCATAGATGCATGAAGGTTAAGGCCAGAAGGGATGGTTAGATCATCTACTCTGACCTCCTGTGCATTTCAGAACAGTAAATTCCACCCAGTTAGCCTTGTATTGTGCTCATTAATTGGTGTTTGGCAAAAGCACTTCCTCAGAAAGTTAGTCTTGATTTGGAGACATCAAGAAAACAAAATCCACTGTTTCCTTGGCAGTTCCCCCCCACATCATCAATTAATTACTTTCACAGTGATTAAAAAGAAAGGTCTTTTTCTTTATAGGTTGAATTCTTTTTGACTTCGGCTTTTAGCCACTGATTCTTGGTACACTTCTCTCCAACAGATTAAACAGCTTCTTAGTATTATCTCCTCAAGAAGGAACTTACTGTATCTCTATCTTTGTTGAACTACATAGATTTGATTTCTGAAGTTTCTCAGTGCAAAACACTATCCAGCCCTCAGACAATTTTTTTCTTTTATTTTCAGTATCTTCTCCAATATTAACTATACTTGTAAAGATTGACTATATTATGATTCTCTTGAATACTGAACACAGAGGTAAAAATCATCTCCCTGGTACTTCTCACAGTACTTCTTTTGATAAAAGGTAGGATAGCTTTATTCAGAGTGTTTTCTGAGATCATCACAGTGTAAATCAATGCCCATGAGGCAAGCTGGAGAGGGGAAGCTGTAGATAGGACACAATTCTTCAGGCAGGGCCATTGGCCACCAGAAGACATAGTCAGAGAGAAGAGGGCTTTCTGCTTGGTGATGTCTTGCAGTCAAGCCTTGAGGACTTTTTGGAAAAAGGATTCACTCAGGGAGTCATTTAGAAACCTAAATTTGAAGGATGTTGACCTCTGTGGGAGAGCAAACAGGTTGCTCTCTACTTCAGTCCCTAGGGTGGGGGCTTGTACAGGGTCAGGTGTACACCAGAGCCAGGGCACGTGAAGGAGCAGGGCCACATCTCCAGGCCAGGCAGCAGAGGGGCCACATGTGTGTGATCACTGCTCAACCCCAGCATTTGGATCAGCTCAGCCAGCCGGTGAAAATCTAGTTTTGGTGACTAAAACCACTAGTCCCAACTTGTTTATGGAACTTCAGTCTTAACAGTAAGTCAATTGCACTTTGGTTTTGAAAATTCAACCTCCAGTGATATAAACAGAGCAGATGCCAAGGGCATATCTTGAAACTACTGACAGAACTATTTGAAGCACCATTCCAGTTAAAGTTGCTGGAAATACAGATTTCAGTCCAGCTTTTCACAAAGTTCAGACATTCAGAGCCGAAGTTTACTTTTATGATCATCTCAGCCGCCAAGAATATAAAAAAGCAAGGAAGTTGTTCCATGCAACATTCTCTCAGGCAATAGAGCTAATCTGAGGAATTCCCAGTTACAAGAACTCCCCAGCCCTTGCTGCCTATTCGTATTCTCAGTCTGTACTTTCTTGCTGTTATGGTTCTGTTTATAGGGCTGTGCAATAAACCACATTAGTGAAATGATCCTATTAATACAGAAGCAAACAAGCAATTGCTTTGTTCAAGGACAGGAGAAAGTGGACTCTCTTAATGAAACAATTTAATTAACTAAAGGACAGAACAGAACAACCACAGCAACAAAAGTAACCTTTCTGGATGATTAAAAAACAAATACAATTCAGAAAATTTCAGAAGATATTCTGTCAGTGTAGCCCTGGAACATGCTCCTACAGAAATAAGGACAGTAAAAATTGCATAGGGACAGAAATTAATTCAACAGGAAAGTGAGAACTAAAGGAAAGCAGGAAACGCTTTTTCTACTTGAAAAACAATATTGTGTAATAACACCCTATGTAAAGGATCAGAAATAAGTTTAAAATGCCATAATCTATAAGGTTTGTAAACCCTTTATTTTCAAGGTAGATTTATTGTGCAAGAAAAACTTATTTATGTCCTAGAAAATTATATCTTAATTATACTAAAATTTGAGGCAGTTGGTGGAATCAGTTTGAGCAATAAGCTATGACTTTCTTCTCAAAGAACCCAGCAAATTTCCTTGGAGAAGGCCAGATCACAGAGTAGCAAATGCTCTGACTGACATTTCCCCAAGATGGTAAGTAGGGGTAAGAAAAGATGAGTTCTTATCTTAGATTACATATTAGGAAGAAATTGTTTATTGTAAGGGTGGTGTGGCACTGGAACTGGTTGCCCGGAGAAGCTGTGGATGACCCCTCCCTGGAAGTGTTTAAGACCAGCTTGGATGGGGCTTTGAGAAACCTGGTCTAGTGGAAGGTGTCCCTGCCCATGGTGAGGGGCCTGGAACTGGAGGATATTCAAAGTCCCTTCCAACCCAAACCATGCTATGAGTCTAAGTATAAAGTGTCTAGACAGATTAATTTGTCTTACTCATTCAAGGGCAAGCCCTTGCCTTTCTTGTTATCTACATGTTTGTTGCTCCTGATAAAGTTCCTTACAACCTACACATCACATCATAAATACCTGACATTACTTTGCCTGCTTTAATATGTACATATAAGTGTACAGAAACATACATATGGGTTTTTCTTTTTAGGGTCATGAAGCCTGAAGGTGGAAATGTTAAAAATTTTTTCCTCCTTTGAGCATGGTCCTTGAAGAAATTCCTCACTGTGTATTTTGTTCAAAGGTCTTTCTTTGTGGTGGCTTCTGTAAGAGGGGGTAATGCTTGGTCTTCAGATGATCAGTTGTGGGAGAATTTTCTTCAACATGGCCCTTGGGGATCGCTCCTCTGTGGCAACTCTTATGCTTTATTCCTCCTTTTCTGGGGAATCCTCTGGACCCATATCTGCCTCCTGGAGTTCTCCAGCATAGAGGAATATCCTGGTTTCTGCTTTCCCTTGCCATAATCACTCAGGTTTCCTCCATGTTGGTGCATGCCTTCAACACCTTCATTTCAGAGCATCTCATCAAGGAGACAAATGGGATTGCTGACGCATGGTATTCCCAAATAGACCAAAAGGATCACATTTCCAAAGAGAGTGGACATGACATAGGGTTAAAAAATTGCTTCTGAGGCTTTGAAAATTTCATTTTAGTTACTTGCATTTCCCAGCTCCAGAAAGTTATTTACAATGACATTTTGTGGCTGGGCTTAATGTTAAATGATCTTTTTGTGGTATTACTTATCAACTGAGAAAAATAAGCTGGTTTTTGAGTACAATTTTTCTCATCCTGTGGTACATATTTAAGATAAATTACATGGATTACATCACAGAAATAGCTAATTCATAGCTTAGAATCCTTCATGTACCTTCCCCATGAATCTAACTTGGCCCTTTTTAAAACTTTGGAAAAACTTTGTTCTACTTTGTGCTGTCCTCTGCTAGATGGGAGCTGTCAGGCTGCTGTGCCAGCAGCTGAATACCCTGATCATCATCAAACCACTCTGCTTAACTCTGCTTTGTGCATCATAGCACCAACAAAAAGAAAAATACTTGTATATTTTTCCCAGAAGCAGCCACAGAAGCTGAGATCGATGTGTCTATACTTAAATGATCCATCAGCCCTTCCCTTTTCCACCTCTGAAGGACTGCCTCTGGTCTGAGTGACAGTGACAGGCTGAGACACAGGCAGGGAGGCTGCTATACCCAGGGCATGCAGAGGGCAAGGGCTGCCACCATGGGCTGAAGCTTTAATCATTTTTTGAGTCATGCAATCTCCTTTCCTCTTCATGATAACACGCACCAGGCACAGCTGGGAGAGAGAGAGAGCACAGCTCAGTTTCACCCAGATGCTGGAGGGAGAAAGGGAGCCTGTAGTGAGGCCAGTGCCTCTCTCTGCCTGGTCTCTTCCCTGCCCTCCAGCACTCTGAGAGCTTCTGTCCCCAAGGGATAAGACAGTTATTGGAGTTTTAAATTCCCACCATCCTCCTACTTCTTTTTTTTTTTTTTCAGAGGTAATGCATACACCTGAAAATTGTTTCTATGAAGATTAATAAACTGGATGAAGAGGATTAAAAAAAAATGAAAATTAACTTTTTTTCCCCTCCACTCTACATTTCCTCTATCTGATATCTGCAGTACCTTGTCAAATTTAAATTTAACAGCAACTTAAAAATTCATATAAAAGTGGAAAAAACCCCTTTTATTTCTAGCAAGCATTTTGACCCAGGTTGATGCAGCTATCACTGCTATAAGTCTGGGTGCAGTTTGTTATCTCAACCAAATTGTACAAACTTCAAGACTAAATTTTTTT